>CM067065.1:20385308-20707808 GCA_033980235.1 Diadema setosum
TCAACGAACTTCCGCTTGATGACAGCTCTAGCCTTTGACCTGTTCACCATAGGTACATAAGTGATACCAAACTCATATTACTACGCAAACTTACCACGAGGTAAATTTAGTATACGCCTAAGAAACGTTGTGTAATTTTATTAAACTTTTGGTCACAAGAATGATGTGTTTTATTTTTGCGAGCGCATCGAGCAAAGACTGCCTGAATGGATTATTGCAAAATTTGACCAAAAGAAGAAAGAAATGTTTCATAGTATCCATTACAACTGCATTTCGTTAAATAGGAATTCACTTATATTATAAAAGGGGAAGAAAATAGTATTCTATTGAAGACATGATTTTGAGACTTAAGGCTACGAAGATTAAATTAAATTGTAATACAGTACTGATAACTTGCAGAATATGTCAAAACATTTCAAAGTTTCAATAGAACAAGTTTTATCTCTAATCTAAGATAAAACATCAATATTGATGACCAAAAACATCAAGGAAAGTTTCTTATGTTGTGAATGTACAGGTTAAGAAAACACATTGAACACTAATAACACAGACCAAAGATCGCAGGCTAAGTCTAATCATAGAAGCAAAATCAAATCGAGAAAAGTGAAATCATAAAACAAATTACATGATCAAGACAGATATCCAGGATTTTATTCTGCAGGCAATCGAGATGATTGACACCAACCTTTCATAAGGTCGTCGTCTTGGTCTAGCGAACTTTGCGTGAAGTGCGCCCACTGTTGGTAGATGACGTGGTTGTTCTGTCGTTGATTTTTCCGCCGGAGGGATCAGTGTGAGATAAGACCGAGATCTTTTGGCGAGAGGAGCCGGAATGCACGGCTGTGGAGAAGAGAGGTGTGTGAAATAGTACAGTCGCATTATAATCTGAAAGCAAATTGGAATTAAGAGGGAAACTGTCATATGTCACTCGAACATCGTAAGCTAATGGCAGATAAGGCGGCAAGAAGAATGATGAAAATGATAATAATGATGATATCAGAGATTGCTATGGTCAAAGAGACACAAGGAAAAGGAGAGTGTAAACTCATCACAAAAGTGCAGTACGCAAGGTTGCCTTGAATTTTTTTTTTTGTTCTTTTAAATACAAAACAATCTTTGCTGAACACCTCCATCGGCATAACTCAGAACAATACCACATGGAAAAATCTAGCAGCACAACACATCTCCTTTAAAAGAAAAACAAAAAGGCGGACAGATCATGACGTTGTCACATACCTCGGCATTCACATCAGTCGCATGAGATGCCAAAATGTTACAGGACGCCCTCTTTAGACCAAGATTGTCATTTTGCGATTCGGGACGTGGGCAGCTGACTTCTTCCTTGTGGTTGATCTGAGGAGGGTTTGTATAAGCCAGTTCGGGGTTCCACTTTGAGCATGAGCAGAAAAAGGTCATCTGTACCAGCAGAGCATGGTGGTTTTTAAATTCACTGAGATAAGCATCTGTGATGTAATGATTATTCAAGTGATCCCTATAAGTGGTGCTTGCCAGCACATCCACCTGACAGCAAAAGCGGTGTCTGACAATATCAATAGAAAGAGATTGTTTATACATTCAATGCAAAATAATGAAATGGATGCTTTCCAAAATGCCAATGGAAGGATCATTCTGGTCACCTGGTCTATGCAAGTTCATCCTTTGTTTGAACATGACTGATGAATTCCATAAATTGTTATGTTGGGCAAGTTTATGCCTTCTGTCGCTTGAAACTAGTGGAGTGCCTAATCAACTGAGAAAGAAGGGTAGGTCATTTGTACCCATGTGCCCATGAGCTAACCCCGAACTGGCTTATTCGTCTCAGACGGCAGGGATTTCCCCTTGAGGTGTTTGTCACTGTCACTACCAGTCTAAAGGGAAGATTGAAGAATGAAAATACTTCCAAGTTGAATGAATAGGGTTGAACGTACCTATGCTGTTTTACAAATAGGGCTCGTGCTGGATGACCACTTCATATGAGTGTCCACCGAACCCAAAAAGTTGATAAATAGCCATCTATTACGTATACCATCCATGACGTATAGTCAAGGGCCAAGTGATGATAGCAGATTTTTAAGGATTGGCAATATTCAATCTTCAATGACGACTGACGGGAAATGAAAGCAAATTTCTAATTCCTGCATACGAGTACTTATTGGCCAACATTAGTGGAATGATTCTTTGAGGTACGTTGCAATGTAAGCAGCCGAGTATAATCAAGGAGGTGTGACACCTTCTTGGCAGAATGAAAACTACAATTGGTAAGAGCTTTGTATAAGCTTAACATTATTGTTTAGCAGAAAACAAGTCTTACTTGCTTAATCTCGGCAGTGGTCTGAGCTGGCTGTACCTTGCATGACGCCCCCTTCCGGCTGGGTGCATATCCTCCTGAGGAGAAGGTCACGTGACGTGTGGTAGTACTGTGTCCTTTTAGATAGACGCCCTCTGTGGTCTTAAGGATTCCCTTTAACTCTGTCTTGGTACCAGTCTTCAGGTTTGCTGGTCCTGTTCCAGAGGTTTTTGGTTGACATCTCTCAGCCCTCGTCTCTCTGGCATCTGAGTCGTCGATACTTCGGTCAGTCTTTTGCTTCATTTTGCCGCTTTTTTTCACTCCTGGCTGCTGTTTGCGATCTGCCCTCGTTGGAATCGGTTCATCGCAATGCTGCAATCGCTTCAGAGCGGCAAAGTACGCTGCGTTGTTCTCCAGTTCTCCGTCGGTGAGTTTCTCCGAAACGTCGACCTTCAGCAGCTGATCAGCCACCTTGCTGATGTAACTCTTGGCGGCACTCTTTGGGGAATATCTCCGTGGCACGTGAGGTCGACCTAGTGCTCCGAGATCATTGTCATCATCGGTATCGCTATCGTCAGAGTCGTAGGCGGTTTTCCGGTGACGCCAGGACGACAGAACTGGTTTCTCTGACGACTGAATGAGTGATGACTGAACAGCAATCTCCAGGCGCACTGACTGCAGGATATCTCCTGAGGGCGCTGTACTGGATGAAGAGTCTTTAGAGGTCGCTGACCCCTTGCTGCTGCTCGTTGATGGTTCATCTTTATCCGAGTCCGAGTTTTCTGAAGCGAAGGTCTCAGGCGCAACACCCTCGAAATAAAGAAGTTTCCACAACCACTGCCCACTCCCAGACTTGGCTCGGTCAAGAAGCTTTGGCCTCTTCTTCTGAACTGTCAAGAGTTTCTATTGAATGTAAAGAAATGACAGGGCGAAAGCAGACAATGCTAAAATCATTATGCTACTTTTCTGTCAACGCTTGAAAAAGTCATTGCAAACTCTTCTGAAGACTGGTCCAGTCTGGTAGTCTCCCATGATCTTGCAATCAACGTTACATTTCAATTTCTCTGAAGGCCTCCGCACACCAAACTCGGTAACGGCAACGGTCCGGTATTTGTTTGTTTTTGTTTGTTTGTTTGCTTGCTTGTGTTTGCTGTGGTGCGCCAAAAGGAATAATGTCTTGTCACAATATCACTTCCCTCCTACGCGTTATTTCGTTACAAGTATAAATCTTCAACTGGTGATTTTGCTGCTCTTGATGAAGACATAAGAGTATTTTTTTGGTGAGTTTGTACCATTTTTTTTAAACAGAACCAGACTCTCTTCTCCATCTCTAATGTTTTCCCCACGTCTCTCCCTCTCTCTTCTAGCTTCTGTGCCCGTTCCCTGTAAATCTCTCTTTTGTTCACCTTATATACCTGCCAATCCATCTGTATGTACGCAATCTAAGTCATCATCTCTCTCTCGTTTCCCTCCTCTCTCTCTCCCTCCCTTATATCTATGTTATTATTATATATATAGCCAATCCAGTCTCTTCAGTATACCCCACTCCTGACATATATAATCATATATCACTGTCCCGTGCTCTTCATGTCTTTCTATTTATCTTACCTGCCGAACTCTGATCTCCTTTTCTGTGTAAGCCAAGTCGGGTGAGCCGGTGACGAACTTCATAAGGGTCGGGAAACGTTTGCTTTGGTATAACAAGCAAAACAAGCAAAATACTTCTATGTAATCAGCTATATTGTGAGGTGACGTAGATATTGCTCATTTACAATCTTTAAAATTTAGACCATTAAGTGTTATATCTCCCTCTCTGTCTTTCTCTGTCACATTCCCAAATGAGCAAGAGTATCAGCCATTTTTTTTTTCAGCAACAACCTAGAGTATTTTATTTTTTTGTGTGTGTGAAAACCTGAATGTTCTCCCATAATTTTTGAGCAAAATTAGAGCAATATTATTCATACATTATTACTGCCTCCCTCGAATCAGATTTTTTTTTTTTTTTGAGAAAAGAAGAACTTTATTTCGTGTAATTTAAATCACAAAATGAGTTGAGCGTTGAGATTGGCGGTCTACTTTTTTTTCTTTGCTTTTGGGAAGAGCGGTAGAAAGTTGAGATGAAATAAAATAATACTGCTTTATCTTTTTAAAATCTTTTAATCTAACGCCACACCCTCAATTAGCTGTCTTTGCATCATTCTCATTTGGGTCAAAGTTAACCCTTCCTGTGTTAATGAGTCAAATGTGCACAGATTTAGCACACAAACCTATGGAGAGGTCATTAATGTAGCACACAGATGATTAATGATGGTGCAGGTTGGTGTACAGCACATATAGGACGCTCTGAAAGTCGTCTCACGAGTACTCGAGGTTACAGCGTTAAAACGGAAGACATATCGACAAGACAGACAGAGAGAAACGTAGATAGATAAATAGATAGGGCCTAGATAGATAGATAGATAGATAGATAGATGATAGATAGATAGATAGGGCCTATAGATAGATAGATAGATAGATAGATAGGGCCTAGATATATAGATAAATTTCTAGATTTTTCATATGTCCATGTAGATTCTCAATAGAGAATAAATGTAATGATTCGAATATCATATAACTTTACATAATTATGCACGCATAATATACATACTATAGTATGGGATGTATAATGATAAATAGGGCTTTGAGTGAGCGTCGTACGTACAGACCTTCCAACCGCTGTACTCATGTGGATATACGCGGGTGAGTTAAGGTAACCGGTATTTGTTAGGAAGTGAAAAATAGGAAGAATTCATTCAAAAAACAAAACAAAAACAGAAACAAAAACTCACCAAATTTCCTCCACAAGTCGCCCTTCTCCGACAACGTTCTTACAGAACCTCTTGAAGATGAGAAGGATAACTTACAGCAGAAATGTCTCCGCAATCGACATTTTTAATTTCCGGAATTATCAGGAAAAGCAGCAGAAAGTCAATAGGAAGATATTGTAAAATATCCAAAGATATCAGACAATATGCCGTGTACATGGAATGGCTGTCTGCGTGTCCATGGTAAAGGTATGCAAACGCGTGTTCTTGTAAACGTCATAATAGTTAATGCGCAAGTGGTGCGCGTAAAGTGAAAAGCGGTATTTTGACCGAATAAACGAATGTATGACGTGATTGCTCTTACATGCATGTAATTTTTCACTACTGGGGAAAAATCTTTGAAATGTCATGCGAAGAGAAGTAAATAAAATCTTACAAGGCAAGGAAAAGCGAAATGTTGAAGGGACAATGGAAAACATTGTTATTACGAATTTTACTTTCTTTACGGAGTTTAAAAACGTGCATACACAAAAGCGTATCAATCGTGTCACTGTATTATCAAGTCAATTCTCGGTTGCAAATCCAGGGGTGTTTATTATGTATGTGTTTCTTTGTGCCCGCGCGTGTGTGACAGAATGTATGTGTATTTGTGTATTTTTGTCTGTGTGTATTCGTATGTGTGTATGCATGCGTGCGTGCGCGTGTTTGCTTAACCTCGAATTGGGTGAAAAAGGTAATTATCAAAAATCAAACGAGAATTCTGCAACTTCTACACACACTTGATACATAATGCAGCTTAGACAATTTCTTTTAGTAAGTATTAAAATTTTTATTTCTTTGTTTTCAAAGTTCAAGTTTTCAACTTTTTTTTTTTAATCAACACAACATATGAAGCGAACTAAATTCTCATAAAGTCATATTGCACAACCTATTAATTGCTGCTAATCTAGCGCCGTATTGTCTTGGCAAACCGGATGGGGATTATATGAACAAAATGATTTGAACAAATCAATGAGATGTCATGACTTATTCCCACAAATCGACTATGATAATCACAATGATAATCTAGGAAAACCGGTTTCATTGCAAAGCCTTCAACTTTCTCAACATTTCAAATTTAAATTTAATCAGGTCCGGGGTGGTCCGGGGTGATCCGGGATGTCTATGTGACTTGGGCATTAGATAGAAGCGGTAGGGTAGACGGTCACCAGATGCACACAGTCGAGAAATTAGCTTTTGAATATATTGTACAAGGCTACGTGTCTTTTCATCATATGTTTATAGATTTTATTCTACCCGGTGATTACAGGTGAATTACTTGCAGGATTTTGTATATTGGACCCCAAAGACATGGACATAAATCACATATTAGTTTTTGTTGTATTCACAGATAAAGACAAAGATATATTAATAGGTTGAATATTTGAAAATTGGTGTTGATAATAAGATATGTTATATGATGTTTTTCTGTTTTATGTTGGCAAACAGATTCCTCTCTTATGTCTTATATGTCATTTGACTGCTGTTTATGTAATTGTATATTGCATATTTCTTGTTTTGTAAAAAAGCATGTGAACAAAACAAATATCCATGATATGGACAATAAAAGACTGAAATGAAATGAAATGAAATGGAAATGAATGTCAATCACAAGGACAATAGCAATATGTGTCTTCAAAACAACAGAAGTTGCGGGATTTTTTTGAGAACATTTCTTTCACTGCGTGACAGGCTATAACTACACACATACTCACAAATCCAGTGATGCATTTTTTTTTTAATCATCTTTATTCGCAATCAACTAAATTTAATGGTCAACAAAACCAACAACTTATAAATGAAGCAACAATGAAGTGCACTGAGAAATGACAACACAGTCAGCTGAAAGTGAAAAGTGACATTCTACAGTAATTAACAAAATCTTATAAAATCAAACAAGGAAAATCAACCCAAACTTCAAAACATTTCCCTAATGTTTAATCTAGCCATATAAGATGCATGTTATAGTGATAGATAGCCCTAAGAACCAGTACTGGCTGTCGGGCGAATGCCCGGTTGTCTAGTGCATGGCGAGACTGTTGGTTCGAGTCCATTTATCCGAGTATAATTATTATATATGCCTATTATCATTTCTTTTTTTCTATCATGGCTACTACTAAGACACTGAGGCATCGTCGACGTTTACGTCGATGAAAGGCAATTTGTCCATCAGTTGGAACGAAACTCCATTGATCATCTTCACTATAGTCAACTTGTAACAGGGTGTTATTTGTGTGTGTGTGTTTTATTTTACACTCGACGGTATTTGTGACTACACTGTTCCTTCTTCCTCGAATTTGCTGTGTATAACACTATTAATCTTTGGAAGAGAGTATAAACTCTAAAAGAATTTACCAAATGTTGTATTTTGTATAGAGATTATATGTCTCTCTTAGTCTGTGTACATGAAATAGAAAGAGAGAGAGAGAGAAAGAGACAGACAGAGAGATAGATAGGTAGATTGATAGAGAAATAGAGAGAGAGAGAGAGAGAGAGAGAGAGAGAGAAAGAGAGAGAGAGGGAAAACCAAAAAACGAAAGTGCCCATGAATGACAGGATATACAAGACGCAGTTTAAAATCAGGTGACATTTGTGAAATACTACAATAAGGCTATAATGCTTAGCATATTCAACTTAATGTCCCTCTTTCAAAGATATAGACTAATAAGCAGTTCTGATACCCATCTATACCTCAATTTTTTTATGTTGGTGACGATTCAAATACCACGATCTTGTAGGTAGCACCACTCTAATAGGCTACAAAAACCGACATCAAAAGCGATGTTGAATTAAAATTATAATTAATGTACTGATTACTACAATATACAAACATAATTATCTTCCAATGAGATTCGTATCATTGAGTCATATCTTCGATGAAAATTGCTAATGAGCTTATAGTCATTATTTACCATTTGCAGGTAAAACAAAAACCAAGCTTTAGTGCTTCAAAATAGTTCTAAATTCAATTCAATTCAATTCAATTTATTTTCATATTTCTCAATAAAGGAATTTACATCAAGTATAATAAAATGAAATGAATCACAATTTCCGGCTTGGATGCACAGTAAATTAATGTAAAAATATAAAACATGGCGGTAAATCTTTGTAAGTTTGGCTCTATGTATAATGCTGAAGAAATATGACGGAACCTACTTATAAGCAAGCTTGTTACGTGTAGGTGAGGAGCATGGATGCAACATAGGACCAAAATAAAGAAAACAAAAATGGAAGGCAAAGATACCCGGGACAATAAAAGATTCCTTTTATTGTCCCGGGTATGGGACAACCAATTTAATGTGAGTTAGGCATAAAGACAACCAATGTAGGAAAGTAAATCAGTATAATCAATGTTAAGTATTCTGAAATATACAAAATGTGAACAACAGTTATAATAAAATCATTTTTAGAGTAAACCGTGTGCAGTCATGGTTTATTGAGAAAAATAGTGATATCTCCGTATATTTAAACTTTATTGTGAAATGTATATGGTATAGGATGTTTTGTGATATAACTGACCTACACATATGCTTCAACAATCGTAATCGTAAACAATACCTTTAATGATTTTATTCACTTGCCCTAGTTATGCCTTCATACCTCCATAAGAATCCAAAAAAACTTTCGAATTATTCAGTACATTTGTTTTGACCTTGCTATTCACAGTCTTTTGGGAGTAATCAGAATTTCAACTCTGAAGTGGGAATAGTTATGAATAACAAGATTAGATTTTACCGAATTATTCATTCACTTCACTTAACACATACACACAAACTCACACACACAAACATTCACACCCACTACATATAGCAATGCTGGAAAGAATTAACACAGTGTCCCACAGTGTGTTTACAATGTGTTCACATGGTCGACTATGTGAAAACGCTCGAATTTAACAGTGTGAAGATGATTTCACACTGTGGTGTGGTTTTTCACAGAGAGTTCACATAGTAAAAATGTTGCACACTGTGAATTGATTCATACTGTGTTCACAGTGTGTTCACTCTGTGTTTCACACTGTGGGGCACTATGTTCTTTGAAGCAGGGAGCTTCTTCTTCTTCTTCTTCTTCTTCTTCTTCTTCTTCTTCTTCTTCTTCCTGTACTGTGCAGAACCTCCTGAGAGTATACTCGCACACGTACAAACATGATAGTATCGTTGTCATAGACTTTGCTGAATTAACTTTTGAGCTAACATCATGAGATTCATCGTTCATCAGTCACTTTTCTTTACAGTAATCCAATCTACAATATTGTATTCTACAAGATAAATGCACTCATTCAACTAAAATGTACATACCTCAGGAGGACTTACATTACAACAAATTACTAGAGGTGAAATATTTCATTTGTAATACGTTCTGTACAATTGAAATGACATGCATGCATCTACTTCAATAGTCCAAAATCCCTTATAGCTCACGGGTCAGTGAGGCAGCACAGACCAGATACATGGAATGCTTTACCCGAATCCCTGAAAGCACGGACATCACTGTTTTTATATAGCATAAGGAAGTACATTTCAACAAATTCACTTAGTAAAATGAAATTATTATAATCAATATGATTTTACATATTTTTGGTCTGATTTGTCAGTATTATTGTATTAATATATTGAAGAATAATCAGATATTGTATGGCCCTAGGTAAAACATTTGATGCACTCCTTCCCATCTTTCTTCCACTACAGCATAATATTGCCCCAATACAAACAAACAAACAAACTACATTTTGTGAGAGGCAAACCTGAGCTACATTCACCACATTCCCAATGAGACCATCAGCCAAGTCAAACCATATGTATGCTGACGGTCTCCTGCTTCCTTGTTGAATCAAAATGTACTGCCCCTTTTGTATATAATAACATATGCAACCATAAATGATTTATAATGATTTTGTTAGAGTACAGCTCCTTTGTCATTTGGTAATGTTTTATTTAAAATTTTCACAACCATGTGATTTTATTTCGATTTGATTTGAGAAGCAGAATGAATGTGAAAGAGCGAAGGAACTTCAGTTACAAATATGTCTACATCTTGAATTGAATGGAGATATTAAATTGAGCGTAACCAATAAACAATCACTTACAAAGACACACACGGATCGATGGACATTAGACGGATAGCACCAGTACCTAAGTTATGCAACAATAGCACTTCTTAGTATGTGCCTGTCGTTATTCAGCAGTTGTATAATTATACATCAAACATTGTAATCAGACATGTGATGGATATAAAACATACTCACATTGAAAACATTATACATTAAGACTTTGCTCAGTGTGTTGCCAAACAAAGCATTCAAGCATTTTCAACAAAAGTTAATAGCAAAATTTATCCCACATTATCTTAATTTTCTATTTTGTTTAGAAAATGCAACAAAAATCACTTGAAACAAACAAACAAACAAACACACACACAAACAAAAGACAAAACCCGAAATCTGCTTCCGTCGTAATTATTTCCCTCCAAACATGATTATGCAATAATTCTGTGCAATGTCATCGACAAGGCAAAGAGAAAAGTTCATGCTTTCCAGTTTTGCCACAAATTATGCTTGTTGTTGTTGTTACTGAAAGAAAACTCAAAGTAAAATCAAATAATATGATCAAGAGAACAAAAAAAAAAAACAACAACACCCATCAACAACACACAGTAGCGTTGCTATAACGATAAACATATCGTTATCGTAAATATTACGTGTTATTTCTTGAATAGATACATCTTGGTTCGCTTCTTTTAAGGCTTCCGCTACCAGTCGGAGTAACATTTCGTGTAATTCGCCGCCAGACCACAAAATTTCACTCAAAGCCACGGTCTACTGCTGATAAACACTTTTTAAATAAAAACACTAATTTTGTAATTTTATCGATGATTCCTATTATCATGCCATGGGATACTATTGACGTAGAATCTATTTCTTTTGAATAAAATGAATTGAATCTCTTGTGACTGAATCTGAGTAAAGGCATAGACATATGAACAAAACATTACATCACTGTAATTCGATTAAACATGTTTGTAACGCACCAAGAATGAAAGAATGATATACAAATAAAAAAGGTGAGACGCCTGTATTTCCCTTATAGATTACACGTCTTATTTCCCGCCACACTTCGCCTGTTTATTCAGGGCCAGCAAGCTAATGGCGGAAAATCACATTGCTATACGTTGAGGAGGCTCTCGGAGTCTGAGGTGTGGATGTCTACTTAACCTTCTTCCTCCCAGACAACGACATTTATCATAATATCGTCAGCACACCCATATCCAGTGGGTTAAGACAGACTTCCATTGACCTCCCCTTTGTGTATTGAGATTTCACTCCTCCTTCTAGAGACCCGTCGCATCATCTTCTGAACTTCTCCCGCCCGGCTGGTGACGCCAAAGATATCCTCGTGGTAACGATTCGTGTCCTATCAGTTCAAATAAAGGGCATAAATTAACCGAAATTATTTCGTTGTACAATTTTGGCAAGAATGGTATAAAAAATGCCACTACTACTATTTAGAGTGGTGTTTCTTCTTCCTCTTCTTATGTAAGTGTAATGCATATAAAGTACCATTTTGAAAAGTCAAAAGTCTTTATTTTCATCATCATCTTCTTCTTCGCTTTCTTCTTCTTTTTCTTTCTTCCTCTCCTTCTTTTACCTGTTTTTAGTCTGCTTTTCATCATAATCATCCGCATTACAAATATCGGCACAGTTATTACATGCATTATCATTGTTGTAATTGGTTTCGTTATCAAGACAAAAATCACTGTTTTCGGTATATTAAATCATCCTTGTAAAGCATAGTCATTATCATGGTTCTGTACCCGGAGGAGCACTTTTCAGTCTTAGCAATCTTCCTCCAGACGGTATGGGCAGCCATTATGCGCTTGGAAAACTCTCAAATATGGATAAAATAAGAAGAATATCTTCTTTACAACTAAATACACTCCGAAACTTTCGGATTGAGCAGTTATCCATCTACGAGTTTGCTGTCTAGACATCGCATTGGAAGCAATACTACGTCCGAGTGTATGTGACTCGTCACAAGCTGAGAAAATTGCAAAATAGGGGAGGGTATAGTGAAATGAGGAAAACAAAGTTTATTTAATGAAAATAAGTTTTGAAATGGCTGAGATAGCCAAAGTATTAGGCATCTGGCCTTTCTTAATTAAAGTGTGATATCTTTTCTCACTCCTGTCCAAATTTCAGAGCCTTCTATTGCTTTCAAATCCAAACTTGTCGTCGGTTTCTACAAAGCTTTTTCCTTCGGTGAAAAATATATGGAAAACGACGAAATAAGGAAAGGGACCTTGACTTATGTTTTGTTTTGTTTGTTTGTTTGTTTGTTTGTTTGTTTGTTTTTTTTTTGGGGGGGGGAAGGGTCTAATCGTCAACACTCTCTTTTGATGGACACCAGTTACACGTTGAATTTGAAATTTCTCTCTCTGATTACCAACTTTGCTGTCTTTATGATTACAATTTGTATACGAGTTGTCTTTCTTTTCTTTAAAGATAATAATAGGGGGACAAATTTGTTATCATAGGACAGCTAAGGGCTTGTAAGGGCTTGGAAAGTATACGAAAATGAAAGGTCTGGTTTTTTGTTTTTTTGTTTTTTTGTTTTGTTCTCGACTAATCAAGCATGCCTGAACTAGCAGACGGCGAATGTATTCATACCTTCATTCTACCGATGAAGTCGCGCGCCTCTGTCGGTGTCATACCGCCCTCTTCGGCGAGGATGCGCTCAAGTGTGGCGCAGACGTCTGCAGCCATCGACACGTCGCCACAAACGTAGAAATGTCCGTTATCACGGCAAACGATCTGGTAAACGAGCTCGGCGTGATTAGATATGACATCCTGAATGTACACCTGCGTGGTGGGATGATATGAATGTTCCTGATACACATAATCGATTGAAGAGGTATGAGAGTGGACTCGATATGTTTTGAACGCTGTTTGTGAAGGACAAATAATTCACATTACTTGAAGTAATTATTTTAACAGTGCCATCTGCAGGTAAGTTTTTCCTTGGGAGTGGGTAGTTTCAAAGACATCGCATGGGGCGGGGTGCTGGCCAATAAATGTAACGGATCTAATTCTGTTTGCTCGTTCGTGTGTGCAACATGTGGTTTCCTCATAAATTGACATGACATAACTAAACATATAAGTTCGCTGCCAAAAATCCACCCTCAAAATTTTGATTCATCACTATGATTGTCACGTCAAAATGCAACAACCCTGTTCTTTAATGCTAATAAGCAGGCGAAAACATTTTGGAGATTGCGATTTACCAAACATTCTCACAAGGTGAATGAAAAGTCTGTCAGGTATTATAATATGATACATTAATATTAAGTATGGTGACTTTTGAAATTTCAACCGTCGACAATAGCCAATGTGGTGCGCGCTGTTTGCGCCCTGATTGTCTCATACCCCCGTTCAATAAGAGATTTTTTTTTTCTTTTGTCATCTATCACTCGTGGAAACAGAGTTGTCATTGTACTTTTTGTTGTTGTTGTTGTTGTTGTTGTTGTTGTTGCTGTTGTTTTTGTTTCCGGCCATTCACCGAAGTTTATTGAATCGCAGTTTTATGAACCCAACTCGTGTTGGTCGATTATGAGGTCAGTGTCAGACATGACAAGCTTGGTCAAAATAAGGCAAGATCGTCCGATGAAGGAAATAAGCTCAGAGCTTAATTTGCCATCGGACTCCATTTCCAGTCACAAGTCCAGTCAGTGCCGGATAAGTGTCGAGTCAGTCCGATAAGTGTCGAGTCAGTCCAATAAGTGTCATGTCAATTCACTGTGTTGTGCGACTGTCGCACGTGTCCTGTCTGGTGAGTTTCCCACGATTTAAAGTCATCTGACAAGTTAACTTTGTATTTCATTTACGTATGAAAAAGAAATTCAGAAAAAAAAATCAAAATCAATCAATCAATCAATAAATCGATCAAACTTGAGTCCAGGTGCTACATATTCTAGGGCGCTTCTGACGTTGGTATCATCTTCGGTGATCCTTGTTGCCAATTTTTAGAGCTTGTAGGATCAGATTTGATCCGGAACTTATCGGAGCATAAAAATTCAAGCATTTGGGGAATCAGATAACAAAGCCTCCGATGGTCAGCGTGATGAGCATTGATAGGGGCTTTACCTTTTCCTGGTTCGGCTCCCGCGAGTATGCTGTCAAGTTCTGCGAAATAGCGCCCTCTTTGACAGCTTCCTCTCTCTCACTCCTGTAGAGATCATCAACCTTTGACCTTCGGCAGCCGAAGATGAGCGTGACGTCACCAAAGGACTTGCCTTCGTCATCTGCTTCCGGTCTTGCCTGGTACAGCTCGATCTGTCTCTGCTGCCAAAAGGATCTGAACGGAGCGATGCCGGTCCCTGCACCTGCCAGAAGTATTGGCAGGGCCCGGTTCTCTGGCATTCGGAAGGTTGGAGCTCTGATAAAAGCAAAACAACACTACGATGAGAGCAGCTGCGACTTACAAGGTGGAAAGTTTGGGATGCACAGCCGTCTTCATTGTGAAACATCCTGCCACATTTTGTTGACAATCCCAAGACTGCACAAGTTATCAAGCATCGTTGCACACTCCATTTTCGACAGTTTGTTTCGGCATTTGATATTTAGTATCTATTGAACTTAAGTTCACTCTATTCTCCTTGATTTCAATGTTATGCTGATTTTGTGTAATTATGTGTATTCAAATGTTTACTTGCTATTGCGTGTTTTGTTGGAAACTAAATGAAAGGTAAAATTCATGCGTCGCGTGATTTCATTCTGCCAGAGTGTGACGGCCTCCCAAGAAATGAATTCTAGTATTGACTCTCCTAATTCACTGGGGAAAGTGTTATAAAGTTCCAAGATTTGGGGGCATGCTTATCTGCTATCGAATGCGAAATATAAGGAGGTTATCTTAGACAAAAAAGAAGAAGAAAAAGAATACTTTCAGATGAGGATATAGTGCCTCCTACTAGATGAGAAAAGAACTCACCGACGGATGAAACACGGAACAATTTCGTTGATCGAAAGCCTGTTGAGCCACGTGGAGCACACACCGTGATGGATTGGTCCAGAGTCACCTAAACAATTCAAATGGGCAAGTCTAGATAATGGCATAGTCATGACTGCGTTGAACAGAATAATATTTGACAAACAGTCTGAGTACGTCAGAGAAGGCAGAAACCACAACCTCGCTAAAGGTAGAGCCGTCTTAAAAAAAACAAAACAAAACAAAAAAGTGACACACACCCTGTCATTCGAAACAAAGTGAGGAGAAGGTCAATGGTGGCGACAAAGTTGGCAAAAGAAATATTTCAAAATTTTGCCAGAATAGCAAATATCAAGTACAATCTACAACAAAGTGGTCTTAAGACATAAGAAATCATTATCACGTACAGTAAATGACCATTTGTTTTCTTACTTGAATAGATTCCAGCATCATCTGTCTAACTTTGATTTAGCGTAACTTTCCGATCATATCTCACCTTTAAGGTTTGTCATGTATTTAAACATATAGGCCGTTTTTCAAAAAAAGTAATTTAGAGCATGCGATTACGGAAAAACTGCGGTAGAACATAAAAGACATGATACTACGGCATGCCGTCTCTATAGCCTCTTTTGCCTTTGTACTTGTTTCTGTCACTTAAAAAAACAACAACAGTGCGCATTCCATGGAACAGATTCAATAATTTTACTCTTATTGTTCTTCGTAATGCTGACACAAACCTCTGACTCTATACTCGATCACGGCCACTGTGGCATGGATCTCTCCAGGGTACATATTGGGACTGGATGAGATGGAGTAGTAGCGTGGCTTCAGGATCGGTAGCTCGGTCAGTAGGAAGCTGGGGTTTACCTTCACTGACGGGAACTCCTCAAAAACCTCGGGGAGATTCGGGCTGCGGTCGTACTTCCACACCTCGTAGTCAACCCCACCCTGTATCAAAAAGGAAAATGAACGAAGTGCTGTCGGTTTCACACTGCATGTTTACCCTGATTTAATGACTTTTGTATTGACAAAGGACCGATGGCCTCGACTAGTTGCTTGTTATAACTGGTTCTGGTTTTACCAACTTTTAATAATCTGTAACTTTTGATTATTTCATGCCTGTTATCGATGTCACTGTCTGGTAAATAAATCTCTTCTTATTTTATTTTATTCTTCGTTTCATTTCACCTTTAGAATGCCTAAATATGTTGCCAACTTTTGTGTAAACCTTTCTGCTTTACATATTTCATCTTTCACTTCTCACTAATTAATGTCCATATTATGTTTTTGTGAAATCATATAGGGGCCTATCAATCCATGGGAATGATTCCACTTGCAATACAGTTTTGTTACTTGCTTTCAAGGCCATGCTTGTTCGAACGAGTCGTTTCCACGGAGTTTACAGAATTTGACAAAATAAGAACGAATTCTTACCCCAAACCAAAATTAGGTGATGCAAATGCTATGACGAATTTTATCAATTGGGTTTGAAATTATTGTGTTGTGTATATGCATTTAAGTTTGAGAATCTAATCGATGTAACAATTACACTTAAAGAAATGTCGTTATATTCAATGAACAACACATTCTTGTTAACGGGTAGACCATTGAGATGAGTGTGTGCACGAAAGTTTAGACCTATCCGACCTTGCAGGGCACCCGCCATTACTGCAGTGTCCCAGCTGCGCACGCGCATTGCTGAATGTATGGTATATACACTGCGGCGGGCGCGAGCCGGTCGGCATAAAACATATATCGTGCATTCGCCATACGCATGCGCGCACTGGACACTGCAGTGGTGGTGGGTTTTGCTGCCTGACCAGATTGGTCTTTTGAGCTGTCTTCATTCCCTACCTCACCAAGGAGCTTCAGGGTTCTCGCCTCTTGTTTGTCGGAGGCTTGGGATGCAAGGAGCAGCAGAAAGCCTGGTGTCGGAGGACTCGTGATGTCCAGGTAGTTAGTGAGTGCCCATTTAATTGAGCTATGGGGAAGGCGCTTTGCCGGAACCCACTTTAACACGAAACCTGAAAATTAGACAAACCGTTGTTTGTGCAATTACCACAACATTCTAAGATGCTGTGCCTCAACTTATTAGGACTACTCTACACATTTGAATATCATTGATCTTAGCCGAGTTCTTGATGTAATTCGAGGCAATAGCCTAAAGGTGGCGTCGTACTGTCCCGAAACTGACACAAGATTGCCATACGAACACGGGAATTGCAATTTCGTGCGAAGTTGGCCCCGATTTTTGTGAAAAGTCATTCAAAAGCATTATAGCAAGTGCGATGTCTAGTGAAGGTCAAAGGATGGTACCCGAACCATACACAAAGGCTACAAGATATGAACCATTATAAAGAAGTTTACAAGAAGGACACACGCAGGAAGCACGATATGGCTACACGAAGATTTTGCTACCGTTCACGAACTTGCTGCTGGAGCCCGAAAACTCCACCGGCGGTTCTACGATGACGTTAAGATGCCCTCACGAACGATCCCATGTTCATATGACCAGAGCCGAATTTGAACATCTTTTCTCGCGTATCACTTTTGCTCCGTTTAGGGACAGTGTGACGCCTGTATTAATGGACGGAGTGGCATCCATGTCAGAAACAACACCAGGAATACACCGGTATTTGATGGGGAGTGTTACCAGAGAAAACGAAGGGGGGGGGGGGGGGGAGGGGTAACATTAAGCTTTTCTTGACACGTGTTACTATATCGAGCACTGCTGTGATGTACTCTCCTGTGTCTCCGCTACATCAGTCTTCCGCAACTGAATAACTTTATCTAGCTCTTTCTGTCAAGTTACGATGAAGATATATTTTCCTGAAAGTTAATGTATACATGTATTACTCGAGAAAGATTCTTTAGAGAAAGTTTTGGGATGTGAGATCAAAGGTCAAAAGTCGAAGGTCATGAGAAAGTGCAAAAATTTCACTTTTTTTTCCATATCTCGAAAATGGTCCAAGGTATCCTCATGGAACTTGGAACATGTGCATGTACTGTCTGACAATGATTCTCTTGGGAATATTTTGGTTACGTGGTCAAAGGTCAAGGGCCAAAAGGTAAAGGCTAACTTTTTTTTAAAATTCACTATTTCCTCATATCTATCATATCAATGCCTGGAGGATTTTTCTTGAAACTCAGTATATACATGTATTACAAAATAGAAATTCTCTGGGAGAGGTTTTGGCTAAAAGGTTAAAGGTCGACGAAAAGGCTACATTTCCCCTCTTCCTCTATATCTCGAAGTGGCATCATGAAACTTCGTACTTTGGGGTCATGGGGTCAAAGTTAAAGAGTGAAAGGCCAGGTTAAATGCTAAAATGTTACGATTTAATGCTTAAATTATACTTTTTCTCCCTACTTTGCAAATTAGTCAAAGCATATAAAAGGGTTTAGTAACAATCGTAAAATCCCCTAATACCTGCTCTCTCAAACAATATAGCCATTGATCAAATTAAACGTACTTCAAGGAAAGTGAGCAATCACCACATTTATGACAAATGTGTCATTTTATATATATATATTTTTTTTTTGGCCAGTTAGGTGAAATTGTCATCACGCATTGCCAAGATGTACTAAAGACTTATTGGGAGAACCATGCATCATGGCGGAGGCATACCAGTCGTCATAGCGACATTTCCAGTTTATACATGATCTTTATGTTGTAGATGCTGATCCATGTAAACTGCTTGCATAATCTCTACAGCAATTTTCGCAGCTTATGATAAATCTCTATTTGAAACGGCCCTGTGGATGGCAGGTAAGCTAGAAATGTAAAGAGTTATACTATATGTGCAAACAGAACTATGGTTATTGGTAAAAATCTCCACTGTCCGTAGGCCTTTTTTTTTTTTTTTTTTTTTTTTTTTTTGCACGACGCTTACCATAAGCAGTTTCCACGTGCTGCTGGACTTCCACATTCACCACAGTGTCATGGGGGAGCTCCCCCGTGACGAACTTCAGCGTCCGCCGTACCAGCTCCTCCTCGTTGGGCGGGAAGATGCCCAAGTGATCTCCGGGCTTGTAGGATAGCTCCGGTGCGCCCTGCGTGTCGAGACGGACGCAGATTGTCGATCGGCTGCGGGTGAACAAAGGTCGTCACATACCCGGATGGTCTCATTTGCATACGGCATGAATACAATGGAATTTGATAATTTTCACTGTTTTCATCCATCACAGATTCCCATTACTTGTAATTAAATCATGTAATACGTCACATTCATGGAAATTATGATAAGAATGTCTTAAACTATGTGTTCCTTACACATATAATGCATATGTATAATTGACATAAAATAAGAGGCAATATTATGTACATATAAGCATTAATTCTTTGAAGAAAATGCAGTTATAAATCTGTATGTTTAAAGGCACAAATAGAATGGGGGCTATAGGATACATGGACATATAGAACACAAGAAAATACATTCAAGTGTATCTGTGTGTATACGTGTGTACAGATATAGCAGAGAATAACAGTATTTTATATCTGGAATGCGTTACAGCACACCTTGAGTGCTCGGCCTGTAGCTGTGTGCGCTCCATGAGAAGGCCCGATACCACCGGCCTGCCATGTAGGAGGGTGAGCCCCGCTGCCACACTCTCCGCTTCCGAGCTAGCCCCGCCGCCCCGGGAGAGGCGAGTCTTCTCTGGGCTCCACGTGACAGCTGTCGTGTTCAAGGCAGCGTTCGCTGCTTCCACGTTCAGACAATCTTCAACACAGAAAACCTCACAGGCGGCCTGATTGATACGGGGCAAGCGTTCAGCAAATTTTTCATCAACGATTTCAAGAATCATTTACTTAAATCATGAATCTCTCATAAGTGTAGTTAGAGACTTCAAAGCAAGTATATATAATTTTTGGTTGGAGACTTTAATCACTTCATAATAATATCACGATCTCTTAGCTTACAAGCATACATTTGTATTGTGTGTGATGAGCAGCCATTTCGGTCTGGGAGCACAGTAGCACTGAATAAGGATATATAAAGTATGAAACATAAAATTTCGCTCGGGGTACGTTTTCCTTCGAATTATAAACATAACAAACCAAGAACGCCAGGATACAGGAACACTAAAAAGACGACTTTTAAAATGTTTCACTGACGAATGGCGGAATGTTGTTCTGTTTAACAGTAATGTTGGATTTCGTGTCGGATTCAGTTCATTTTATCGCGATACTGAATATTATGGAAACTTGCGGAACACACACATACAAAATACCAAGCGATCGAGTAGAGAGATGTGACCTTTCGCCGTAAAGTCATCTTGTGACCTTTCACCTTAAAGATATCTTGTGACCTTTCACCTTGAATTCATCTTGTGACCTTTCACCTTAAAGTCATTTTGTGACCTTTTGCCTTAAAGTCATCTTGTTCCTTTCACCTTAAAAACATCTTGTGACCTTTCACCTTAGAGTCATCTTGTGACCTTTCATCTCAAAGTCATTTAGTTACCTTTAATGTATAGACATCTTGTGACCTTTCACCTTAATGTCATCTTGTGACCTTTACCCTTAAAGACATCATGTGACCTTTCACCTTAAAGACACCTTGTGCCCACTGCCGGAAAGCTTCTTCCCTCCCGCTCAGCTCGTCGCCTTCTCCTATTAGAGCTATTCTCTCTCCGCCGAGGCTGGCGAGAACGCGATCTATCTTTCGGGCGTAGGCGCAGAAATGTGGGTAGGCACTCGAGCCCAATCCGAAGACCGAATATCTGCGTGAATTTGATGAATATTCCGAAATAAACTAAAGACTTCCAAAGAAAATCCCTCCAGAGTAACCACCCCCACACACGTTCCAACAAGTCAATCAGGCTTGATATTTAATGCTATAACATTCATTGCAAGTTTAGAAATTTATGTTCCTCCACTTAATTCAATAAGAAGAATTAGATGATAAGAACGAATTCAACAAGGAATAAAATTTCATTCTAAAGTATTTCTTGAATGTTTACAAATTCGTGTTTATTCAAGCGAATTGAATTAGAACATGTTGCAAAGTGATTGGGAATCGATAAATGTTCCTTCTAATTTGTTTATTAGGTATCCATGAACTAATTCAGTTCTGCTCATTGTAGATGCCGATATCATTAATCCCGAGATTGAAGTCGAAAACGTTGATTACAGTGAACGTGCAAAAGTATACTTTCAATTTTCCTGTATCGTGAAATTGTACAATACTCTGTATACTTTTTTTTTTCAAATTTGTCCAGTGCTGATGAAATATCTATGTACTTATTGATTTTTTTTTTTCATTGAGAGTGGGACTTTACCTTGCTTGCTTTTTATTTTTCTACAGAGATTTTTTTTCTTATTTTCATGCCCTCAATTTTGTTTATACTGATGTTTAATCGATCTTGCATTATCTAATGTTAAAAATGAATCTGTTGTACGTCGTATAGTATATTACTGACTTTTGTCAAGAATGATTGCTTCTGCAATATTGTTATAATTTGTCATGCGAATTTTGAGAAAGAGAAAGCTTTTCTTCTGGTTAATACAATTCAGAAGTATATACTACAAAGATATCGACTGCTTTTAGCTTTCGATTAAAATCATATTCATAACTTCAAAGACAGACACACACAAACGTACCTGACATTGACGAGCTTCCCACAACTCTGAAGTAGGTTGGAAGGGGAGCTAACTCGGGGTATCGGTCCAGAATGCTCGTCAAGGCGGATTGATCGGATACTGTGAAGCGTGAATACAAAGAACCCTCCTATGTGGGGAAAGTGCCTCCTGTCCTGAACTTATTTCTGTGCCAGTGAGCGAATGTGCGCTAATTTCACACACATAGCTGTGGACAAGAAATTGTTGTGGTACGCAGAGAGCCAATAGGGGAGGGATTTGTGGATATATATCTTTTTTCTTCAGTTCAACTGGGCCCCGTTTCTTAACCCTCTGCATGCCACATTAATTGAATGTCCATAGGTATGTGTGTGTGGAATTTGTTCGCATTTGACTCATTGGCTCAGAAATGGTATTGACTCGTGCAAATCACCCTACACGAAAAGTCAGTATGTGGGTTCAACACGACAGCATGTACTCTTATAACTGTTGAGCTCCATGTAATTACGTATAAACTTCCACTTGCGAAGACACTCAGAAAGAAAATGACAAATTTCAAGTTGGAGGCATATATCATTTTCAATATACTAATATTACTGCACACTCATATCATGACAATATTCATAGCTATCTGCTTTAGTGGGGCAGATTATGTGAAAAAGATGCTCACATTTGGCGGAAAGTGTGAAAATTTGCATATAGGGGTATTTTGGGGCGCTGATTTCAAAAATTGCCGGATCCAAGAGATCTGACCATGGGGTCGGCCGCCATTTTGAATTCCAATTTGGCTGCCGTCAAAGATCCCTATCTTCAGTTCTGAATGACATAAACCATTGACATTTCAATTCTTAAAAGCGTAGTGATATGATGACTTCAATAACAGACTTATCTAATATGTCTGACAAGCTGCATGGCAGCCAATGTAAATTTTCCTACATAGTCGCTATGTTGAAATGTTGAAAATCTCTATCTCGGATTTGTAAGTTAGGTTACCTGATTGAGCGCGCGTTTGTAAATGATTGCTGATTGCTGTATTTACATGTGACGTCAGTAAATGGTGCATTATCCTGCATATTTGCTGCACTTTTTGATATTTGAATGTTAGTCATGATGTTTGTCTTCGCAGCCATATTGGAATTCACAATAGCGGGCATTGCGTTTGTCAAACACATCGCATGAGTCCATTTTTTAACTCAGTATGTTAAAATACTTGTTTGCATCTAATTTCAGCGTCACTCACCACTTAGAACTCGAGATAGGGATTTTGAACATTTCGTTGAGGCGGCCATATTGGAATTCAAAATGGCGGCCATTCCATGTTTGTCAGACACTTCAAATTAATCTGTCATCAAATTCAATGTGTCAAAATGCTCAGGTGTACCAAACTTGGGTGTCACAGGTCATTCAGAGCTGAAGATAAGGATCTTTAAATTTGTTTTGTGATGGTGGCCATATTGGAATTCAAAATGGCGGCCGACCCCGTTGTCAGATCTCTTGGATCCGGCAATTTTTGAAATCAGCACCCAACAATATCCCTATATCCAAAATTCCATACTTTCCGCCGGATGTGAGCATCTCGACCAATTTTTGCTACATATCTGCCCTATCTCTACTTCAAATTAGCGGCCAGTATAGTGACTTGTGCAAAATCACCCAACACGAAAGAACAATAAGTTGATTAACCATGACCAGATGATACCGTGTACTCCTATTATTGTACCTGTTAACCTCAATGTAATTACGCATACACTTTAATACGAAGGCAGGCAGAAAGAAAATGGCAGAATTCAAATAGAAGGCAAGTATTTCTTTTTCTCAAAATACTAATGTTACTATACACATCATATTACATAGTAATTTACTAATTACGATAGCTTTTGTTGTCGGAAACATACATAATGTTTTCAGCAAAGTGTTAGTGTCTCTATTATACTTCTACATCGAAAGCATTTCAAACGCATCGACTGTGAAGAAAATTACCTGCGCATTGTGACCTTTGCTTTGTTTAATTTCGAACTATCAAATGCAGATATTGAATGAAAACAACATTCAGGTTTTACGCAAAGATTATGAAATGCTGAGCATCTTACATCTTACGGAGCTTCAAAGCCAGTAACGTAAAGCTTTGGATGTGATTTGAGATAATGTGTTAACTATGGCATTATATACATATATAGGACCTACACATGTCTCTCTCTCTCTCTCTTTCTCTCTCTCTCTCTCTGTATGTGTGTGTGTTTGCAGAAATATTTATGTAAATGTACAACGTGTAAGACCTCATTTTGTATTCAGTGATTTATCCATTCAGGATTATTTACTCGGAGTAGCCCCAAAGTGGTTTAAACACAAATTCGTTACATTATTTGAAATGGACGATACCCTTTACACGTAAATAATACGATGTTAAATTATGTCATTACCTGCTTTGCCGGCGTAGCTGCCTTTCTAGGTGCTGTTCTGAATCCCTGCCAAAGTTTAGCGAAAATAGAATATTATGAGGATGAGGTTATTTAGTGGGGATTTCAATATCATTGTTTCTTAACTTATATAGTAATCCTTCTTCCTGTCTTGAGCAACACAGTCATCTCACATTTTCTTATCGAAATGCGAGTCTACATTTTGTGTGTTTGTGTGTGTGTGTGTGCGTGTGTTTCTCTCACAAACTGGTAGTGACACCTAAATGACGATGGTTCGATGACGGGGACAGTAATGGTGCTTCGGCGCTACCATTCGAACAGGTGAGATCAAGGCCTACCATTGACTTCACCCAGTAGTTTCCGTTCTATGTGCGATGTAATACAATGAATATCTATTTTCAAAGAATGTGTTTTTTCAGTATACGAAGAGTAATCCGACATTGTTAAATACGAAATTGGATTGAATGGTTCATTTGCATTTTAGAAGGAATGATGGATTCTCCTTAAAGTATCATTACATATTTGAATGATAGATAATTTCTTGATATCAGGTACCAAGTGGATTATGTACAGTATATAATCATTAGGCTGAAGTTAATCGTACCCTACTCTCCAGTTTTCTTTTGTAGCTACAAATCTTAGTCCAGCTTTCTAATTCTTCAGATGTAGAGCGCTGCCTTTGAATTCATACCTGAATGTATTCGTTTTATCTGCATTTTCATCTTTTCTTTCCCCTTTCCTGTTTTACTTTGAAATGAAACAGCTTTCTATTAACAGTTGATATATAGAAACATGGTTAGTGCGAAATCAAACACACAAAACAGTTTAAATTGCAAAAAGATTGATAAAAGAAAATTCCAAGAAATAATGACATTGGTCACTTTCAAACATTATGCCAAATGGTAGAAGAAACTTTTTGATGCCTTCACAAATTTTCTTCAACCATACCAAGGCTTTATTCTTTGTTTTGATGAAGAAGATTTAAAAAGAACGAATTAAGAAAGAACTCATACTCCTTTCATCATGACAATCTTGAAATCTAACAATCTAGCAATGATTACTTTGTACAGGGAAAATGAAAATGACAAAATATTAATAATTGTTGCATCACTATTAGAGAGAAAGAATTAACTTTTAAAATCGACAAACCAATGGATAAGTTATGAGATCATAACCTCATTTGAATAAACGTATAGTTTTTTTTTTTTTTTACTAATAATTACTGTTCAGCGAAAATGAAAACATTACACTTGAAAATTACACTTCGAAACTTTCACTTTTTGTCTGATTAAGATAAAACCTTCACCAGTGTTCCCCATTCCGTCTGTTTCCTGGTACTTAAATTATCAAAGCAACTTGAATACAGAGTGGAGTTTCTGTTTTACGGGATTACATTCCGGATGCCTTCATACTGCCAAAATACTCGACCCGGAAGGAGTGACACCTACCCGCTTGGTTTGCTTCCGGGGTCATCCCTCCAGAGCTCGAGTAGAAAGTTTCCAAATTTCTGCAGGAGACAACAACGAAAGACGGCTTGTCAGGTTCTAAAGCACGATTGCGCATAAGAAACGTCACTAATGCTCATCATGACGTGATATATCATGATAAAGATCACTTCCTTTAAATTTGTAATTCATCATCATTAAAGGTTGACTCTAGAAAATAGAATGAAATCTGGCAAACGGGATGGTGCAGACTCTGTCAGCATCGGACTGGAGGATGAAAAAAAAAAATAATGTGACTCTAAAGCCTCTAGACAATTTTACGAAGACTTTAGTAGTGACTCTCATAGCAGCCACATGTGCAAATTGTCTGAATGTGGCAATAACTTAGCAAAGATGACCTACAAAGGAGAGCTATACTTCCATTTGCTAAATTAATGCATCGGCTTTCTGCTTCTGTTGATGGTGAACATGACCGAGGTGGTGCTGTTGATGGAAGCGATAAAGATGGCAGTGATGAATGAGCAAATAGCAAACAAAGTAATGACCATGCTGTAAAACAACGACAATACTGATGTAAGTTGATGCTCATGAGAACGTTTTAAAAAGAGCTTTTATATTCACATTTCTTCTGCCACTCGTATTGCATCTCAGGGTCTGAATACCAATCGCACTGCAGAGTGGTGCGCGCACAATATTCCAGCCATACGGTCGCGCAGATTGGCTTTTGGTATGTTTACAGCGCACTGGGGTGCAGTTATATAAGAATGTATTGTAGGACTGCTTGCTCCACTTGGACCTTCCCGCAGTGCCAGTTGGAAATGGAAGGCACCGATCCACGGTAAGTCAGCTGGATCCTTACTGTCTTTGCTATATTACTTCTTATCGAACGAGGTGAGAGTGAAGTGCTTACCTCCCCGTTCTCCGGTGGATCCCCATTGCCAAAAGTACTTGTGACAACCAACAGGAGAGATTCGCTCTCAATGTTTTCTACGTCGTAATTCTCCATGCACACCACCTTTTGACATTGTTTGAGGCAATTTGGAAAAAAAGTGACTTGAATGTAGACTAGTTAGGTAACATGAAAAACTACGACCGCAACTAAAAGAGGAACTGCATTTATGTTGTTTTGTATGAAAACAGACATATCAGAGAAGTAGCTAATGGAAACTTTGGGGGGGGGGGGAGGAAACCTCACAGACTAAGAGAAAATGGTTATTACTGTTGGAGTTTAGAAAGCAAGGTATATTGACAACTCTGTGTGATGTACAGTAGTTGAACAACTCTCCATTCTTACCAACTTCCTTTTTTTATCCCCCAAACTTCCTTTTTTTTTTTTCAGACCTGGACTTGTCACTATGATGAAAATAATGGTTCTACAACGGTTGAGAACTGTCTCTGCCCAAATATTCTAGAAAAATAAGATTGGACAATTTCTTTGTCCAAAAAAGAAAGGGGAGCTGCTGAGCAACTACGTCACACAGAGTTGCCATTTTTTTTAAATATGTATTTTTCTAAACCTCAAAAGTTTCTAACTTTCTTCCCTCCCACAAATGATCTTTGATCTACTTCTGTAATAGGCATATTTTATAATATCACGAAAGATTTTTCTTTTAATATTGGCGGACGCATCTGGGCTAGGAGTATTGACAGTGCAAACTCATATAATTATCGAACATCAGTACTCATTGTATTCCTAACAATGAGCCTTTGTGGCCCAGTGATCTTCTTTGTCTGGTGTGTCAGTACAGTCACAATGAAATCAAATCATAGAATTAATTTTGCTCCTCAAGACGAGAACAATAGCAAAATATTTGACTCGGGGAAAACCATAATGAAAAAGGTATGGCTCTTTTATGAGAATACAGAACACAAAAACACCATGGGCACAAAACGAAACAGGATTATATGCTATGGAGATATACTACCACAATGGAGAGAAGCGAGGAGTAGTTAGGGAATATTGTATTATGTTCTATTACTTTTTAGTTGGTCCTTCTACATGCTATGTAAAAAAAAAAACAACAAAAACACGATGATCTTATTAAGCCATTTGTGAGGAAGTCTCTATTGTGACCCGCTACAACAAAATGATCCTAAAGTCGGGTGAGGTCGATTATTTGAAAATTGCATGACAAAATTCCCTAATCTTTCTGCTTTAAATTGATATATAACACATCTTATGAAAATAATCGGCTGCGGAGATATCGATGTTTAAAAGAGAGCATGTCGAGACGTATGGGAAATCACTGTTTCGAGAAAAGCGCCCTAAAAGTTTTCCTTGCGACGCAATCGCGATCAAGGGTCACGCTAGTCAATTTACACCTCCGGACAATAGAAGGTAAACCCTAGCAACCCCCGAAATGCTCATTCAAGCACAGCGTCGGCGGTCTCCTCACCGACCAATCAGTGACCAGAATGCCAGGAGAAGCAGCTGGGCATAGCGCACCCCACCCGCACGCACCAGTCGACTTGGCAGTGTGCGAGCTTCACGCTTCGGTTAGCGGCAAGCAGCAAACTGACCAATGAGATCACTCCGGTCGTTGTTAGGGGCGGAGCCTATCTGTGGCGCTCAATCCAAATTTTCGAACCGGTTTCTGCTTGGTTGCAACGCCAAAAACATGGCCCAGAAAAACGCTATTTTTTTGGTCTTTCCTTTCATCATTTTGCTTCAAAATTTCGACAGATGATAGAAGACATGTCAGACTCCAATAATATGTCAAAATCAGAAAATTGTAAGTTTTGACCAATTATGATGCTCTGACTTCAAACTCGATTTTCACGGCTTCGACCGTGCGCGACTTTAGGACCTTTTTGTTGTAGCGGGTCACCTATAATTGATCTACACCCTTTGTATTGTGCTGTAAGAATAACATAGATTCCAGTCTCTTCATTCCGATGTATTTTTTAATATATTGCAAATTTGAATCGAGCTAAATCGAAATAATCTTATTAAAGTCATCATTCACCTTTGCATTAAAGGCGTGGTTGAACATCTCGCATAACATCCTAGCCAACTTCTCCGAGTTGCCTGTCTCTGTGGCGTACAGAATGGTGGCCTTGACTCGCTTGGCCAGGGCTTTACCCATCAATCTTGTAGAAAACATCACTGCCCTGTAACAAATATTCAATTCATTTCAGTTCAATTTTATATCCCACTCGTAGGGTGGAACACCCTCATCAAGAAAAGGATGGCTTTCAGAGGGGTCCTCGCGGGTTAAAAATGCAAACATCATACATTCATTACATAATTATACACATACATACAGATACAAATACAAATACAAATACAAATACAAATGCAAATGCAAATGCAAATGCAAATACAAATACAAATACAAATACAAATACAAATACAAACAAGGAAAAGTAGAAATTACGCGGTGCGTAATATATGTCCCCGCCGGAAGAAGCATTTTGTAACAAAATGTGCAATATAGGTAAAAAATCAAGGTCAAAGGTCAAAGAAGTCAAAGGTCAAAATTCTGTGTAGAAGTTTTGAAGCCCTCACCTAGTGCCATCACATAAAGCAAATGGAATCGAAATTGGGTTAGAAATGGCGAAGGAGTAGCATTTTGTAGCCAATGTACAATATAGGTCAAAAATCAAGGTCAAAGGTCAAAGAAGTCAAAGGTCAAAATTCTGTGTAGAAGTTTTGAAGCCCTCACCTAGTGCTATCACATAAAGCAAATGGAATCGAAATCGGGTTAGAAATGGTGAAGGAGTAGCATTTTGTAGCAAAATGCACAATATAGGTCAAAAATCAAGGTCAAAGGTAAAAAAAGTCAAAGGTCAAAATTCTGTGTAGAAGTTTTGAAGCCCTCACCTAGTGCCATCACATAAAGCAAACGGAATCGAAATCGGGTTAGAAATGGCGAAGGAGTAGCATTTTGTAGCAAAATGTACAATATAGGTCAAAAATCAAGGTCAAAGGTCAAAGAAGTCAAAGGTCAAAATTCTGTGTAGAAGTTTTGAAGCCCTCACCTAGTGCCATCACATAAAGCAAATGGAATCGAAATTGGGTTAGAAATGGCGAAGGAGTAGCATTTTGTAGCCAATGTACAATATAGGTCAAAAATCAAGGTCAAAGGTCAAAGAAGTCAAAGGTCAAAATTCTGTGTAGAAGTTTTGAAGCCCTCACCTAGTGCCATCACATAAAGCAAACGGAATCGAAATCGGGTTAGAAATGGCGAAGGAGTAGCATTTTGTAGGAAAATGTACAATATAGGTCAAAGGTCAAGGTCAAAGGTCACAACTGAAATTCTGTGTAGAAGTTTTAAAGCTCCCATGTAGTGCTATCATATAAAGCAAACAGAATCAAAATTGGCTCATAAATGACAGAGAAGTAGCAAATTGAACATTTTGATCACACACGGACGCACACACGGACGGACGGACGCACGGACGCACGGACGCACGGACGCACAGACACACACACGTACGGAGCCCGTTTCATAGTCCCCTGCTCGAACTCGTTCGGCGGGGACAAATAACCCTTACATTAAAGGGAATCAATATATCAAGCGTGTACGGGTACAACCACGACAACGGTGAGTCTTACCATTGGGCATAACTTGTTTTCCTTTTTCTTTAAAAACAAAGAATAGACCCATAGAAGTACACCGTGAATTGACGAAGGCCATACTATTCAGTCTAAAAACATTCAAACCGTACTAGAACATACAGTGCCAGAAGATACCTCACAGACCGAGCGAGAAATGATTGCGGAGCGACCCCAGTCTCAATAGACTCGGAAAGACTGCACAATGAATATGGACTGAATAGGTAAATTTCATAACAATAATGACATTGTCTGAAAGCAATGAACCACTTCTTGTTGATGTATTTGTTCCACAGACTCTATTTTGACATGCACAAGACATAAAAATGCCAAGCATTCTCATTATCATCTTTTCATTTATTTCATAACATTGTCTGAATGCGACGATAGGAATCGAATCATGAAACCTTTGTGGAAACACTATTCTTGATGATTCTCCTAAACAAGACAATCAGATTGACAAGACTTCTTCGTAATCATCAGTTCCATTGATATCAGGTTTACCAGTTAGTAGTTATACGCGTTATATTGTACGTAAAAGAAATAAAAAGACACATACGCACACACGCATACACACATTCACATTCACACTCACACCCACACACGCACAGAACACGCACCATGACTTGAAATGGTTGTGTCCTCACCTTCCAACGCTCTTGAAGGAGGAGAGCTCTTGTCCGTTTGTGGCAGCTCTACCTGCTCTCCACGCTCCGCTCTTCCACGGGTCATCCTGTGGGAACGAGTGGTACAGAAACAACAGATGCAGTGTAAATGTAGCACATTTTGATTGACGAATTGCCCTTCCTGGTAACATGCTTCTCACAACAGCCAGAGATTTACTTTATGTCGCATTTGTAGTGCAATGCCACAGCATAGTCAAGTTGACCTTAACCCTTCCTGTGCCATACGGGGACTTTGGACGGTGTCTACAATTTTGCACTCAAAAACCCAAAGGGTTAATAGATACCGCTAAACCCGGCAGACAGACAGAAAGACATACAGAGTGAATGGTACACGTTCTGCACAAACCTAGACAAAGAATGAACAAGTCACGGAATGTTAACGTTTCGCATAATTTCACAAAAACTAATTATAGAATATATTGCGTCTCGTAGGCCCTTTATTTTCAGTTAGACTCAACATGATAATGGATGTTTACTAGGAAACATTTTATGTAGCGATGACGTCTTCTCTCGACACTCGCTTGAGTTGTTCTTTAAGATATTAAGTAGTCCCGCCCCACCCCACCCCGAAACAAAACAATATAGATTAAAACAAAACACACACACAAATCGTAAAACGGAAATATCATTATCGACCACACAGCTGCTGATCGTTCCCCTTTAAAAATCGCTGTTGATATGGTTATACCGTAGACAGTATGCGAGGAGGTTCCTGGCAGCACAAACCTGGTACTCGAAAGATGGTTTCAACTCGTAGTTCAGCATTTCTTGATGGAAGACCGGGGTAATGCTGCCAGACATCGGGGGGACGATCCACACCCAGTCCGCTGGACAACCGCCACGAAGCCTCTGCTCGTTCTGCATGTGCTTCATGAACGACTCCGACGCCGAGTGGTGGTCAATTATGGTCACGTTCATTTTCTTAGAAACACAGAAAGTCACAGTTTTAAGGTACAAAGATTATTTTCTCTCTCACTATCCCAGAATAGCTTTTAGATACCGACTATTTATGTTTAAGACTCTAAATGTTGGATTGTTTCCTGCTAGTTCGCTCAGGGAAGTGATACTATCCTAAATCTCTTTGAGACAAACACCAACCTGGAAGCTATGGAGCACGGCCACATTGGTCTCAACAAGAGCCTGGTCCCTCCACAGAGTCGAGTTCGTACTGGTATCCAGACCCATGCTTCTTCCCACTCTCTGTTTGTAGACACAAGGATTGGTCAAAGATCAAGATTTAAGGCATTATTTACCATTTGAAGATGAAACGAAAACCCAGATTTATTGCTTCAAAATAGTTCTAAAATGTGAGTAAGGGTAGAAACAACCAATGTAAAAACTTGAATAAGTATAATCAATGTTAATTATTGTTGAAATTGATATGCAAAACGTGAACAATAGTCATAATATAGTTATTATTGTTACGACCAAAATCACTCTGAGAATGATCGCACAAAAGGAAACAATCAACTAATGTTCAGGCGGTTTATTAACAGCGATATTGTGGGTACAGACTCGTAATCGGTTCTCACATCAGTACAATAATGGTCAATAGAAACAGTTACAAATCAGTAATAGAATCACTTACACTTATTACATGCAATATCCCTGGAAATGTCCAAATACGATGCTCGATACACAAAGGAATGATCCACGATGCACCGATGAATGATACCTTCGACGTAAATCCAGAGGTGCAAGTTACGATAGTCCAAGTTATAGATCCGGGGTAAAATCCAAGTTATGTGTCCACAGCAAAACGTGCAGAATCCAAACGTTATGACGACCACGTCCAGTTGATGTGTTGAATGATGATTCACTTTATAATGTCCAGCGAGGAATCCAGCCCGTCACAGCTTTGCCGTAACAATGTCCGTTGACATTAAAATATGGAGTCTATCTCCAACGTAGGCAAATTACTTCTCTGCAGGCAAAATGTCTTCCAGGCCTTATCTCCACAAACACAGGTTGTATAGCAGGTCAGCAGGTAACACAGGACTGACTATAACAAGTCGCTTCAGAGCCAGAAGTCACGTAACTCTCAGAGCAGAGGTGTTGGGTACTCTGCCTACCTCAGAATTTCTCCTGCTTATATACTATCCATTCACCCCTTTCTAGTACATTCTGTAATTTTCTCCAATCTGGGGCTACATACCTGAACATACTAGCAAGTCCAAATTCCAGGAATCCTGGATTACTCACTTCCTAATATGTGCATAACATCATTGCCAAAATTAACTACCAATCACATTGGGCTACAAGGGCAGTGCCTCACTCAGCCAGCACTTCCCAGAATTTTCTGGAATGGGTTAAATCATTTTAGATTGAGTGAGCTATAATGTATTTCCTGTCACATGCATACATGTACTGTAGCTACATTGTATACCATGTAGAAAATTCTCCACTGATCTGGTCAGCCTCTATGTACTATATCTAATATCATATAGAATGTTCTCCATTAATCTGGTCTACCTGTGTACATACACATTAAAACAACCATGCATACAGCCTTGATACATGTACATAACTGCTTGTGTATACATTTGTGACATTATAGACTATTAAACCGTCTATTATGGTTTATTGAGAAAAACAGTGATAATATCTTCGTATATTTCAGACTACGTTGTGAAATTTTTATATGGAAGGATGTTTGTGATACAACTGACCTCCAAATAATAATGCATTGGATGTGATATCTTGAACATTTCTAAATCACTGCTCCCAATGGTAAGGAGTACTTTTAACTTTTGACATGGTAGTAATTCAAAGCAGCAAAACTTAAAACCGTGAAAATGAAAAGGACAGGTACTGATGGCGGCTACTTCTGGAAATCTTCCCACACGCTGGTTACGCACGTTACTGAATTAAAGAGGTTTTTATATTTTGTAATGCAAGTGCATGAAAATATAAAGTCTTCTATACCTCGAGCATATTCAGTCTGTTCTCGTCGCACAGGTCCCTGGCGCCGATCTCTGTGCCCATGTACCAGCCGTTGAAGGGACAGGCGGTGAACTCAAGACCACCGAGGTCGAGCATCATGTTGGAGACGGCTGGCACGGCGTACCACTTTAGCCCCAGCTCCTTGAACCACGGGTACCTGCACATGGGGAACAGAGAAATGTTATGCTGGTTAGCCCAAAGGGTTGTTTGACTTTAATATCCTTTTTTAATGCGCGCCTCTCTATAGAATCAAAACTAGATTTGCTTTAATGCACTTGATGAATATACAATCATATACGATAATCATACAAACAAATTAAGATAGGTAATCTTACATTGTAGGAGATGTGAAAAAATTCCAATCTAATAATAGGTTTTACACCCTATGAGAAAATGTAGTTATTCATCTGTCCTGCGTTCATTTTCTTCTGCTTAAATTCTCCCATGTTCAAGGTATACATTTGTTTTTGCTTTTTCGTCGGCGGTCATCCGAACCGTCGCATATCCCGATTTTAAGTCACATTTTCTATTTTGAGATTTTCAGTCTCTACTTTGATGTAATTTTCGTGCAATTATCACTTTTATAGAGTCTTGTCATTTCATTTTGTTCTGATAATCACGTTTCCCCATGGGCGAGCATGACACGTACCTTCAAGTACATGTATTTCAAAACAAAATAGATTGAAGCAAATGCACTTGCGACGCCCAAACGGACAGACACAGAATGTACGCAAAAGTTAACCACACCCTTTTGCAAGGGCATACGCTGAAAGTAACCATACGTACACATACAAAAAACAAACAAACTTAGATTAACCCCTTCCTCCTTGTTGTGATACCACTCACTTTGGATGTTCAAGCGGCACTTGGAGCAGGAGATGAGACGGTATATGGAAGATCTCTGGCTCCCCGCCATCGGCTTGTAGAACGAGTGGGAGGACTTCGAAAGGATCCCTTTTCCCTTTCCATCCTAGCTTTTCACACACCTGTATCAGTCGCCAGAAATGAGGTCTTTGCTTTATTGGAGTCATTGAAGTGACTTTTCTTTTTTTTTCTTTTTTAGGATCCATAAATTCTACACTGGTAAAGTTGCTAAGCAAGTGGAATGGTAGCGAATAACAGTGCTACATTAATGGAATATGTGAGCGTCCTACGTCATCATCCATGTTCAGTGCAACTGTTTTTTTTTTCTTCAGAGTATTGGTTTACCTGATCAAGGACTAAAATGAATTTTACAGATTTACATATGTCACTATCGATTATGCACACTGCATGATGTGGTTTATAAAAATCATCTGGAGTCCTCTCTAAAGGGATAGTAGCTCCTGTTGAGATGGGGATTCAGCTTTTAACTTTTTCGAGGCAATTAGAAACCACCTATACCCAAACAAATTACTGCTAGAGGGAATTAAAATCGGTAGTGAACGGGCTGAGATATCCCAAGTCGCATTAAAACAAAGTTGTGTTCCTAATTAAATGGGGTCTCACATACCTGTGTGAATTCTACTCCTGCAGGGTCTCCTACGATGGATCCATCTTTCTGTCTGTACCCTGCGTAGCTAATCAGCTGGCTGTTCCACACCCGGAAGTCACCCCTGTGACCTTTACGATGGGGGAAGATCGTGATCGCTGACCTGAAGCACATAAAATTGAGTAAAATATCTGTTGTTGATAAAGTATCACACTTGAAGCTATTTGGTCACGTGAAAAATTTCCATGTTGTGTTTTGTCTCTTGTCAAATTATACAAGTAATACACTTTCCTGTATTGTTTCAATGTTCTATGTATAGTTAGTTCTTGTATTCTTTGTAAATCCTTTTTATCAGATGTAAAAATAAGTAAAATGTAATGAAATAGGAAAAATGAAAAGAATCCTACTGGACAACAATATCGAGCTCATTAATTAACCGATTAAACAACATCTACTGATTTTATTCATCATTTTAGATACCAGTGAGAACAGTGCCAAGATCATGGTAAGAGTTTTCTTAGAACCATCTGGAAATAAAAGAGGATTTTGCAGTGGTAATTGATTCTATTGTATACTATGCCTTGGGTGGATGCCTATGGGTTTAGCTCTCGGCATGTTTGTACTGCTACTTCATGTACTTGGGGAAAATGCACCTCATGATTGTTGTGTCAATGAATGCATTGTGGGAATGAAAGTGGGCGAGGGTGGGTACAATTTTCCATCTGTACCTTCCAGGCCATTACTTACCTTATGTTCCCTTTGTTCGTCGCATAACTCAAATGGCTGCAGAGAGCATAAAACATGTCACTTGACGAAATCGCTTTTCGCGCGTCAAACACCTTGGCAAGAAAGCAAAAGGAACAATGATAATGCTACGAAAGACTTTGGTCATTTGTCTCCCTCTCTACAAATATATTCTTAATTAATTACAACAATATATGTTATTATTAGTGGAAAAATGAGCAAAGAATATGGGATTCCATATTGTAACAAACTTGTCGAAGAAAGAAGCCAGTAGGAGTGGAGAGTGTCATCTACACTTCCGGACAATGGCACTGCCACTAGGTTGTCCCTGGTTGCAGGCAGTGACATGTTGAATAGGCTCTGAAATTGCAATATTGTTGTGTTACGTAGTCCAAGACGGACAAGGCTTATGGAATAAAATGACCAATCTCTTGGTTAGCAATAATTCTATTTCAGCATGTACATGTATATGACTTTCAATGCTAGCTTCTAATCAATGTTCATTTCTATTTCAATCTCAGTACTCCCATTCTTTGTGCTTTAATTCATCTATAGGTAGTATGTTGCTTTCGGTCTCTGTCGATATAAATGTCAAATATCCTCTTGTGCTTAGCATGTTTTTTGCTTTTAAACTAAGTGAGTCTTAACCTATACGTACTTCTTCGAGGGAGGATAGGTTTCATCATCTCCAAGAGATGTTCGCACATTTTGTTGAACTAACTATAATTATTTTGTGAATGTCTTTTCCTTTTATAGGTAGGCTGGGGAACATTAGATAAACTAAGGTGAATTTGCAGAACCTGAATGTGATTCCATTGAATGCGGCCAATGCAGCGGGCTGTGTTTCTCCAAGCCGTCTTGGCTCCAAAAGTGAGCTCGGCCTCCGTCAGCTCGTAGGTACCCGTCTTCTCAATCGACTCGACAACGGCTGCATGTCGTTCCTTGTGTAGCTTGCTACCTGACCTGGATCAGTAAATGAAACTAAGAAGTGAGTAATTGCTCGATGGGATATCTTGTCACAGAGGTTGAGTGATTTTTTTTTTTTTTTTGCTCTTCCATCGGTTTGTGCTCAAAATGATAATTTTTATACGAAAAACAAACAAAATCGTGTGTTTTTTTTTGGTCAAAAACTTACAATTATATTCTTTCCTTTAGGCTTTTATCTTCATTGTTGTGCAATGTAGCAACATGACAACAGAAGCAATCATCTTGTTCTTCTTGTTTTTCTGGCATGGAGACGTAACACGAAGTGAAAATGACTTGTATTTTTCCGCTCCTCAGCAAGCAATGAAGCAAGCGCTTTCAGGGCCTAACCTGAATTCTTATTACAATCTGTGAAGTTTTAGCAAACTACAATGTGTTCCAACGTTATCATCTCGGTCATTCTTTGGTATTCTATATAATAGCTTGAGTGTGTACTATGTAAAATATGCTCACTTGCTATTGAATAAAGAAGTTATCGGCAAAAACAGTGGAAGCATACTAGTAGTCACCTCTTAATGTGAGCGTAGAACTGATTGATGAAGTCCTCGGCATGAAGTAGGAGCTCCTCTTTAGTCCGGTCCTTTTTGCGTGGAGGGGACACAATAGATCCCAAGCACCTCTGCTCCGTACATGGTCCTTTCTGTGATAGAAAGAGAGAAGATATTTCAGCGGTATTTGAAAGACAATTACAATGAGGAAAATTATTGATGACCGTTGCAGGAGGCGACGTACAAAATGCCCATCTTAACAGTCTAAAATGGTATCGAAGCAAGCAAGAAATCCTCAAACGAAATGTAGGCACTAATTAAAACTCTCCAAACCTACACTTAAAAACCTAACGGCAGAACAAACGGAATGTTCTATGCTCCCTTCACCGGAAAGTCACCATTTCGTCGCTCTCACCACGAACAGTTCTCTCGCGGCGCATGGAGGGAAAAATCAGTTTCGAAAAAATAAAAAGTCTTGAAGCAGGGCTCCACGTTTACTTTTTGTTTGGTGGCCCGATGGGGCCACCAAAATCCTCAACTTCAAAGTTTTCGTGGCCCGAGAGAAATATTTGGTGGCCCGAAAAAAAAAACAATAAGAAAACATTAAAACTCCTCTTTTTCCAATGAGTCAAATATTTAAGTTTTATCATGATAAGCATTGGAAGTTGGACATAATCTTCTCATAAATAAACCTCCACACACTCGCGACACTCACTCTCAGGCACTCATTCAGTCCTTTTCATCCATCCTTTAAACAAATTTAACTGCTAATTTCCGGAGCAAAAAATTACTAATTTACTGACATACTTTTCAAGATTTTTTTTTTTTTTGAAATTTGGTGGCCCGACTTTAATTTTTGGTGGCCCCGGGCCACCGGGCCACCGTTAGTGTCCAGCCCTACTTGAAGTATAACTTTTGAAACCCAAACCGAGAAATTTCACCACGAAACGTCCGCGCATAACAATGCCAGACCCATCACTGTAAAAAAAAAAAAAAAAAAAAAAAAAAATCTATGGAAATCCGGTAGATCGGTCAAACAGTTTTGATTAATAGGGACAGCGTCTCTTGAATACCAGTAAAAAAATGTTTTAGAACTGAGCATAAATAACGACGTGACCACGTTATTGAACGCCACTCCTACTTTCATCACACATATCCATGTTATAAGTCAGGAAGTAATTTTAGTGTCTACTGGCGTGCAAAGAGAATGGACACTTTAATAGTGCAACAGAAGATAGTTACGTTCAGACGGTGGTCCTTCACTTCGACACATGTTCGAGGATAAGATATAGCATAGCTCGTATAAGTAAATATGGGGCTCCATACGGTCTCCTCCATCACGAATTCGGGTATTTCGTCGACGAAATGACAATTTCGTTAAGAAATAACCCCCTTTTTCAGATTCAATTGTATTTAGTATTGACTTTTAATCATTGCAGAGTCTACTTTCGATTTTGTTTTCCTCAATTTTGAGAACCCATTTTATGAAATAGAATGCCTAAACGAAAGAAAATAACACCCTTCTTTTAGCGACGACATCAACGATACTGAGTAAGGTGTCTAAAAAGCAGACATTTTCCATGTTTTGTTTTGTTTTTTTTATGAGAGTGCGTAGCTGTTCATACTATGATCGTGTATACTGCTTATGGTTTTAGGAATAAAGATGTCACGCCTGTGCGAACAATGTTCTTGTGTTGGCAGAAAACGGATATTCTATTAAAGCACACTCCAAAGGGCCCCTGAAATTCAAATGGGTGTTGATTTTTGTTGATTTATGATACCCTCAACATCACTTTTGCGGTAAAATGAAAATTTAGAAACATTCAATATATTTGTAACGATTTTTCTTCTATTTTCTTCAGATTACTTGGGAACGCCCACTAAAAATCCTTTCAAACCAATATTCCTCTCGTGACCTCATCTGTCATTCATTGCAAATGTACTGCGAAAATGTTTAACAAAAGACATTGGAATGCACCTTCCCCTCGACTCAGCATAACTTGCATGTTTCTGTGATATTAATGTGACTAACAAAAGACATTACGTCTAAATATATGGAATGTTTCTAGTTATTCGTTTCACCGCCAAAGTGATGTTGAGCGTATCATAAATCAACACAAATCAACATGTATTTGGATTTCAGGGGCCCTTATTTCTCCTTCATGAATATGCCCTTTTATTGCAAGGCATCGTTCAAGATGATTCGAAATTCGCTAAAGTTATTACTACATTTCAAAAGGGAAAATAAAAACAAAATTAGGCAGGCCTTAATCATCGTCTAATATACATCTACAATACTTTAAAGAAAAGTGTGTTCATAAATGCACTTTAAGGTTTTAATTGAACAACTTTTTTTTTTTTCCAAATTCACAATTTGGTTTTAGGAAGAAACATTCTACCACGCATGCTTCACTGATTTCTATGGATACCCAATGCGATCGATGACCAATCCTGTCTTTGTTGGTATAATTTTTCTTGGACATGTCCAAGGCCTTTGACAAGGTAAACCACAATATTTTGTTATGCAAACCGTCTCATAATGATTAAATGGAATGGTCTTGGACTGGTTCAAGAGCTACTTTTCTTTCAGAAAACAATTTGTTGTTCCTTACACTGGAAACATGCTAATTAGCTGTCTCTGAATATTGAAAAAAAAAAAATCAATATTTCCAATTATGTTTCCTAACGGTAATCAGAAAAATCTTCTTCCTGGTCTTATCAAATTTGATAATGTCAATTTGCAGCAAAGAGATTACTATAGTATTAGATTTTTAAGCTTTATAAATTGATGATAACCCATCATGGAAATCCCACAATCAATTTATTTTATGTAAATCACTTTCAACAAACACAGGAATTCTCTATAAACTAAAAAATATCTTCCCCGCTAATATTCTACAACCACTGTACGGTACTTTCTTACATTCATAGATAATTATGTACTACAGTATCTTAGAGCCAAGGGAAATCAGAATTATTAACAAGAAGTCGTCTTTCGCTCATACAAATGAATAAGTTTCTCTTGAATAAAGTACTTGAAGGGAACATCTATTATGTAGTAGTAGTAGTATGTAGTACATAAATCGACAGCTCCATGTTTAGATTTTGTGGTCCTTTAGCAGAGAAACCAATACTCAATCGAGATTCTGTTTGACTTTATTTTGGCCCAAAACTCTCTTTCTTGACCCTACGAGTTCTAGAGAGGTGTTTTCAAAGCCATGTGAACATGGTATAGTTACCTTACTCTCTTCTTTTTAATCATTTTCTTTTCATAAATATCACATTACACTTGAGCATATTTATTTTCATGGCTAGTTTTGTCTTCCATCATAAACATGTATATATAATATTCAACCTTAGGAACCGAAAAATACTTATGAGCATTGTTTTTAGTAGGTTCCATGTAATTTTTGTTTCATATTTCACGATTTTATTCATAACAAACACAAGCTTTGATTTCATTATTTACTCACAGATATCCTTCTCATGTCGATTCGCTCTAATATAATTTCAATTAGCTTCGGAGCAATACGTTTTTCGTTTATGTTTTGAATTGTAATCTGATGATTTTTTTTTTTTTTTTTGCCCAGTGATATCTGCTGTATTTGGTTTGATTCAATTCAATTCATATGCAATTCCTTTGCATCAGTCTTGCAATGTTGTTGTTTCCTATTTTTCCCTCTCCATCCTGACTAGATAATAATGATATGTATCTTAAGAGTTGTCTGAAAATGTATGGCTGTATATTGCAGGTGGCCTTCAGTTTGTTTTCCACATTATAGATTGGTATGTGTAACAGACCGTAACTCAACAAAACATTACTCCCTCTTGAAATGTTTGTTAAAGCTTCTGCTAAATTTATCATGAGCAGATGATTATCTGTTGTCTTTTTGTTATCGTCTAGTGTGAAGCAAAGCATTGTTTCTCTTCAAAACACACCATGTTGATTCTCTACTACGGTTGGTGCTTTTCAATACATTCCAACTCGCACATTCACCTTGAGACGTCGGTTGTGGTAACGAGTGGGATCTTCAGCCCCCATTGTCACCCTTAACATCTCTCATGAAGCGAGACTTTTCTTTTCTTTTCTGTTTATTTTCCCCATTAACAAATAAGTTTTGCAGGAAACACAAAAGCACATAGAAGTATACTGTTTACATAACTTTTTACATAATTATTGTATACATTATGACGATGGTTTTTTTAACGTTGATATATTTTTTAACGTTGACATACGTGGAAAGGCCTTGGAGTGGATCACGAGTTACCTATCAAATAGATCCCAATTTGTACATGTCAATGGCTTTGATTCTCAAAATAAAACGATAACATGTGGTGTCCCACAAGGGAGCTTACTAGGCCCGTTGTTATTCATTATTTATATCAATGATTTTCATAGATCCTCGGAGAAACTATCATTCATATTATTCGCGGATGACTCTAACCTTTTCTTTTCCCATCCCGACCCAAATATCTTAGCAAGAACAGTAAACGAAGAACTGAAAAAGGTTATACAATGGATATACGCAAATAAATTGTCACTTAATATTCAAAAAACAAAATTTATGCTTTTTAGTAACTCTTTATATAGCCTCCCGGGAAATATATCATTTGATACTACTCCCCTAGAAGAAGTTTCTACTTTTAAATTTCTTGGTGTTTTCGTTGATAACAAGCTTTCATGGAGGAGTCATATTGATAGCATAATATGTAAAACTATTTCACGAAACATTGGCGTAATGAACAGATTAAAATATTATCTTCCTTCATATGCATTATTAACTCTTTACTCTAGTTTGATACTACCGTATTTAAACTACGGGATTCTTGCTTGGGGTAATACATATCAGATATTACTTGATAAACTTTTTTTTTATTGCAAAAGAAAGCGCTCAGAACTGTTTTTAGCCTAACTACATGAGAACATACAGATCCTTTGTTTTTTTACCATAAAATACTAAAAATAAAAGATTTGTATGTGTTTCAACTTGGTCAGTTCATGTTTGATTATAACAGCAACGTTTTACCCAAAATATTTCACGACTCTTTTCATCGAAACAGTCATGTACATAACTATCCTACGCGACGATCCAACGAATTCCATCTTCCATTCATGAGAACCGTACATGCCCAAAATACATTTCTGTATACCGGACCCAGACTTTGGAATAATCTAGATAATAGCTTAAAATACTCACCCTCATTCCTCACATTTAAATACAAATTCAGAAAACATTTGTTATCTACTTATAATTCTAGATAATCTGAATTAATGGTTTTAATTCATGCTTGAGGTTTCACCTGTCCTGACAATGCCTGATGTCGCAGCACTTGGCGTGTTCTGTATGCAGACCTCTCTTCTCTCTTTATTCTTCTTTCCTCTTCCTTCCTGTCTTTGTTCCTCGTAGACTTGTATTGTCACCGTCTTCTCTCTTCTCGGTACTGTCTCGCGTCGTATATGTGTGTGGGTAACTGAATGTCTGTACCAGTGTGTCGTCCTTCTTATATTTTCCCGGTACACCAGTTCAATGAACACCGTCTGGGCATTAGCATTGATACTTATTTCCTATTATTGTCGAAGCCAGCGTATAGCTATATTTTTACAAACGACTTAAGTAATCTATAATTCAGTAAAAATGCTGTAAGAAAATAATAAAACAAACTTGAATAATATATTGCTTACTCATCAATTATCTAGGGATCCACGTCCTACAAGCTTAGCTTTTTTGTGGATCGCTATTTTCCAAGATTGAAGTTATTTTCTGAAAGCTCGCGAAGTATACATGTATACGCATCGTTCCTTCTGATTATTGTACATATGTTGATGTATATAATTTATTTCGTATATTACATGAACCTTTTGTAAAAGTGTAGACAATATCATTTTATGATATGTATACTTTGTATTACGTTTTGATTTTCGTTGATTGGAAATAAACTATGATTGAACCTGAACTTGATATTCCTGTCTACCTCTTGCCTTCGAGCGAATTACAAGCAACTTTTTCACCACAGTTCATGATTCATGTTCCAGAGAAACCATTTGGTTCATGCATATCTCAGTAGGCAGAGTGATTTTAATGCATATCACCTTACACATACTCGAACTGTTAACGGCCCGTTGAAGATCGCCCCGTCACTGTACAGGCATGCTAACCTGGAAACATTAAACTGCACATTACTTGAATATGAGACCATTCTGAAGCAAATAATTTTCACACAACAATAGATATATAATGTACTCTTAAATGAATCCCACAAGGATTGGAACAATCATTCCCCAGCATTCCCACTAATTCCCACTGATCAGTTACTTGCCATCCCCTTTAATCCTCTATGTGCCTCATCAATTATCTGTCCATAGGTTTTTGTGTGAAACTTGTGCATATTTGACTCATTGACACTTAAAGGGACATTCCAGACGATTTTCATAATTTTACATCATGTAGTACAAAAAATCGACAACTCCATGCATAAATCTCTGGAATTCATTTTGGTTCTTGAGCAGAGAAACAATACTTTGAAAAACCTCAAACAAATTACACTGAACAAGGATGATGACATAGGAGGTTCACATATTTCAGAAATGTAGCAGTGTAATTCCATTACAATACCGCTTGCTTGCGAGTTCACCTGTGTATAATCTATGCATGCCTTCTTCTTTTGTTCTGCTTCCTTGAGCCTCAACTCATGCATTCTTTTGGTGACTCTGCCATGTCATCATCCTTGTTCATTGCAATTTCTTCTAAATTTTGAAAATATTCTTATTCTTCATCCCAATCATCACAAATTCTGAAACTCTGTCCTCAGTATAACTAATTTATAGTTATTCAAATGTAAAAATCTGAAAATCATCCGGAGGTCTCCTTTAAGGGGTTAATGATTACTCTCTTGCAATTATTTAAATATATACATATGTGACCGTGCATTACAAAACCAACAAAAGTCGCACACCCTTATTTTGTGTCAGGACTCAAATTGGGTGAGAGGAGTCAACCTCGTCAATCTTGAGTTTTTCATATTTTCTAAAAGAACAAGGTTTCATGTTCATCATGGTACAATTTCAAATGGAAAATTGTGTTTCGAGCAGTTTTCTAGAACACTTTGTTTTTGGAGAATAGTGTGATTAGGTGTGTCTTAGAGTCCCTTTTCATTTCTTAAAAACCCTTTACTAACTCTTCAATTTCAACTCTAATAACTTTTGAAAGGATAATGCTGCTGCGTTGAAATCGAATGTGTTAGTAGAGCATGATCAATTTCAGCTCAATTTGATTTTTCCTTCATTGTTTATGCTGCAGAGTTTCACATCCTGTTTTTCGTCCCATTCATTGCACAGTTGGCACGGCTTTTGGTAAGATTAAGCGCTTGAATAGACCCGATACCTTAGATCCTATTTTCTCAGTAAACACTTTTCCAGAGTATGTATTTTCTTTTAAATATTTAGATAGGTTAGGAGAGTTCATTTGAATTGGGTTATACAGCATACTAAAGCTTAAAGTCTATATATATATATATATACATATATATATATATATATATAGACGATTATATATCGAGAAAACAACGCACACTTTGCAACAGAAACCGTGAAAAACTGAAGCAATGAAAAGATTGATCCACTAAGAAGCAAAGCTTGTACATCGTAGATCACTCGAGAGAATATTATAACCAAATTTGCTATGAATGATTTGTTCCTTTAGCAATTGAGATAAATGTGTATACATGATGTTATAATGATATCAAGCATTAATAAACAGTACTTGTAAAGTAAAAGAAAACATAAACGTAGAACAACATGGTACGGAAACTATTCATAAAGCCATGTGGATGCACGAAGATATGGTGACAAAATAACACTAACAAAACCATAATATTTGCTCAATAACATGAACCAACGAATGCATACTTTTAATATGTGTTGCTTTTGTTGACAATGAAAATAAATTCGAACTGAATTGAAAATATTGCATTTGCCTCATATCTTCAATGTTCTGAATAGTATTTTACTGTTGTATAAGGTGATGTGTTTGGAGATATAATGGTAACAGTCATTTACTTCTTATGCAAATTGCAGTTACAACCCTATATCACGTTTCCTTAAAATACGCGATAATGTAGAGTTACATTATGTTTGTAATTCTTTTATTGGAATGAAACTCTTGAAACGTTCTTTCACATAATGAAATGGGGGAGCACTTTGAGTGAAATTGGCCTGTCGTTATGAAAGATCTGTAGCAACTTACTTGGCAAACTTTCTGGTGCAATGTATCATGAATTTGACTCCTATCGACCATGTTTTTCAAAGGAATGTACCGTTGGGTCGCGGGACATATAACATGCCCGTTGTCTGGACCTTTGCTTGACCGCACAGGTGACTGTCCATTTTGCTGGACACTCATCTTCACGGAAGTTCCTCCCGACTGCACGGAGTGAAAGGGATCGGGTTGAATGGACGTCGACTCTGAGGCGGACGGCACTGTCCAGCTGTGTCCATCCTCGTAACCATGGCAACTGGTCGCTTCCCTGTTGACCAGGACTAATTGGATGCTCTTCTCTGTAACTGTGTCACTGGTGGAGTAGTTTTCCTCTTGGCCTTCGTCACTTATTATTGTGACGTCATCTGTTGAACACTGTTTCTCCATGTCAGCTCTTGTTTCGCTGTTATATAATTCCCTAGATCGTTGATGTTCTCTTCAATCTCCTTGCAGCTCATGTGGTGTCTCTCTCAAAACCCCAGCTCGTTAAACTGATCACTGCGACCCTCCTTTCCGGCAAGGGGTATGCTTCCCTCTGCTCGTGCTGTTATCATCGTTGTCATACATGATGTTTATTTAGGCATGAATGCTGCCGTTGTTATTAAAATAATTCCTCACGCATGATGGACTAGTTCCACTTTGTTTACTCTAAACTACATAAAGCAATTCATTGGATGATCAGGAAATTTCATGTTTTTAGAATTGTTTCATTGGTTTCCTGATAGGGGGTGGGTGTGGCGTAAACTCTGACACCAGCAAGTCATGACATTGGAAAATGATGAGGAAATGACTAGAATGCGGTTTAATGTTATTCTTGGACGTGGACTCTCATTGCTTACTCCAGGTACAGTCAACATTGTGGGAGAATCTACTGCATCGTTGAAACATGATTTGACGCTCACTGCGGAACTGTCTTTGTAAATACAGGCCAGAAATCTTTCCTAGAGTGTTTTAGATGAGCCTCGTGAATTTGCTTGGCCCATGTGATGTGTCTCCGTATAATACTACCAGGTCTTCCGATTTAGAACTGAACGATCGTTGACTAGATCAACGAACTTTGACTATTAAAAATCAACAATCCAAAATGCCGTTCAATCGCATTCTTCAATATTCTACAGTGGGAGATGGGGGGGGGGGTGGGGGGAAGGCGCTGCGGGCGCGCTGCCGCTTTGATTTTTCTTTAAACAAAAGACATTAAAAGATTGTGCCGCCTTAAATTTTCGATGGTACCGGTGTCACAGGCGATCCGTTCCGGCCAGTAGATAAGTTCCGCCCGAACGAATCGGCGGAATTTGGCCAGTATATCGGATCACCCAGATCCAATCGAATCGGGATTTTTGCCTCACCGCCGATACGATCCCCAACCGCCGATTCGATCCGGGTCTCTACCGTACAATTTTTACAAAGTGATAATGGGGAAACACCCCTTCAGTAAAATGTACTCTTCCAGTCTCCCTCCGCAGCCAATGAACTTCTCCTCATCTCTCTAACCAGCCAATCAAACAAAGTTGCCAATTTGAGACCCGGACCACAAAGCGATTCTTTCTTCTTCTTTTTTTTCTCCTTTATGTTTTTCGTCGTTATGGTGCCATGATACAGTACATGCATGCACAGGGTACCGATATGATACCGATATTGGTCATGCCAACCTGTCTGTGATTTGATTCGTCTTGAACAAGATAACCGAATGAGTTACTGTAGTCGGGATGTTCGGCATGCTTCATGTTAACTACTCTAATACAAGGATCGACTTCATATTAAATACACGTATGAGCTCAAATAGTCCACCTTCATTTTAATGTCTGTTTTCAGCGCTCAGAATCTAATCGTTTAGTGCGATATAACGACCAATATAAACGCCAACGTCTAAACATGCATTTTTTTTTATCAGTTGTAACAACTTCAAATGACGGAGTGAATTTTGTTTTTGTGTGTTCAGTTGTCTTTAGTCTATTTTATGTCCGTGTGTATGTGCATATGAATGTGTGTGTCTGTGATTGTTTGTTTGTTTGTTGTTGTTTGTTTTTTTTTGGGGGGGGGGGGGAGGCGGGCGGTCTATCTCTTCTGGGGTATTTATGTCTTACACAGAGATTTAATACTTCAAACAGGCAAGGTATTCAAAAGGGATACCGATTAGTTTTGGTTGCGATTAGCCATTGAAAATTTAACGTTTTGCAAGATAATTAGAAATCACATATGAAATATTACAAAGCATGTTTCTAAGAGAAATTCAAAGTACATTATACAAAATCGGTTTGGACTGAAAAAAAGTACATGTGTAGTTGGCAGATAAGGTGGGTCCATCCTTTAATTAGTGCCTGTCTGCGTATACATATATCTCAGGAATTTGAAGCAAATTTGTGTCAAATGAACTCTTAATTCCTAAGAGAATTGAATGCTCTTTTATATTGCAAGTTTCTCATTGTTTATTTGTTGATTTTTTTTTTGTTGGAAACCTGAACTCCCATCTCAGTCAATATTGTACCATCCATTTAATCCTGAATGCCTTCCCTTTTCATGATAGTGACTGCGGCCCCAAAAGAGTTCTTCTGTTTAAAGAAAGTAGCGTGCATGGAAAATATGGGGTATCAAAAACTCACGTAAATTTTTGCCTTCTAATAATGCCCTAACTTGAATATCCAAACAGTGCACCTGTGTACAAAATCTGGTGTTCCACAAAAAAAAAGTTACATTTTCTCTTAGTACACATTAAGTTTCATACATACATGTATATGCATTTTTTAAAGGAAAATACATATTACATGCACATGTAAAAGGCGTGAAGCCAATAGTGGCAAGGGGATAGGCAGAAATTAAAAGAGATAAGAAAATGAAAAACAGCTAGTAAACTACCTGTAACATGAATTGGCAGGAAACAGACAGAAATATGGTTAAATGTACCCAAAAATTGGAATCTATATGAATAAAATCGAGCGCAATAAGTACGAGGCTATAATATAATTCAGTTAAAGGGACAATATCAGAATATAAAAATAGGTTTGTCATTAATGTTATTTAAGAAATGAAGAAATAGCTTGCTTAGATTTTTTTTTTGGTTCGGTATATGCATCCACAATAAACAGATATTATTTTATTTTCAATGAGGCCTACTCGCACAACCCGGATAGATCATCGGCGATTGCGGAACGTTTCTGCGTGCTGCCTATTATATTCGTTACGGTGGAACCAATCGACTGAATTCGGCCGGTATATCGGTTCCCCCGGATCCCGGAACGGATCGCCTGTGACACCGGCACCACGTTTTAAAAAGTATGTGTGTGTGTGTGTGTGGGGGGGGGGGGGGGCACTTCAAACTTCTGGTGCCATCCCGGGTTTCATCATTTAACAAGCAAAAAAATAAAATAAAAAAAATGGTCTTCAGCGCAACTTTTTTACGGTGCAACTTCCGGGTTTCTTCACAGAAGAAGAAGAAGAAAAAAAAAAAGATCTTTACCGCAACATAGCCTTCACTTCAAGGTTTCTATCTATTTCTTTCTAGTGCCACTTACGCACTTCCGGGGTTAAAAAAACAACAACAAACAAATGGGGGAGGGGGCCCAAAGTGGTGACACCTTATGTATTCCTTTGTACCGGGTGCAAAAAAAGAAAATAAATAAAAAAGTGGGGAGGGGGGGGGGGGGGGGCGAGCCCCGCGCCCGGTTCCGGCCCTGTGACAATCGCGAGTCTCATTGCTTCCCATATCATGTCAGTGCTACGTGATAGATTATGCCTAGGGCCAGGGCCTACTATTTTCAGTATAGAGCCGAGGGTTGAAAATTATTTTAGGCCTAAAGGACAATTATCGAAAGGACATTGCAGGACGTCTTGATGGGTAGTTGCGTAATTTTTGGTTGTCGAGGCTTATGATTGCAGTAATGTACCCGTTGCATATAAGTCTTCTACTTAACACTTGATTCATGAGAATTTAAAGAGAATCCGACAATTCGTTTATTACACGGATCACGAAGTTCTGGAATATCGGTGAATTCTTCGATGTGCCGATCGATCAGAACTTTACAACAAACTGTGATGCGTCACTGCAAAAATATCATACGGTCTATCATCAGAATTTGAAATGCTAGTTTAAAAAAGAAACATGATATTGATGGAATTAAACGGTTTTATGACAATCTTCGAAGCTAGTGTTGTCAGACATAATTCCTTTAGCTAAAATCGCCTGATACTGTCATCCGCGTAATAGAAAATAAGTCGCAAACACAAATGAACCTCCGAGGGTTTTTGTCAATCAATAATCCTTTCTGATTTACGTTTGATTACGCCGAAATTAGTCAGTGTAAGTGACCCAAACTTAGTTTAGCCACTCCCACCAGAAGATATACTTGTCGGCAACGGCGTAAATCCATACTCAGGAGTGGGGGGGATGATCGGCGATAGTCACCATCACCACGATTACAAGCCCATAACCGAACCGGCGAAGCCTTGAGGGGGACGGGGGTGAGAGAAGCTTGGTAACCCCCCCCCCCCCCTCCCCCCCCCCACACACACACACACACACACACACTTTACAGGGATCGGATGTCTCACTCTTTTGCATGAAATATAAAGTGGGAGGAGAGTGATATATTTCTGACAAACTGTTACAAGCGAGCTTGAAAATTTTGACATTTTACAGTCCCAAAACTGCAGTTTGTGACTGTATTTTGTCCGCTTTGGAAATTAAGGGGGAGGGGGCACCGGATGAAACTGCTGGCAATTACTGACAGCAACATCAAGACAATGGCATAACAAATTAAATGCGAGCGAGCGAAGCGAGCGAGCTTGAAAATTTTGACATTTTACAGTAAAAAAAAAAAACTCCCGTTTTGGGATGTATTTTTTCGCTTTGGAAATTAAGGGGGGCGCACAGGGCGCAACTGCTGGCAGTTCGTACTGGCAGCAACATCAGGAGAATGGCATAACGATTAAATGCGAGCGAGGGAAGCGAGTGAGCTTGAAAATTTTGACATTTTACAGTCCCTCAAACTGTCGTTTGTGGCTGTATTTTTTCGCTTTGGAAATTAAGGGGAAGCACCGGGCGAAAACTGCTGGCAATTACTGGCAGCAACATCAGGAGAATGGCATACTGATTAAATGCGAGCGAGCGAAGCGAGCGAGCTTCAAAATTTTGACTTATTACAGTCCCAAAACTGCCGTTTGTAGCTATATTTTTCGCTTTGGAAATTAAGGGGGGAGCACCTGGTGAAAACTGCTGGCAATAACTGGCAGCAACATCAAGAGAATGGCATAACAATAAAATGCGAGCGAGCGAAGCGAGCGAGCTTGAAAATTTTGGCATTTTACAGTAAAAAAAACATGCCGTTTTGGGCTGTATTTTTTCGCTTTGGAAATTAAGGGGGCGCACAGGGCGCAACTGCTGGCAGTTCGTACTGGCAGCAACATCAGGAGAATGGCATAACGATTAAATGCGAGCGAGCGAAGCGAGTGAGCTTGAAAATTTTGACATTTTACAGTCCCCCAAACTGTCGTTTGTGGCTGTATTTTTTCGCTTTGGAAATTAAGGGGAAGCACCGGGCGAAAACTGCTGGCAATGCTGGCAGCAACATCAGGAGAATGGCATACTGATTAAATGCGAGCGAGCGAGCTTCAAAATTTTGACTTATTACAGTCCCAAAACTGCCGTTTGTAGCTATATATTTTCGCTTTGGAAATTAAGGGGGGGGGGGGGAGCACCGGGCGAAAACTGCTGGCAATAACTGGCAGCAACATCAGGAGAATGGCATAATGATTAAATGCGAGTGAGTGAAGCGAGCGAGCTTGAAAATTTTGGCATTTTACAGTAAAAAAAACTGCCGTTTTGGGCTGTATTTTTTCGCTTTGGAAATTAAGGGGGCGCACAGGGCGCAACTGCTGGCAGTTCGTACTGGCAGCAACATCAGGAGAATGGCATAACGATTAAATGCGAGCGAGCGAAGCGAGTGAGCTTGAAAATTTTGACGTTTTACAGTCCCTCAAACTGTCGTTTTTGGCTGTATTTTTTCACTTTGGAAATTAAGGGGAAGCACCGGGCGAAAACTGCTGGCAATGCTGGCAGCAACATCAGGAGAATGGCATACTGATTAAATGCGAGCGAGCGAAGCGAGCGAGCTTCAAAATTTTGACTTATTACAGTCCCAAAACTGCCGTTTGTAGCTTTGTTTTTCGCTGTGGAGATTAAGGGGGAGCACCGGGCGAAAACTGCTGACAATTTACTGGCAGCAACATCAAGAGAATGGCATAACAATAAAATGCGTGCGAACGAAGCGAGCGAGCTTGAAAATTTTGGCATTTCCTGTAAAAAAAAAAAAAAACTGCCGTTTTGGGCTGTATTTTTTCGCTTTGGAAATTAAGGGGGCGCACAGGGCGCAACTGCTGGCAGTTCGTACTGGCAGCAACATCAGGAGAATGGCATAACGATTAAATGCGAGCGAGCGAAGCGAGTGAGCTTGAAAATTTTGACATTTTACAGTCCCTCAAACTGTCGTTTGTGGCTGTATTTTTTCGCTTTGGAAATTAAGGGGAAGCACCGGGCGAAAACTGCTGGCAATTACTGGCAGCAACATCAGGAGAATGGCATACTGATTAAATGCGAGCGAGCGAAGCGAGCGAGCTTCAAAATTTTGACTTATTACAGTCCCAAAACTGCCGTTTGTAGCTATATTTTTCGCTTTGGAAATTAAGGGGGGAGCACCTGGTGAAAACTGCTGGCAATAACTGGCAGCAACATCAGGAGAATGGCATTATGATTAAATGCGAGTGAGTGAAGCGAGCTTCAAAATTTTGACATCTTACAGTCCCAAAACTGCCGTTTGTAGCTATGCTTTTCGCTGTGGAGATTAAGGGGGGAGCACCAGGCGAAAACTGCTGGCAATAATACTGGCAGCAACATCATGAGAATGGCATAATGATTAAATGCGAGTGTGCGAAGCGAGCGAGCTTCAAAATTTTGACTTATTACAGTCCCAAAACTGCCGTTTGTAGCTATATTTTTCGCTTTGGAAATTAAGGGGGGAGCACCTGGTGAAAACTGCTGGCAATAACTGGCAGCAACATCAGGAGAATGGCATTATGATTAAATGCGAGTGAGTGAAGCGAGCTTCAAAATTTTGACATCTTACAGTCCCAAAACTGCCGTTTGTAGCTATGCTTTTCGCTTTGGAAATTAAGGGGAGGCACACCGGGCGAAAACTGCTGGCAATTACTGGCAGCAACATCAGAAGAATGGCATAATGATTAAATCCGAGCGAGCGGAGCGAGCGAGCTTCAAAATTTCGACTTATTACAGTCCCAAAACTGCCGTTTGTAGCTTTATTTTTAGCTTTGGAAATTAAGGGGGAGCACCGGGCGAAAACTGCTGGCAATTTATGGCAGCAACATCATGAGAATGGCATAATGATTAAATGCGAGTGTGCGAAGCGAGCGAGCTTGTTACAGTCCCCAAAACTGCCATTTGTACCTATATTTTTTGCTTTGGAGATTGGGGGGGGGGGGGGGGCGCACCGGGCGCAACTGCTGTCAATCACTGGTAGCAACATCAGGGGAATGGCTTAGCGCTTAAATGCGAGCGAGCGGAGCGAGCGAGCTTTAAAATTTTGACATTTTACACCCCAAAAACTGCAGTTTTTAGCTATATTTTTGCGATTTGGTTTGTCCCACTTTTATGGGGGAACCATCCCCCCCCATTGACGCCTCTGCATATGAGGGAGCTTTTGTTGAGTGAAAGATATGTTGCACACTCTTTGACAAATTAGGGAAATATACGTCAATCTCAACAGTGTATACTTATCGAAAGGGATCCAGTATAGCGGAGCTTTTGCATGTTTATGATTGCAATTCAACGATTTGGTGCATAGTTCTGGCGGTATTTGGACAATAATTCCATTAAGAAAGTTCGAAATTTGTCCTCATCTCGGAAATTGCTTGGAGGATAAATGATTTGCCTGCCTAAACACAGGGGCGGGGCAAATGCCCTTTGCCCCCCCCCCCCCGAGATATTTTCGACGCCCCTGATCTTCCCTATGGGTATACCCATAGATGTATCTTGACTGAATTATCATTCCGTTATCATTATCGTTCCTCATGAATGATTCAGGAAATGGAGGGGGTTTAATATGGCAATATAGTTTTGTTATTGTTTGTTTGTTTGTTTTCGTACATATTTTGCAGATGGTCCCAAGTTACTCTCGTCTTAGCATGTCTACATGTAGGCCTACACTATTTGACGTTGTCAACGTCTGAGCCATACCTTACAGTGTATGTCCATGTCCGCGAGCGAGCGAAGCGAGCGAGCGCTTGAGAAAATTATGCATTCGATTTCCTACAAGATAGAATACTGTTCAGCTCTGTTACCTGTCTGAAGGCCGGCGTACAAACGTTATGCAATATGCCAAAATTGATACAATCACATTTCTGCTTCCTCCGTTTTTTTTTTCTTCAAAATTCAGGGGGGGGATATTTGTACAGGCCATCCCCCCCTCCTCCATTTCAGGGGGGGATATATCCCCCCCATCCCCCCCGGGATTTACGCCCATGCTTGTCGGCATGACGATCTTCTCTAAAAAAAATAATCAAATACTACTACGTGTCCTTCATTCAAAGTACTTATCTATTACGTAATCAATGTGTTTCACGCACCTCCTGTCCATGATTTGTAGTCCGTAGTATTCACATACTACTACTGGCTGTATTCAACACTTATTTTGTTCTTTTTTCATCTAATAGGTGGATTGGTTTCCTCTCTCTTTAAAACTGTCTATATTTTTCTTTTCTTTTGTCATTACATCGCATTCGAAAGGCATGGGTATCCGGCAAGTGATTTTTTTTTTTTTTTTTTTTAAGGAAAATGATGAAACAGGAAGGTCAAAACTTCAATTTCTTTGTTTTTTTATTTGTTGTCACGACGATTTATTAGAGCACATTACTCTGCAAAAGTCAATTATTTGATTACTCCGTATAGCTAGTGTGTATAAACAGTGCACAAATCTGCGCTTACGCGCGCTTACGCGATGCGGTGCGCATAAAACATTTTTGAAATAGTCTTGGAAAGTTCGGATAATTGCAGACCTGTGTTTGGTGATTAAAATCACCCGATCTGGACTAACTCATTTTCCTTCTAAAATGACGATGAGTTGAATAATCATCAACCATGACCATAACTGCAACATGACGGGTCATGAAAGAATGCTTACAAATGGTAGGCCATATTAGAGATAATCAAATGTAAATAATCGTGGCATTTCCGCGTCAGTCCCATCCATAGCCAATAGCGGGCGACGTTCCATAACTGCTCTACATAGCGTCAACACACGGAAATGGCACAAACACCAATATCCTGTAGATTAAAAAAAAAGAACCGCAAGAGAGGGAAGAAATCAACAAAAGCACTGCAGTGATTGAAGTGTTTAAAAATAACATATCATGGGACCCCTTGGAAGAAGAGTCGTATTTTGCAAATGATAATGACTTATAAAATATGTTAATATTCTTGCAAATTGTATATATTTTATCTGAAGACGGAAATAAAAACAACAATATGCAGTCTGTACGAATGCATGTGAAAAGTAGCATATCAATCTGCCACAGAAGAGGAATTATTTTGCGAACAAAGTTACTTGAAGACGATTATTAGAATACACCATTTCATCATGAGGATGCTTTCAAATGAAACCTCGAAAAAAAGTAAAATTGAACTGAATACCATGCGTCAGCATATTTCCAGTATCAATAATTATGATTGCAAGGTGTCAGAAAATGTGTCCACAAGAAAAACATGTAAGGAGCAAAACCATAATATGACAAAACCATAAAATGAACAATCGAAGTACCTTTATCGAAATATTCCGGAATTTGATGAAATTCATTCCGCCGATTTCTCTCCAGAATACGACTCCTCCCCTCACCCTCCTCAGAGCCGAGAAGGATCTGACCCTCCTCACAGTCTCACGCCCTCTGTCGTCGGCGTCCAGTTTAACCATCCCGTTCATTTCTCTGCATGCTATCCGTCGTCATCTGCCAGTCCCAGCTTGAAGCGTTTCAAACACTGCCTCAATTCACTGGCTACAGTATGCAATAGATGGATATTGGTGCAGAGTTATGTTATAAACGATTGGCAGTCACTGTTTTGCTCTTCGTTGTCATCCGAGAGTCAGCTTTTTCTGGCACGAACAGTTGGCAAGTAGATAGATCTCTCCATAGATACCCTTTGAACAATCAAATGCATTTCTAATCGTTTTGTTCATAATTTCATCGGTTGACTCTTCCATCTCTGTTTGAAGAGGGCGTCAGCTGTTTTCCCCTCTATTTAACATGCTCCGACCTTAGAGCCTACATGAAAACGTGATTCTTCCTGGTCTTTTTGTCGCTGTAGATGTTTCCGCAGCCACCCCTTACACTTTGTGTGTGTGCGTGTGTGTGTGTGTGTGTGTTTTGTGTGTGTGTTAAAACACTCTTCTCCATCGGAATCTTCCAAGGTTTATCCTCATCTTCTTTGTTGTTATTTATGTTTAATTGTTGTTTTTTACCACTCTCTCTCTCATCCATTTGATGCCTTTCTTTGTATGGTTTAGCCGACTTAGGATATATCTTCTGCTTCCTTGAAGAGTTGAATCTGGTACTGAATTCGTCCCTTCTCACTGTATTCAACATGACAATCTTTGTCATGCTGAACAAAAGATGTCCTTCATCTATATAGGAGGTTGCTCTATCTTGAGCCTGGGTTCACATTCACTTGTTTTGATATCAACCGACCTTTATCCCCATCCATTATTGTATTGTGTTTTAAATATGTATTGTACTCGTCGGCCCATTAAATCATTAGAAATAAAATATTTCTTTAAAGGGAAACCCACTTATGTCATTACACATGACTGTAACTATGTCGTCACTCTCTCGTCATATTGACGTCTCCTTCCTTTTGCGTTCTTGCTATTGTTTTTAATGTAATGTAATGTAATGTGCTATCTTGTGATCTTTGATTTTCATCACCTCTCGTTGTCCACCTCCTGTTAACACGAGCATTATCCTGCATGTGTTATCAGGCGCCATTTCTTCTCCTCGTTTGCATTCACAGAAGCTCTGATCTTTGTATTTTGTTTCGTCATCTTCACCGAGGGGATTACCTCATTTTCTTGGTCCACTCACATTGTGTTCGTCCTTAACCTGCTGCCAGCTTATATCTGCCCGACTTAATTGCCGATGCTCTTCCTTTCCCATCTATCTCACTCTGTGTCACTAGGGAGCTTTAGATTTTAGACGCGCGGACGTTCAAAGAGAATAAAAAAACATGATCTGAGTGTGCGCAGTAACTTGATCGCGCTACTGCGCACGCTCAGAACATGTTTTTTTTCTCTTTGAACGTCCGCGCGTCTAAAATCTAAAGCTCCCTATATCTTTCACGACGTCGTGATTGCTTTATGCCGCTCGTCTTGATTTTCCCCTTTGGTTCACAAAAGCTGATTGTCACAAATGAATGTCACGTTACTGATGGTAAAGCTTGTTGTTCTGCTTTTGCCATTGCAGGCTTGGAGTCACTGCCTAGCACGTCATGTAAAGACTTGTCTCGTCATTTGCACATGTTTTTCTTCCTGTTCAGTACAGTATTCGTCTGCTGTATCGTTATTCTATCGTACTGCCATTCCGGTGACGAACAGTGATGCCAGAGCGATCGCACCCACAATTCTTATACCATCACCCGAATTTTAGTAGGTGTCGCAATGTGCTTCGATATCCCTCCGGTTACGTAAAATAAATGCAGACGTGCAAGTTTATCCGAACTTGAACACTTTCGTTTGGTTAAAAGGGTCAAGGCAAGAGTGCTTTCCTGGAATGCTGAATACTCAGGAATATGGAAGTTAATTCTTGATGAAAACCTTTCAATCTAGAATATTAATGGTTTGCGTCTCTGGGATTAAACGTAATTACAATAAGTATTGGGAAGATGCTTCTTGTCATTCTATGACTGATGGGTGTTGTGTGATGATAAAGGAGAAGACCAGTTTCCATGGTGACGAGTTATGCTTCTTATCTCCGGCCTTGTTGTTGTTAATTTGCAGAGAGTGTCAGATAGGCACTACGGCAAAATTAGAGCAAGTGTAGACAGACTGTATAGTTACGGTGTTATCTTGCAGCCATGCAGTGTTTTCTATGGCCAAAACGTGTACACATAAAGTGAATCTGAAGCAGGCTGCTACATTCTCACCCTCAGGGAAAACTTTTGTATGACTCTGAGAGAGCGCTACACTGCATCTTTCTTCTGTGTGGTGGCGTGTATGTCCCCACTTCCCAGTCGATGTGGTCGTAATGTCGTCTGGATCGAAGTCTTAGGAGTGCACAGTGACAACTGTCCCGGATGCAGACTTAAGTACGCACGTCATGGATGGATGGCAGACGACGTCTGGAGTCTGCATCTCCTTTCTTCTAATTACTCTTCCCCTCCCCTCCCCTGAGGCTGGCCGCCTACCAAGAAGCGAGCCAGCCTCCTCCGCTATCCACCGAGGCCCCCTCCCAAAGCATCTCCTCGGCAGCTGTAGCGACATCTACACGGCTCCATTCCATTCCCATAGAGGGCGCTATTGTGGTCGCCCATTCCATGGCTGAAACGTCGACTTTCTCCCATTCCATTTCGTCCGACTCCAGAACCTGTGGAGTGTCAACCACATTGACTTCCCAATCCATCCGCTCCCTCACGTCCACCCACTCCGTCTGCAAGTGGGCGTGTCCCTCCCTTGGTAGCCCCACCCTGACAACAGGATCAAGGCGAGTAGTCTTCCTTGCCAGCCGTCTATTCCTCCTCAATCGGGACTTGGTTCTTACTTGCTTCGATGTGGAATGACTCTCTGGTGCGTTGTCCTCAAGTCTTTGCTTCGGTAATCATGTAGAAATGCACACCTACCGTTCGCTTCGCTGTTTTTCAATCAAATTTTGTGCAGCTATTGGAGATGCTAAATTGAACCATACCAGAGAGTTTTCATGGAATTAGAAGCCGAAAAGGTAAGAAAAATGAGAAATTGGAGTTGAAAAGTACGTCGGTCGCGAACATAGTCTCCGACGTAACTAGTGCACCGATTTCGCAGAGAACGATGTCGACGATTATAATCGATTCTGGTAGTCTCTAATTAGCCGCTTATACTAACAATATCGAACTCGACTCGTGCAATACGTGTAACGTTAGCCCCAAGGCCCTACTTTCTTTTTCGTATTTTTTTTTCTTTTTATTGTTAGCTCACCCGAGTCGAAGCAGGGAGGCGTGGGGCCACCTCCCTGGTCGAAGGCTCACGTGAGCTATTGTGATAGTTCTTTGTTTTCATTGCTACTATCATGATTACCACTATTCAAATTATTGATACGATTATTCATACCAGGATTAAGACATCGATCCTTTCTTTAAAAATTGTGGCAAGTATTGATTTTATCATGAAAAAAGTTGATAATAATTTAGATTAAATTATTTAATTTGAATAGTATTGACGGGAATAGAATGTGGTTGAAGGAAAAGTGGAAGAAAAAGGTTGGGCTATTAGGGAGAGAGAAAAGAAGATGAGAAGGAAGTTGAATTCAAAGGGGATTTGTTTCTAGTAATTTTCATCATTCATAGGCCTAATTTAATAAATTAATGAGAATAGTATTACAAAAAGTGTATGTTATACAATCATGTATTAATATTCTGGACTTCTCATAAAGTGCTCATTTTACCTAAAAAGAAACAGAATATTGAAATTGAAATGGTACAGTAGAAAGTAATTGTTTTTATGATAGTATTTATTTTTCCATTTCATTTTTTTATTATGTATACAAAAACAGCAACCCAGTATTTGCTTTTGTTTTGTAGTAAAAATCCATTTTATTGTGCAATATTCATGATGGATAATTCCCATTTTTTCATATATCTTTTACTGTTTTGTACACATATTATCCGTCCATCATTTAGTCAGCGAAAAATGTTGACAGATATACAGTCACATGCAGGAGAAAATTAACTAAAACGATAAAAAAAAAAAAAACAGACGCATCAAGATCACTTTCTTTTTTCCACATTATACTGTCGAGCCGACGTAATTATTGTGGTTAAACACCAAACAAGCGGCTGTATTACAGACTACAACGATCGATTATTCTCGTTATATCGCTCTTCCACATAATCGATCATCCATCATGCTACGCTGAGACAGTCGTCAATCGGCGTACTTTCGAGTCAAAATTAGCTACTTTTCTTCTGTAATTGACTATGAAATTTCATGAAACCGTCAGATATGGTCCATCTTGACATTTCTGATAGCCACAAGAAGTTTTCATTGACAAATTAAGGAAGGAAATGGTAGGTGTGCATGGTGTGCATTTCTACATGATTACCTTTGCTTCTTGGTGTACATTTGAGGATCAGCGTCGCCATCGTCTTCATCGAACTTCCGCTTGATGACAGCTCTAGCCTTTGACCTGTTCACCATAGGTACATAAGTGATACCAAACTCATATTACTACGCAAAATTACCACAAGGTAAATTTAGTATACGCCTAAGGAACGTTGTGTAGTTTTATTAAACTTTTGGTCACAAGAATGATGTGTTTTATTTTTGCGAGCGCATCGAGCAAAGACTGCCTGAATGGATTATTGCAAAATTTGACCAAAAGAAGAAAGAAATGTTTCATAGTATCCATTACAACTGCATTTCGTTAAATAGGAATTCACTTATATTATAAAAGGGGAAGAAAATAGTATTCTATTGAAGACATGATTTTGAGACTTAAGGCTACGAAGATTAAATTAAATTGTAATACAGTACTGATAACTTGCAGAATATGTCAAAACATTTCAAAGTTTCAATAGAACAAGTTTTATCTCTAATCTAAGATAAAACATCAATATTGATGACCAAAAACATCAAGGAAAGTTTCTTATGTTGTGAATGTACAGGTTAAGAAAACACATTGAACACTAATAACACAGACCAAAGATCGCAGGATAAGTCTAATCATAGAAGCAAAATCAAATCGAGAAAAGTGAAATCATAAAACAAATTACATGATCAAGACAGATATCCAGGATTTTATTCTGCAGGCAATCGAGATGATTGACACCAACCTTTCATAAGGTCGTCGTCTTGGTCTAGCGAACTTTGCGTGAAGTGCGCCCACTGTTGGTAGATGACGTGGTTGTTCTGTCGTTGATTTTTCCGCCGGAGGGATCAGTGTGAGATAAGACCGAGATCTTTTGGCGAGAGGAGCTGGAATGCACGGCTGTGGAGTAGAGAAGTGTGTGAAATAGTACAGTCGCATTATTATCTGAAAGCTAATTGGATAAGAATTAAGAAGGAAACTGTCATATGTCACTCGAACATCGTAAACTAATGGTAGAAAAGGCGGCAAGGAGAATTATGAAAATGATAATAACGATGATATCAGAGATTGCTATGGTCAAAGAGACACAAGGAAAAGGAGAGTGTAAACTCATCACATAAGTGCAGTACGCAAAGTTGCCTTGAAAATTTTTTGTTCGTTTAAATACAAAAAAAATCTTTGCTGAACACCTCCATCGGCATAACTTAGAACAATACCACATGGACAAATCTAGCAGCACAACACATCTCCTTTAAAAGAAAAACAAAAAGGCGGACAGATCATGACGTTGTCACATACCTCGGCATTCACATCAGTCGCATGAGATGCCAAAATGTTACAGGACGCCCTCTTTAGACCAAGATTGTCATCTTGCGATTCGGGACGTGGGCAGCTGACTTCTTCCTTGGGGTTGATCTGAGGAGGGTTTGTATTCGTCTCAGACGGCAGGGATTTCCCCTTGAGGTGTTTGTCACTGTCACTACCAGTCTAAAGGGAAGATTGAAGAATGAAAATACTTCCAAGTTGAATGAATAGGGTTGAACGTACCTATGCTGTTTTACAAATAGGGCTCGTGCTGGATGACCACTTCATATGAGTGTCCACCGAACCCAAATAGTTGATAAATAGCCATCTATTACGTATACCATCCATGACGTATAGTCAAGGGCCAAGTGATGATAGCAGATTTTTAAGGATTGGCAATATTCAATCTTCAATGACGACTGACGGGAAATGAATGCAAATTTCTAATTCCTGCATACGAGTACTTATTGGCCAACATTAGTGGAATGATTCTTTGAGGTACGCTGCAATGTAAGCAGCCGAGTATAATCAAGGAGGTGTGACACCTTCTTGGCAGAATGAAAACTACAATTGGTAAGAGCTTTGTATAAGCTTAACATTATTGTTTAGCAGAAAACAAGTGAAGAGTTTGTTTGCAAAAACCGATAAGTCCATATTTGTCAAATGGAGATATTTGCGATTAAAGGTCAAGAAAAATAATGAGAATAATAAGAAAATTTTTGCTTCTTTTGACCATAACTTCAAAAATATACCTTTATATTTAGTGACCAATATATCATTTAAAAGGTATTATTTTGTACTTTATGACAGAGACCGTACTTTAAAATCTTCAAAAATGGACTTATCAGTTTTTGCAAACAAACTCTTCATGTCTTACCTGCTTAATCTCGGCAGTGGTCTGAGCTGGCTGTACCTTGCATGACGCCCCCTTCTAGCTGGGTGCATCTCCTCCTAAGGAGAAGGTCACGTGACGTGTGGTAGTACTGTGTCCTTTTAGATAGACGCCCTCTGTGGTCTTAAGGATTCCCTTTAACTCTGTCTTGGTGCCAGTCTTCAGGTTTGCTGGTCCTGTTCCAGAGGTTTTTGGTTGACATCTCTCAGCCCTCGTCTCTCTGGCATCTGAGTCGTCGATACTTCGGTCAGTCTTTTGCTTCATTTTGCCGCTTTTTTTCACTCCTGGCTGCTGTTTGCGATCTGCCCTCGTTGGAATCGGTTCATCGCAATGCTGCAATCGCTTCAGAGCGGCAAAGTACGCAGCGTTGTTCTCCAGTTCTCCGTCGGTGAGTTTCTCCGAAACGTCGAACTTCAGCAGCTGATCAGCCACCTTGCTGATGTAACTCTTGGCGGCACTCTTTGGGGAATATCTCCGTGGCACGTGAGGTCGACCTAGTGCTCCGAGATCATTGCCATCATCGGTATGGCTATCGTCAGAGTCGTAGGCGGTTTTCCGGTGACGCCAGGACGACACCGAGACGGCAAGAACTGGTTTCTCTGACGACTGAAAGAGTGATGACTGAACAGCAATCTCCAGGCGCACTGACTGCAGGATATCTCCTGAGGGCGCTGTACTGGATGAAGAGTCTTTAGAGGTCGCTGACCCCTTGCTGCTGCTCGTTGATGGTTCATCTTTATCCAAGTCCGAGTTTTCTGAAGCGTAGGTCTCAGGCGCAACACCCTCGAAATTAAGAAGTTTCCACAACCACTGCCCACTCCCAGACTTGGCTCGGTCAAGAAGCCTTGGCCTCTTCTTCTGAACTGTCAAGAGTTTCTATTGAATGTAAAGAAATTAAAGGGCGAAAGCAGACAATGCTAAAATCATTATGCTACTTTTCTGTCAACGCTTGAAAAAGTCATTGCAAACTCTTCTGAAGACTGGTCCAGTCTGGTAGTCTCCCATGATCTTGCAATCAACGTTACATTTCAATTTCTCTGAAGGCCTCCGCACACCAAACTCGGTAACGGCAACGGTCCGGTTTTTGTTTGTTTTTGTTTGTTTGTTTGCTTGTGTTTGCTCTGGTGCGCCAAAAGGAATAATGTCTTGTCACAATATCACTTCCCTCCTACGCGTTATTTCGTTACAAGTATAAATCTTCAACTGGTGATTTTGCTGCTCTTGATGAAGACATAAGAGTATTTTTTTGGTGAGTTTGTACCATTTTTTTTTTTAAAACAGAACCAGACTCTCTTCTCCATCTCTAATGCTTTCCCCACGACTCTCCCTCTCTCTTCTAGCTTCTGTGCCCGTTCCCTGTAAATCTCTCTTTTGTTCACCTTATATACCTGCCAATCCATCTTTATGTACGCAATCTAAGTCATCATCTCTCTCTCGTTTCCCTCCTCTCTCTCTCCCTCCCTTATATCTATGTTGTTATTATTTATATAGCCAATCCAGTCTCTTCAGTATACCCCACTCCTGACATATATAATCATATATCACTGTCCCGTGCTCTTCATGTCTTTCTATTTATCTTACCTGCCGAACTCTGATCTCCTTTTCTGTGTAAGCCAAGTCGGGTGAGCCGGTGACGAAGGTCATAAGGGTCGGGAAACGTTTGCTTTGGTATAACAAGCAAAACAAGCAAACTACTTCTATGTAATCAGCTATATTGTGAGGTGACGTAGATATTGCTCATTTACAATCTTTAAAATTTAGACCATTAAGTGCTATATCTCCCTCTCTGTCTTTCTCTGTCACATTCCCAAATGAGCAAGAATATCAGCCATTTTTTTTTTTCAGCAACAACCTAGAGTATTTTTTTTTTTATTTGGTGAAAACCTAAATGTTATCCCATAATTTTTGAGCAAAATTAGAGCAATATTATTCATACATTATTACTGCCTCCCTCGAATCAGATTTAAAAAAAAAAAAGAAGAACTTTATTTCGTGTAATTTAAATCACAAATGAGTTGAGCGTTGAGATTGGCGGTCTACTTTTTTTTCTTTGCTTTTGGGAAGAGCGGTAGAAAGTTGAGATGAAATGAAATAATACTGCTTTATCTTTTTAAAATCTTTTAATCTAACGCCACACCCTCAATTAGCTGTTTTTGCATCATTCTCATTTGGGTCAAAGTTAACCCTTCCTGTGTTAATGAGTCAAATGTGCACAGATTTAGCACACAAACCTATGGAGAGGTCATTAATGTGGCACACAGATGACTAATGATGGTGCTGGTTGGTGTACAGCACATATAGGACGCTCTGAAAGTCGTCTCACGAGTACTCGAGGTTACAGCGTTAAAACGGAAGACATATCGACAAGACAGACAGAGAGAAACGTAAATAGATACATAGATAGATAGATAGATAGGGCCTATAGATAGATAGATAGATAGGGCCTAGATAGATAGATAGATAGATAGAGGAGAGATGCCCGATTTTATCAAATTTCTAGATTTTTCATATGTCCATGTAGATTCTCAATAGAAAATAAATGTAATGATTCGAATATCATATAACTTTACATAATTATGCACGCATAATATACATACTATAGTATGGGATGTATAATGATAAATAGGGCTTTGAGTGAGCGTCGTACGTACAGACCTTCCAACCGCTGTACTCTTGTGGATATATGCGGGTGAGTTAAGGTAACCGGTATTTGTTAGGAAGTGAAAAATAGGAAGAATTCATTCAAAAAACAAAACGAAACAAAAACAAAAACTCACCAAATTCCTCCACAAGTCGCCCTTCTCCGACAACGTTCTTACAGAACCTCTTGAAGATGAGAAGGATAACTTCCAGCAGAAATGTCTCCGCAATCGACATTTTGAATTTCCGGAATTATCAGGAAAAGGAGCAGAAAGTTAATAGGAAGATATTGTAAAATATCCAAAGATATCAGACAATATGCCGTGTACATGGAATGGCTGTCTGCGTGTCCATGGTAAAGGTATGCAAACGCGTGTTCTTGTCAACGTCATAACAGTTAATGCGCAAGTGGTGCGCGTAAAGTGAAAAGCGGTATTATGACCGAATAAAAGAATGTATGACGTGATTGCTTTTACCTGCATGTAATTTTTCACTGGGGAAAATCTTTGAAATGTCATGCGAAGAGAAGTAAATAAAATCTTACAAGGCAAGGAAAAGCGAAATGTTGAAGGGACAATGGAAAACATTGTTATTATGAATTTTACTTTCTTTACGGAGTTTAAAAACGTGCATACACGAAAGCATATCAATCGTGTCACTGTATTATCAAGTCAATTCTCGGTTGCAAACCCATTCTTAGAAAGTGGAATTCTGTGGCGTGTTTATTATGTATGTGTTTCTTTGTGCCCGCGCGTGTGTGACAGAATGTGTATTTGTGTATTTTTGTCTGTGTGTATTCGTATGTGTGTATGCGTGCGTGCGTGCGTGCGCGTGTTTGCTTAACCTCGAATTGGGTGAAAAAGGTAATTATCAAACTCAAACGAGAATTCTGCAGCTTCTACACACACTTGATACATAATGCAGCTTAGACAATTTCTTTTAGTAAGTATTACAGTTTTATTTCTTTGTTTTCAAAGTTCAAGTTTTCAACTTTTTTTTTATCAACTCAACACATGAAGCGAACCAAGTTCTCATAAACTCATACTGCACAACCTATTAATTTACTGCTAATCTAGCGGCGTATTGTCTTTGCAAACCGGATGGGGATTATATGAACAAAATGATTTGAACAAATCAATGTGAAAGTTGTCGAGCGAAGATATCATTGTCATGACTTATTCCCACAAATCGACTATGATAATCACAATGATAATCTAGGAAAACCGGTTTCATTGCAAAGCCTTCAACTTTCTCAACATTTCAAATTTAAATTTAATCAGATCCGGGGTGGTCCGGGGTGATCTGGGGCATTAGATAGAAGCGGTAGGGTAGACGGTCACCAGATGCGCACAGTCGAGAAATTAGCTTTTGAATATATTGTACAAGGCTACGTGTCTTTTCATCATATGTTTATAGATTTTATTCTACCCGGTGATTACAGATGAATTACTTGCATGATTTTGTTTATTGGACCCGAAAGACATGGACATAAATCACATATTAGTTTTTGTTGTATTCACAGATAAAGACAAATATATATTAATAGGTTGAATATTTGAAAATTGGTGTTGATATAAGATATGTTATATGATGTTTGTATGCCTCCGCCACGAAGTGGTGCCGGAGGCATTATGTTTTCGGGTTGTCCGTCCGTCCGTCCGTCCTTCCGTCCGTCCGTAATGAATTTTGTGGACAAGGTAACTATCGAAACCTGTTGAGGTATCCTAATGAAACTTGGCATGTATGTGTATTAGGGGGTGAAGTTGTGCCTATCAACTTTTGGGTGCACATGCTCAAGGTCAAAGGTCAAAAGGTCAAGGTCAAATACATAAAATTTTACTATTTCCACCATATCTATTGAATGCCTAAAGATATTTTCTTGAAACTTAGTGTATACATGTATTACCCAATTAAGATTCTCTGGTGAAAGTTTGGGTCATGAGGTCAAAGGTCAAAAGGTCAGGGTCAAATACATAAAATTTCACTATTTCCACCATATCTATTGAATGCCTGAAGAGATTTTCTTGAAACTTAGTGTATACATGTATTACCCAATTAAGATTCTCTGGTGAAAGTTTGGGTCATGATGTAAAAGGTCAAAGGTCAAAAGGTCAAGTAGAAATATTAAAACTTCTTTTTTTCTCCATACCTTGGAAAATTGTTCAAGGTATCTTCATGGAACATAGTATATACATGTACTGACTGGAAGTGATTATCTAGAGAATGTAGGGTTCATGGGGTCAAAGGTCAGGGGTCAAAGGTCAAGTGCAAGACTTCAAAATTTTACTATTACCCTCATATTTATGCAATGCCAGCAGGGTTATTTTTTTACACTTGGTGTATGCGTGTGTAACCTAATAGAAATTCTCTGGAAAGTTTTTTTTTCTCTTTTTGCCTCAAAGGTCAAAAGGTCAAAGATCAAGTGAAAGTGCTGAACTAACTTTTTCCTCCATATCTCGGAAGTGGCTCAAGTTACCTTGAAACTTAGTACATATTATGCATGTTCTACCTGAAAGTAATTATCTTATGAATTTTATGGTCAAGGGCCAGATGAAAATGGTAACAATTTACTATTCAATTCAGAAATTGCACTTTTTCTCCACACCTGTACCTTGAAAATTACTCAATGCCTAAATGTACGAATGGGTCAAAGTCAAGTTAAAGTCCTTAAATCCCTAGATACATGCTCTCTTACTCATCCAATTAAACCTACGTCAAGGAAGGTGAACATTCCACACATTTGTGACAAATTTGTCATTCCAATATTTTGCCAATTTTGTGAAAATGTAATCACACAGTGTCCACATGTACTATCTAGACCTATTGGGAAAATCATGCATTATGGCGGAGGCATACCAGTCGCCAAAGCGACATTTCTAGTTCTCTTTTATGTTGGCAAACAGATTCCTCTCTTATGTCTTATATGTCATTATACTCACAAATCCAGTGATGCATTTTTTTAATCATCTTTATTCGCAATCAACTAAATTTAATGGTCAACAAAAGCAACAACTTATAAATGAAGCAACAATGAAGTGCACTGAGAAATGACAACACAGTCATCTGAAAATGAAAAGTGACATTCTACAGTAATTAACAAAATCTTATAAAATCAAACAAGGAAAATCAACCCAAACTTCAAAACATTTTCCTAATGTTTAATCTAGTCATATAAGATGCATGTTATAGTGATAGATAGCCCTAAGAACCAGTACTGGCTGTCGGGCGAATGCCCGGTTGTCTAGTGCATGCGACGCCTGTCTGTAGTATGGCGAGACTGTTGGTTCGAGTCCATTTATCCGAGTATAATTATTATATATGCCTATTATCATTTCTTTTTTTCTATCAGGCTACTACTAAGACACTGAGGCAATGTCGACGTTTACGTCGATTAAAGGCAACTTGTCCATCAGTTGGAACGAAACTCCATTGATTATCATCACTATAGTCAACACTCGACGGTATTTGTGACTATACTGTTCCTTCTTCCTCGAATTTGCTGTGTATAACACTATTAATCTTTGGAAGAGAGTATAAACTCTAAAAGAATTTACCAAATGTTGTATTTTGTATAGAGATTATATGTCTCTCTTAGTCTGTATACATGAAATAGAAAGAGAGAGAGAGAGAGAGAAAGAGACAGACAGATAGATAGATAGGTAGATTGATAGAGAAATAGAGAGAGAGAGAGAGAGAGAGAGAGAGAGAGAGGGAAAACCAAAAATCGAAAGTGCCCATGAATGACAGGATATACCAGACGCAGTTTAAAATCAGGTGACATTTGTGAAATACTACAGTAAGGCTATAATGCTTAGCATATTCAACTTAATGTCCCTCTTTTAAAGATATAGACTAATAAGAAGTTCTAATACTCATCTATACCTCAATTTTTTATGTTGGTGACGAATCAAATACCACGATCTTGTAGGTAGCACCACTCTAATAGGCTACAAAAACCGATATCAAAAGTGATATAGAATTAAAATGATAATTATATACTGATTACTGCAATATACAAACATAATTATCTTCCAATGAGATTCGTATCATTGAGTCATATCTTCGATGAAAATTGCTGAGTTTATAGGCATTATTTACCATTTGCAGGTAAAGCAAAAACCCAGCTTTAGTGCTTCAAAATAGTTCTAATGCAATTCAATTTATTTTCATATTTCTCAGTGAAGGAATGTACATCAAGTATAATACAATGAATCACAATATCCGGCTTGGATGCACAGTAAATTAATGTAAAAATATATAACATGGCGGTCAATCTTTGTAAGTTTGGCTCTATGTATAAATGCTGAAGAAATATGACGGAACCTACTTATAAGCAAGCCTGTTAGGCGTAGGTGAGGAGCATGGGTGCAACATAGGACCGAAATAAAGAAAACAAAAATGGAAGGCAAAGATACCCGGGACAATAAAATATTCTTTTGATTGTCCCGGGTACGGGATAATAAATGTGAGTTAGGCATAAAGACAACCAATGTAGGAAAGTTAATCAGTATAATCCATGTTAAGTATTCTGAAATATACAAAATGTGAACAATAGTTATAATAAAATTATTTTTAGAGTAAACCGTGTGCAGTCATGGTTTATTGAGAAAACTAGGGATATCTCCGTATGTTTAAACTTTATTGTGAAATGTATATGGTATAGGATGTTTTGTGATATAACTGACCTACACATATGCTTCAACAATCGTAAACAATACCTTTAATGATTTTATTCACTTACCCTAGTTATACCTTCATACCTTCATAAGAATCCAAAACAACTTTCGAATTATTCAGTATATTTGTTTGGACCTTGCTATTCACAGTCTTTTGGGAGTAATCAGAATTTCAACTCTGAAGTGGGAATAGTTATGAATAACAAGATTTTTTTTTACCGAATTATTCATTCACTTCACTTGACACATACACACAAACTCACACACACAAACATTCACACCCACTACATAGCAATGCTGGAAAGAATTAACACAGTGTCCCACAGTGTGTTCACAATGTGTCCACATGGTCGACTATGTGAAAACGCTCGAATTTAACAGTGTGAAGAAGATTTCACACTGTGGTTTGGTTTTTCATAGAGAGTTCACATAGTAATAATGTTGCACACTGTGAATTGATTCACACTGTGTTCACAGTGTGTTCACAATGTGGGACACTATGTTCTTTCAAGCAGGGGGCTTCTTCTTTTTTTTTCTTTTTCTTCTTCTTCTTCTTTTTCTTCTTCTTCTTCTTCTTCTTCTTCCTGTACTGTGTAGAATCTCCTGAGGGTATACTCGCACACGTACAAACATGATAGTATCGTTGTCATAGACTTTGCTGAATTAACTTTTTAGCTAACATAATGAGATTCCTCGTTCATCAGTCATCACTTTTCTTCACAGTAATTCAATCCACAATGTTGTATTCCACAAGATAAATTCACTTATCTAACTAAGATGCACATACCTCAGGAGAACTTACATTACAACAAATTACTAGAGGTGAAATATTTCATTTGTAATACGTTCTGTACAATTGAAATGACATGCATGCATGTACTTCAATAGTCCAAAATCCCTTATAACTCACGATTCAGTGAGGCATCACAGACCAGATACATGAAATGCTTTACCCGAATCCCTGAAAGCACGGACATCACTGTTTTCATTTAAAGCTAGCATAAGGAAGTACATTTCAACAAATTCACTTAGTAAAATATAATTATTATAATCAATATGATTTTACATTTATTTTTGGTCTGATTTGTCAGTATTATTGTATTAATATATTGAAGAATAATCAGATAGTATATGGCCCTTGATAAAACATTTAATGCATTCCCTCCCATCTTTCTTCCACTACAGCATAATATTGCCCCAAAACAAACAAACAAACAAACAAACAAACAAACAAACAAAGAAAAACTACCTTTTGTGAGAGGCAAACCTGAGCTCATTTACCACATTCCCAATGAGACCATCAGCCAAGTTAAACCATGCTGATGTTTAATCGAAATGCATTGCCCCTATATAATATATGCAACCATTTAAATGATTATGTTACAGTATAGACTGCATTTTTGTACTGCTCTTTTGTCATTTGGTAATGTTTTATTTAAAGTTTTCACAACCACGTAATTTTTTTTTTCGATTTGATTTGAGAAGCAGAATGATTGTGAAAGAACGAACTTTAGTTACTAATATGTCTACATCTTGAATTGAATGGAAACATTAAATTGAGCCCAACCAATAAACAATTATTACTTACAAAGACACACAAGGACCGATAAACATTAGACGGTTAGTACCTGTACCTAAGTTATGCAACAATAGCACTTCTTAGTATGTGCCTGTCGTTATTCAGCAGTTGTGTAATTATACATCAAACATTGTAATCAGACATGTGATAGATATAAAACATACTCACAATTGAAAACATTATACATTAAGACTTTGTTCAGTGTGTGGCCAAACAAAGCATTCAAGCATTTTCAACAAAAGTTAATTAAAAAATTTATCCCACATTATCTTAATTTTCTATTTTTTTTGAGAAAATGCAACAAAAATCACTTGAAAAAAACAACACACACACACAAACAAAAGACAAAACCCGAAATCTGCTTCCGTTGTAATAATTTCCCTCCAAACATGATTATGCAATATTTCTGTGCAATGTCATCGACAAGGCAAAGAGAAAAGTCCATGCTTTGCAGTTTTGCCACATATGCTTCTTGTTGTTATTGAAAGAAAACTCAAAGTAAAATCAAATAATATGATCAAGAGAACGAAAAACAACCCCCCCAAACAACCACCCATCAACAACACACAGTAGCGTTGCTATAACGATAAACATATCGTTATCGTAAATATTACGTGTTATTTCTTGAATAGATACATCTTGGTTCGCTTCTTTTAAGGCTTCTCCTACCAGTCGGAGTAACATTTCGTGTAATTCGCCGCCAGACCACAAAATTTCATTCAAAGCTAGGGTCTACTGCTGATAAACACTTTTTGAATACAAAACACTAATTTTAGAATTTTATCGATGATTCCTATTACCTTGCCATGGGATACTATAGACGTCGAATCTGTTTCTTTTGAATAAAATTAATTGAATCGCTTGTGACTGAATCTGAGTAAAGGCATAGACACATGAACACAACATCACATCATTGTAATTTCATTAAACACGTAACGCCAAAAATGAAAGAATGATAAGCAAATAAAAAAGGTGAGACGCCTGTGTTTCCCCTATAGATTACACGTCTTATTTCCCGCCACACTTCGCCTGTTTATTCAGGGCCAGCAAGCTAATGGCGGAAAATCACATTGCTATACGTTGAGGAAGCTCTCGGAGTCCGAGGTGTGGATGTCTACTTAACCCTCTTCCTCCCAGACAACGACATTTATCATAGTATCGTACTTAACACTCAGCACACCCATATCCAGTGGGTTAAGACAGACTTCCACTGTCTTCCCCTTTGTGTATTGAGACTTCACTCCTCCTTCTAGAGACCCGTCGCATCATCTTCTGAACTTCTCCCGCCCGGCTGGTGACGCCAAAGATGTCCTCATGGTAACGATTCGTGTCCTATCAGATCAGATGAAGGACATGAATCAATCGAAATTATTTCGTTGTACAATTTTGGTAAGAATAGTAGCAAAAATGCCACTACTACTGTTTTGAGTGGTGTTTCTCGTTCATCTTCTTGTGTAAGTGTAAATGCATATAAAGTACCATTTCGAAAAGTCAAAAGTCTTTATTTTTATCATCATCATCTAATTCTTCTTCTTCTTCTTCTTCTTCTTTCTTCTTCTCCTTTTACCTGTTTTTAGTCTGCTTTTCATCATAATCATCAGCATCACAAATATCGGCATAGTTATTTTTTATCATTGTTGTAAACTACCATGTTTTCGAGACAAAAATCACTGTTTTCGGCATAATCATCCTTGTAAAGCATAGTCATTATCATGGTTCTGTACCCGGAGGAGCACTTTTCAGTCTTAGCAATCTCCCTCCAGACGTTATGGGCAGCCATTATGCGCTTTGGAAAACTCTCAAATATGGACAAAATGAGAAGAATGTCTTCTTTACAACTGAATACACTCCGAAAATTTCGGATTGAGCAGTTATCCCTCTACGAGTTTACTGTCTAGACATCGCATTGGAAGCAATACTACGTCCAAGTGTATGTGACTCGTCACAAGCCGAGAAAACTGCAAAATAGGGGAGGGTATAGTGAAATGAGGAAAACAAAGTTTATTTAATGGAAATAAGTTTTGAAATGGCTGAAATAGCCAAGGTATTAGGCATCGGGCCTTTCTTAATTAAAGTGTGATATCTTTTCTCAATCCTGTCCAAATTTCAGAGCCTTCTATTGCTTTCAAATCCAAACTTGTCGTCGGTTTCTACAAAGCTTTTTCCTTCGGTGAAAAATATATGGAAAACGACGAAATAAGGAAAGGGACCTTGACTTATGTTTTGTTTTGTTTTGTTTTGTTTTGTTTTGTTTTGTTTTTTTTTTTTGGGGGGGGGGAGGGTCTAATCGTCAACACTCTCTTTTGATGGACACCAGTTACACGTTGAATTTGAAATTTCTCTATCTGATTACCTACTTTGCTGTCTTTATGATTACAATTTGTATACGAGTTGTCTTTCTTTTCTTTAAAGATAATAATAGGGGGACAAATTTGTTATCATAGGACAGCTAAGGTCTTGTAAGGGCTTGGAAAGTATACGAAAATGAAAGGTCTGGTTTTTTTTTTCTTTTGGTTCTCGACTAATCAAGCATGCCTGAACTAGCAGACGGCGAATGTATTCATACCTTCATTCTACCGATGAAGTCACGCGCCTCTGTCGGTGTCATACCGCCCTCTTCGGCGAGGATGCTCTCAAGTGTGGCGCAGACGTCTGCAGCCATCGACACGTCGCCACAAACGTAGAAATGTCCGTTATCACGGCAAACGATCTGGTAAACGAGCTCGGCGTGATTGGATATGACATCCTGAATGTACACCTGCGTGGTGGGATGATATGAATGTTCCTGATACACATAATCGATTGAAGATGTATGAGAGTTGACTCGATGTGTTTTGAACGCTGTTTGTGAAGGACAAATAATTCACATTACTTGAAGTAATTATTTTAACAGTGCCATCTGCAGGTAAGTTTTTCCTTGGGAGTGGGTAGTTTCAAAGACATCGCACGGGCCTGGGTGCTGGCCAATAAATGTAACGGATCTAATTCTGTTTGCTCGTTCGTGTGTGCAACATGTGGTTTCCTCATAAATTGACATGGCATAACTAAACATATAAGTTCCCTGCCAAAAATCCACCCTCAAAATTTTGATTCATCACTATGATTGACGTCAAAATGCAACAACCCTGTTCTTTAATGCTAATAAGCAGGCGAAAACATTTTGGAGATTGCGATTTACCAAACATTCTCACAAGGTGAATGAAAAGTCTGTCAGGTATTATAATATGATACATTAATATTAAGTATGGTGACTTTTGAAATTTCAACCGTCGACAATAGCCAATGTGGTGCGCGCTGTTTGCGCCCTGTTTGTCTCATACCCCCGTTCAATAAGAGATTTTTTTTTTCTTTTGTCATCTATCACTCGTGGAAACAGAGTTGTCATTGTACTTTTTGTTGTTGTTGTTGTTGTTGTTGTTTTTGTTTCCGGCCATTCACCGAAGTTTATTGGATCGCAGTTTTATGAACCCAACTCGTGTTGGTCGATTATGAGGTCAGTGTCAGACATGACAAGCTTGGTCAAATAAGGCAAGATCGTCCGATGAAGGAAATAAGCTCAGAGCTTAATTTGCCATCGGACTCCATTTCCAGTCACAAGTCCAGTCAGTGCCGGATAAGTGTCGAGTCAGTCCGATAAGTGTCGAGTCAGTCCAATAAGTGTCATGTCAATTCAATGTGTAAGATTTGTGTTGTGCGACTGTCGCACGTGTCCTGTCTGGTGAGTTTCCGACGATTTAAATTCATCTGACAAGTTAACTTTGTATTTCATTTATTTATGAAAAAGAAATTCAGAAAAAAAAATCGAAATCAATCAATCAATCAATAAATCGATCAAACTTGAGTCAAGGTGCTACATATTCTAGGGCGCTTCTGACGTTGGTATCATCTTCGGTGATCCTTGTCGCCAATTTTTAGAGCTTGTAGGATCAGATTTGATCCGGAACTTATCGGAGCATAAAAATTCAAGCATTTGGGGAATCAGATAACAAAGCCTCCGATGGTCAGCGTGATGAGCATTGATAGGGGCTTTACCTTTTCCTGGTTCGGCTCCCGCGAGTATGCTGTAAAGTTCTGCGAAATAGCGCCCTCTTTGACAGCTTCCTCTCTCTCACTCCTGTAGAGATCATCAACCTTTGACCTTCGGCAGCCGAAGATGAGCGTGACGTCACCAAAGGGCTTGCCTTCGTCATCTGCTTCCGGTCTTGCCTGGTACAGCTCGATCTGTCTCTGCTGCCAAAAGGATCTGAACGGAGCGATGCCGGTCCCTGCACCTGCCAGAAGTATTGGCAGGGCCCGGTTCTCTGGCATGCGGAAGGTTGGAGCTCTGATAAAAGCAAAACAACACTACGATGAGAGCAGCTGCGACTTAGAAGGTGGAAAGTTTGGGATGCACAGCCGTCTTCACTGATCATTGTGAAACATCCTGCCACATTTTGTTGACAATCCCAAGACTGTACAAGTTATCGAGCATCGTTGCACACTCCATTTTCGACAATTTGTTTCGGCATTTGATATTTAGTATCTATTGAACTTAAGTTCACTCTTTTCTCCTTGATTTCAGTGCTATGCAGATTTTGTGTAATCATATGTATCCAAATGTTTACTTCCTATTGCTTTTTTTGTTGGAAACTAAATGAAAGGTAAAATTCTTGCGTCGCGTGGTTTCATTCTGCCAGAGTGTGACGGCCTCCCAAGAAATGAATTCTAGTATTGACTCTCCCAATTCACTGGGGAAAGTGTTATAAAGTTCCAAGATTTGGGGGCATGCTTATCTGCTATCGAATGCGAAATATAAGGAGGTTATCTTAGACAAAAAAGAAGAAGAAAAAGAATACTTTCAGATGAGGATATAGTGCCTCCTACTAGATGAGAAAAGAACTCACCGACGGATGAAACACGGAACAATTCCGTCGATCGAAAGCCTGTTGAGCCACGTGGAGCACACACCGTGATGGATTGGTCCAGAGTCACCTAAACAATTTAAATGGGCAAGTCTAGATAATGGCATAGTCATGATTGCGTTGAACAGTACAATATTTGACAAAAAGTCTGAGTACGTCAGAGAAGGCAGAAACCAAAACCTCGCTAAAGGTAGAGCCGTCTTAAAAAAACACAACAAAACAACCGTAAAGTGACACACACCCTGTCATTCGAAACAAAGTGAGGAGAAGGTCAATGGTGGCGACAAAATGGCAAAAGAAACATTTCAAAATTTTGCCAGAATAGCAAATATCAAGTACAATCTACAACAAAGTGGTCTTAAGACATAAGAAATCATTATCACGTACAGTAAATGACCATTTGTTTTCTTACTTGAATAGATTCCACCATCATCTGTCTAACTTTGATTTAGCGTAACCTTTCAATCATATTTCACCTTTAAGGTTTGTAATGTATCTAAACATATGCCGTTTTTCAAAAAAGCAATTTAGAGCATTCGATTACAGAAAAACTGCGGTAGAACATAAAAGATATGATACTACGGCATGCCGTCTGTTTAGCCTCTTCTGCTTTTGTATTTGTTTTGTCACTTAAAAAAAAAAAACAGTGCGCATTCCATAGAACAGAATCAACAATTTTTAACCGTATTGTACTTGTATTGTTGTCACTAACCTCTGACTCTATACTCAATCACGGCCACTGTGGCATGGATCTCTCCAGGGTACACCTTGGGACTGGAGGAGATGGAGTAGTAGCGTGGCTTCAGGATCGGTAGCTCGGTCAGTAGGAAGCTGGGGTTTACCTTGACCGACGGGAACTCTTCAAAAACCTCGGGGAGGTTCGGGCTGCGGTCGTACTTCCACACCTCGTAGTCAACCCCACCCTGTATCGAAAAGGAAAATGAATGAAGGGCTGTCGGTTTCACACTGCATCTTTACCCTGATTTAATGATGTTACTGTCTGGTTAATAGATCTCTTCTTATATTATTTTATTCTTCGTTTCATTTCACCTTTAGATTGCCTAAATATGTTGCCAACTTTTGTGTAAACTTTTCTGCTTTACATATTTTATCTTTCACTCCTGATCAATTTTCTCATTCATGTCCATATTATGTTTTTGTGAAATCATATTGGGTCTATCAGTTCATGGGAATGATTCAACTTGCAACACAGTTTTGTTACTTGCTTTCAAGGTCATGCTTGTTCGAAACGAGTGTTTTCCATACACGGAGTTTACAGACTCTGACAAATTAAGTACAGATTCTTCATCCCAAACCAATATTAAGTGATGCAAATGCTATGACGAATTTTATCAGTTAATGTGGGTTTCAAATTATTGTGTGTTGTGTATATGCACTTAAGTTTAATCATCTAATCGATGTAACAATTACACTAAAAGAAATGGCGTTATATTCAATGACCAACACATTCTTGTTGACGGGTAGACCAATGAGATGTGCGTGTGCACAAAAGTATAGACCTATCCGACTTTGCAGAGCACCCGCCATTACTGCAGTGTCCCAGCTGCACACGCGTATTGTTGAATGTATGGTGTATATTGCGGCGGGCGCGAGCCGTTCGGCATAATACATATGTCGTGCATTCGCCATACGCGTGCGCGCATGGGACACTGCAGTGATGGTGGGTTTTGCTGCCGGACCGGATTGGTCTTTTGAGCTGTCTTCATTCCCTACCTCACCAAGGAGCTTCAGGGTTCTCGCCTCCTGTTCGTCGGAGGCTTGGGATGCAAGGAGCAGCAGAAAGCCTGGTGTGGGAGGACTAGTGATGTCCAGGTAGTTAGTGAGCGCCGTCTTTAGTGAGCTTTGGGGAAGGCGCTTTGCCGGAACCCATCTGTGCACTAAACCTGCAAATTAGACAAACCACTCTTCGTGCGATTTCTAACATGGTGTGCTGCAACATATTGGGACTATTCTACACATTCGTATACCATAGATCTTCGCCGGGTTCTTGACATAAGTAATGCATACAGGAGAACAGCCGTATGCATATTTTTTATTTTTTTTTTAGCTACAGATAGCCAATGCAGACGATTCAACACGGGCGTAATTGGATCCCTATACACTTTGCTCGTTCCACTAGTCCACTTGGACAATCTGCAGTTTTCCTGTTCTCTTTCACGGAGCCCATAAAGAAAACAAAAACTAACCTTGCATGATCTAGACGATTTCTAGTCTGGACGAAACAAATGCAATAGTCCAGCTATTTACTGGACTTAAAAAAAATTTGTCCAACTTTTTTTTTTTAAGAGCAGCACTTTTTTGATATGATGTTTAAGTGAATTGCTTACAAAGTCTTTAGAGATTGTCGCAGCTTATAATAATTTCAAACCTCTCTTTGAAACGGCCCTTGAGATGGTAGGCAAGGTATGAATATGAAGAGTTTATGAAATATGATGTTGATTTAGAACTGTGGTTACTTTTACATACTTCACTGTCCGCGCACGACGCTTACCGTCAGCGGTTTGCACGTGCTGCTGGAATTCAACGGTCACCACAGTGTCATGGGGAAGCTCCCCCGTGACGAACTGCAGCGTCCGCCGGACCAGCTCCTCCTCATTGGGCGGGAAGATGCCCACGTGATCTCCGGGCTTGTAGGATAGCTCCGGTGCGCCCTGCGTGTCGAGACGGACGAAGATTGTCGATCGACTGCAGGTGAACAAAGGTCGTCACATACCCGGATGGCCTCATTTGCATACGGCACATGAATACAATGGAATTTGATAATTTCCACCGTTTTCGCTTTCATTACTATAAATTCCCTTTACTTGTAATTACATCATGCAATGTGCCACATTTATGGAATGTATAATAAGAGTAACTCTGCGTTCCTTACACGCATTATGCACAATTACGAATTGACATAAAATAAGAAGCAATATTATGTATGTGTAAGCATTAATTCTTTGAAGAAAATGCAGTTATAAATATATATGTTTAAAGGCACAAATAGAATGGGGCTATATAGTTTACATGGACATATAGAACACAAGAAAATGCATGCAATTAGTGTGTTTGTGTGTATTCGTGTGTATAGATATAGCATTATTAACTATCAGGACATAAATGTAGAGAATAACAGTATATCTTAAGTTTGGAATGCGTCACAAACACACCTTGAGTGCTCGGCCTGTAGCTGTCTGCGCTCCTTGAGTAGAGACGATACCACCGGCCTGCCGTGTAGGAGGGTGAGCCCCGCTACCACACTCTCCGCTTCCAAGCTAGCCCCGCCGCCACGGGAGAGGCGAGTCTTCTCTGGGCTCCATGTGAAAGCTGTCGTGTTCAAGGCCGCGTTCGCTGCTTCCACGTTCAGACAATCTTCGACACAGAAAACCTCACAGGCGGCCTGATTGATACGGGGCAAGCGTACAGCAAAATTTTCATTTACTTAAACAATGAATCTCTCATAAGTGTAATTAGATACTTCAAAGCAAGTATTATGTTGATTTTGGTTCGACAATTTAATCACTTCATAATATCACGATCTCTTAGCTTAGAAGCCCACATTTTTATTGTGTGTGATGAGCAAGTATTAAATTTCAGTCTGGGAGCGCTGTAGCACTGAGTAAGGATATAATATATTATAAAGTATGAAACATAAAACTTCGCTCGGGCTACGTTTTCCTTCGAGTTATAAATGTCAGAGGACAGAATTTTATGACGAGAAAATGTATTATATTGCACAGGTTTGGTGTGCCTATGGTTTAATACAGAGTGCCACACAGGGAAACAAACACTCTGTTGTTTTTGGAGAGATATAAGAACTGGCCAGTGGCAGCATACAGTTGCCATGGGACTGCCATCCCATGCTACTAATTCCCCAGCTAGTTTCACTTCACCACTTTGGGGCATGTGTACTTGCACGTGTTAAAAATATAGTTCTGTTTGTTGATTAATGTTGAGGGTTAGATATGCTATGGGAGAGAAAAGAATTAGCATGTGCTTTGTAAATGATAGTTAAGGTTATTCAGAATATGAAAATAATAACCAGGAATATAATTTTTGCGGGAAGGAGGAGTGATATTTGGTGAGTGATCAGTCACAGAAAGTGCTGAGCCAAACAGTTCCGGTGGTCTGGGGCATTGCACCTTGCTCTGCAGAGAAGGGAAGAGGCAATCACAGGTCACGTGGAGGAAATCTGCTGTAAGTAGGCTTGTATTTCGTTTTCTGAATGATATTTTTGTTGGGTACATGATTTATGTATGCATTATGCTTACTGTGTGTGAAGTTTAAAAGTAATGTGAATGCATATTATGGCTTTATAGAGTAGATGAAATGTTGAGGTGAACGGAGTCATTGTCCTCTTAGCCATTGACCCTGTGTGTTAGCTGCATACAGAGTACACAGCAGTGCACTCAGCCACACACTTTGCACAGAGTAGTGGGAGTGAAGTTGCGTGATTTACACCATGCGATGGAGTTTGTAAAGTGGGAGAATATTGGTTTGCATGAATGGAAGTTGTAGTAATCATTATTATTGGCTCATTTAAATGTCATGTTCATATGATTAGAGTATGTATGGTACATCAGACTTTCACAAATGTGAGCAAGTTAGCTAGAGCACATGTAGGTGCCAGACGACACGTGAGGTTGGCATGAATGCACATCCTTCAGAAGTTATCGTGCAGATGGAAAACATTTGACTTAGGGGGCGCTCTCATGTAAACAATGAATTAAAGATGGCCGCGCCCATGGTATCGGTATGTGTATGAAACTGCCCACCGGTTGAGGCACTATCCAGTTGGGAGCATACTTGCTTATTTATCATTTAATCTTAGAACCATGTTGTATGAGATGACATGCAGCAGTGTGAATGCTATGGTTTAAAAATCACCATGATAAGGACCATTCGTGTGTGTATGTTTCTTTTATTTAGGATAATTTCCGCTGTGTATCAGCAGTGAGGAGACAGCTTATCGTACGAGGCTGATAGCTGTTGTGACCTGTTCAGAAGACAAGTGACATTTGACTTTGGGTATAAATATGTTTCAATTTCCTTACACATTTATGCAAGTTCATGGAGTGGAACATGTTGTCCATTATTACAATTTGTTGTTGACTATGCAAGTTGCATTTAAGCTTACTAGTCAGTAATAATGTGGGTTCCAGTATATCAAAACCAAGTGTAGGTTTTATTGAGAGAATGAGGTGACTATATAAGGAGTTGATAACGGTTAACATATATAGGAGGAGAATAAGTTTGTTTTATGTTTTCATACACAAATTATTGGTATGACATAATGCTAGCATGTGATGTGTAACTTGGCAAACTAGAAGGTTTTGGCATGGATTATGCTAAACAAGACTACTGAAGAAATGAAAGCAGTTGATAATGTTTTGGAAGTGATACAGCTGTAGTTCAAATTTTCATTTCATTTGAAGGAGTTGATATGCAATTGACACTGATGATACAACATAAAGCAGTTACGGTGTATGATTCAGTGGTATTGTAAACCATGATGGAAATTATTATACATCACTGATAGTGAGGAAGAGCTATGCATATTGAGTTACAGTTTTAATAATTACAGTATTACAGTAACTCTCGTGGACTAAGATAAACAACTGAGAGCTGTTGTGATTGTGTTAAAACCAAGTGTAACAAGCTAATGCATTGCTGATGTTATCATGGCATATACGAAGTGTGTTATGATGTTGGTTTTTTCTCTGCTTGTTCTTTGCAGGGTTTCTTTCTTTGTCTGTTTAATTACTTCGGTAATAAACTCACATATCACTGCAGATCAACTGGTCCTCTCATTCATTTATGAGTACTCCTTGGGTATCTAAACCAACCCACTCCTAGGGCACATCCCAGCCCCCATCCCCCGACATAAACATAACAAATCAAGAACGCCAGGATACAAGAACAGAAAAAGGACGATTTTTAAAATGTTTTACTGAAGAATGGCGGAATATTGTTCTGTTCAACAGTAATGTTGGATTTCGTGTCGGATTCAGATCATTTTACCGCGCTTCTGAATATCATGGAAACTTGCGGAACACACACACACAAAATACCAAGCGACCGAGTAGACAGATGCGGCCTTTCACCTCAAAGTCATCTTGTGACATTTCACCTTAAAGACAAATTGTGACCTTTCACCTTGAATTCATCTTGTGACCGTTCACCTTAAAGTCATCTTGTGATCTTTCACTGTAAAGACATCTTGTGACCTTTCGCCTTAATGTCATCTTATGACCTTTCATCCTTAAGTCATCTTTTGACCTTTCACCTTAAAGACATCTCGTAACCTTTCACCTTAAAGACGCCTTGTGCCCACTGCCGGAAAGCTTCTTCCCTCCCGCTCAGCTCGTCGCCTTCTCCCATTAGAGCTATCCTCTCTCCGCCGAGGCTGGCGAGAACGCCATCTATCTTTCGGGCGTATGCGCAGAAATGCGGGTAGGCACGCGACCCCAATCCGAAGACCGAATATCTGCGTGAATTTGATGAGTATTCCAAACTAAAGTAAAGACTTCAAAAAAAAAAAAAAAATCCCTCCAAAGTAAACACCCCCACACACAATCCAACAAGCCAATCAGGAATGATATTCAACTTCATAACATTCATTGCAAGTTTAGAAATTTATATTCCTCCACTTAATTCAACAAGAAGATATTACAAAGCCTTAGAAATTATGATAAGAAAGATTTCAATAAGGACAGAAATTTAATTCTAAAATATTTCTTGAATTTAAAAAAAAAATCGTGTCTATTCAAGCGCACTGAATTATAGCAGGTTGCAAAGTGATTGGGAATTGATAAATGCTCCTTAAATTTTGTCCATAAACAAATTTAGTTCTGCTCATTTGTCATGCTAAAGATAAATATAAACATTAAATACTGATAATTACGTAATAATTATAAGTTCTCCCGGTTAAAGGGGAAGGCTAGTAAGTGATCAGTGGGAATCAGTGGAAATGCTGGGAGATGATTGTTCCAATCCTTATGGGATTCATTCAAGAGTTCATTGTATATCTATTGTTGTGTGAAAATGATTTGCTTCAGAACGGTCTCATATTCAAGTAATGTGCAGATTAATGCCCCGTCACTGACCAAGGACACTAACCTGGAAGCATTAAACTGCACATTACTTGAATATGAGACCATTCTGAAGCAAATAATTTTCACACAACAATAGATATACAATGAACTCTTGAATGAATCCCATAAGGATTGGAACAAGCATCTCCCAGCATTTCCACTGATTCCCACTGATCAGTTACTAGCCTTCCCCTTTAAAGTTATCACTTAATTTGTATTTCATCGTTGGGATCTTATTCTCGTCCCGTGATTACGACTAATTTGCAAAATTTGACAGAAGCCCATATAATTACTGTGTTGTGAACTCTGAAATAGCAAACTTGCTTGAACCTCCTTTCAATGAAATTGCTCAAATATGGAATTAAAGAACAATTTGATTTAATAGTTCCGCTGCATTATATTTGAGCTAGTTTGTAAAGTATTCCCAGAAAAAAATCAAAGCTGTAGGTGCCTTTAATCATTCATTCCGAAATTAAAGCAAAAAAACAAAAAAAAACAAAAAAAAAACAAACACAGAAACGTTGATTAAGGTTACCTCGCGAATTTGACTACTCGCAATTTCCCCGTTTCGTGAAATTGATAAAAATTCCATAAACTTTTTTTTTTTAATTTATTTGTTCAGTGCTGATGAAATATTTATCTTTGTTTTAATTGCTGTGTTTGTGATTCGCTTGCTTATTTGTGTATTTTGGGTTTGTTTGTTTGTTTGTTTGTTCATTTGTTTGTTCATTTCCATCTGAGAAGATGGCTGGATAGCCCATATTCAGCTACGTTAGGCTGGTCTTCCATGGGGCCCAGTTGAATGTGAGGTGGGTCCACTTCACCGGGTTAAGCACCCTGCTCTTTGCGATGAATGAATGAAGCGGGATCTTTTACGTGCATGAGTTATTACTATGTCCTATCCGAGGGACAGAGTGTTTTGCCTCTTTCTAGAGGGGACGGTATGCTTACACACAACATTGCTCAGTCCATACTCGGGTTCGAACCCGGGCCCTTAGGATCGTGAGGCAGACGCGCTACCAACTGAGCCAACTCACCGCCCACCTTTTTTTGCATCTTTTTTTTTTTAGTCATAATGTACCATGCGAATTATGAAAAAGAGAAAGCTTTTCTTCTGATTAATACAATTCAGAAGTATATAAAAAATTCACGGCTTTTAACTTTTGATGAAAATCAATATTTATAACTTCACAGACATACACACACGTGAACGTACCTGACATTGAAGAGTTTCCCACATCTCTGAAGTAGGCTGGAAGGGGAACTAACTCGGGGTATCGGTCCAGAATGCTCGTCGAGGCGGATTGATCGGATACTATCAAGCATGAGTACAATGAACCTTATTATGTGAGGAGAGTGCGTCCTTTGTACAGTGAACTTATTTCTGTGCCAGTGAGCACATGTGCGCTAATTTCACACACATAGCTATGGACAAGAGATTATTTTGGCACACAGAGAGCCAATAGGGTAGGGATTGGTGGATATTACTTTTTTGTTCTCCAGTTTAAGATGGCAACTTCCTTCTTAAACCTCTGATGCCACATTGATTTCTTGTTCATTGGTGTGTGTGTGTGTGTGTGTGTGTGTGTAGAATTTGTTCACATTTGACTCATTGCCATAGAAAGGGTTAAAACATCGGCCTGTATTGACTCGTGCATAATTACCCAACACGAAAAGGCAGTATGTGGGTTTAACATATACAACATCGTGCACTTTTATCATATATACATGTTGACCTCCATGTAACTACGTATACACTTACGAAGACACACAGAAGGGAAATGCAAAATGAAGATATGTATCATGCTCAAAATACATGTACTGATATTAGCATATTCTCATATGTACATTTAGACATCATAACTTTTGTTGTCGGAAATATGCATAATGTTTTCAGGAAAGGGTTAGTTTCTCTACTTCTATGGGACCTCTACATCTGTGTGTGTGTGCGCGCGCGCGCGCGCGCGTGTGTGTGTGTTTGTTTGTCTTTGCACAAATATATATTTAAATTTACAATGTGTAACAACTTAAAGGCATAATTTACTATTTGCAGATGAAACTAAAACCCAGCATTAGTGCTATAAAATAGATCTAAAATGTGAGTTAGGGATAGAAACAACCACTGTAAAAATGTGAATCCATATGATCTACAGTTATGGTTTATTGAGAAAAATGCTGATATATCCTTATATTTTAGGATGTATTGCGAAAATTTTATATTTTAGGATGTTTTGTGGTACAACAGATGTACACATATGCATCAAAGGTGATATCTTGAAATTTTTTAAAATCACTGTTCCCAAAGGGAAAATGGACCTTTAATAGGTATCCATTTATTCATCTATTCAGTATTCTTTTCTCGGAGTAGCCCCATCACGCAGTGATTTAAACACACACAGCTATTCTTGGGGGTCCTGCAACAAAATAACGAAGTATAATAAATTTAAATAAAATACAAACAGGAACAAATCAAGAACATCCTGATGTAGGCCCGCATCCCACACAGCATTATATAAACCATTTTTATGTGTAAATAGTGCAAAATAAGTCTTTAATAATGATGATGATAATAATAATAATGCAGGAATTCATTACATTATTTGATAATATAGGAGGATACCCTTTACATATAATATGTAGGAGTACTTTTATTACCTGCTTTGCCGGCGTATTTGCCTCTCAAGATTCTGTTCTGAATCCCTGCAAATGTATAGCGAAAATAGAATGTGAGGATGAGGTTATTTGTGGGGATATAAATAATATAATTATTTCTTAACTTATAGTAATCCTTCATCCTGTCTTGAGCAACGCAGTCATCTTACATTTTCTTATCGAAATGCGAGTGTTATACATTTGTGTGTGTGTGTGTGTGTGTGTGTGTGTGTGTGTGTTTCTCTCATAAACTGGCAGTGACACTTAGATGACAATGGTTCGATGACGGGGACACTGACGGTGCTTCGGCGCTATTTTTCGAACAGGTGAGATCAAGGCCTACCACTGATTTCACGAAATAGTTTCCGTTCTACATTTGTATGTGCGATATAGTACAATGAATATTTATTTTCAAGGAATGTTTTTTTTTTCAGAATACGGAGAGTAATCCGACATTGTTAAATACGAAATTGAATTGAATGGCTCATCTGCATTGTTGAAGTAATAATGAATTCTCCTTAAAGTATCATTACATATTTGAATAATACATAATTTTTTGATAACGGGTACCAAGTGGATTTTGTATAATATATAATCATTAAGCTGAAGTTAAAAGTACCATACTCTCCAGTTTTCTTTTGTGGCTACGAATCTTAGTCCAGCTTTCTAATTCTTCGAATACAGAGCGCTGCCTTTGAATTCATACCTAAATTTATTCGTTTATCTGCGTTTTCATCTTTTCTTTCCCCTTTCCTGCTTTACTATATAGAAACATGGTTAGTGCGAAATCAAACACAAAAAACAGTTTAAATTGCAAAAAGACGGATAAAAGAACATTCCAAGAAATAATAACATCGGTCACTTTCAAACATGCCAAATGGTTTGATAACTTCACAAATTTTCTTCAACCATACCAAGGTTTTATTCTTTTGTTTTGATGAAGCAGATTAAAAAAGAACGAATTAAGAAAGAACTCATACTCCTTTCATCATGACAATCTTGAAATCTAACAATCTAGCAATGATTACTTTGTACAGGGAAAATGAAAATGACAAAATGTTAATAAGTGCTGCATCATTGATAGAGAGAAAGAATTAACTTTTGAAATCGACAAACCAATGGATAAGTTTGAGATCATTACCTCATTTGGTTAACCGTATAGTTTTTTGACTAATTACTGTTCAGCGAAAATAAAAGCATTACACTTGAAAATTACATTTCGAAACTTTCACTTTTTGTCTGATTAAGATGAAGTCTTCACCAGTGTTTACCATTCCGTCTGTTAATGGTACTCAAATTATCAAAATAAATTGAATGCATCGTGGAGTTTCTGTTTTTAGGAGATTACACTCCGGATTCCTTCATACTGCAAAAATACTCTACCCGGAAGGAGTGACACCCACCCGCTTGGTTTGCTTCCGGGGTCATCCCTGCTGAGCTCGAGTAGAAACTTTCCAAATTTCTGCACAAGACAACAACGAAAGACGGCTTTTCAGATTCTAAAACACGATTGCGCACAAGCAACGTCACTATCCATTATCATGAGGTAATATATCATGATAAAGATTACTTCCTTTAAATTTGTAATTCATCATCATTAAAGGTTGACTCTAGAAAACAGAATGAAATCTGACAAACGGGATGGTGCAGACTCTGTCAACATCGGACTTGAGAATAAAAAAAAAATAATGTGACTTCAAACCCTCTAGACGATATAATGAAGACTCCATTAACGACACTCATAACAGCCACATGTGCAAAAATTGAATGTGCCAATAACTTAGCAAAGATGACCTATAAAGGGGAGCTATACCAGGCTTCCATTTGCTAAAGTAATGCATCGGCTTTCTGCTTCTGTTGATGGTGAACATGACCGAGGTGGTATTGTTGATTGAAACGATGAAGATGACAAAGTAATGACCATGCTGGAAAACAACGATAATGCTGATGTAAGTTGATGCTAATGATCACGTTTTGAAAAAGAGACTTTTATATTTCTTCTGCCGTTCGTATCGTATCTCGCTCAGGGTATGAATACCAATCACACTGCAGAGTGGTGCGCCCACAATATTCAAGCCATAAGCGCAGACTGGCATTTGGTATGTTTACAGTGGAGTTCAGCTTTATAAGAATTCATTGTAGGACTGCTTGCTCCAATTGGACTTCCCGCAGTGCCAGTTAGAAATGGAAGGCACCGAACCACGGTGTGTCAGCTGGATCCTTACTGTGTTTGCTATATTTCTTGTTATCGAACGAGGTGAGAGTGAAGTGCTTACCTCCCCGTTCTCCGGTGGATCCCCATTGCCAAAGGTACTTGTGACAACCAACAGGAGAGATTCGCTCTTAATGTTTTCTACGTCGTAGTTCTCCATGCACACCACCTTTTAAAATTGTTTTAGGCAACATGGAAAAAAAGTGACTTTATCGTAGACTAGTTAAGTAATATGAGAAACTACGACCGCAACTTAAAGGCATAATTTACCATTTGCAGATGAAAGCATTAGTGCTATAGAATAGTTCTAAAATGTTAGTTACGGATAGAAACAACCACTGTCAAAATTTGAATCCGTATAATCGATGTTAAGTGTTGTTAAATACACAAAATGTAACAATAGTTATAATAAAAATGTTTCCAGACTAAAGCGTATACAGTTACGGTTTACTGAGAAAAACCCTGATATCTCCTTATATTTCAGGTTTTATTGCAAATATTTCATATGGTAGGATGTTTTATTATACAACAGACCTACACATATGCATCAAATGTGATATCTTGAACATTTTTGAAATCACTGGTCCCAAAGGTAAACTGTTTTGTGATACACGGTCACCTAACACATTATGCTTTGTAGATGTACTACTATAATGAGAGAAGCGCGGAGTAGTAAGGGAATATTGTCGTATGCTTCATTACTTTTTAGTTGGTCCTTCTACATAGGCTATGTGAAGAAAACCCGATAATCTTATTAGGCGATTTGTGAAGAAATGTCTATAATAGATCTACACCCTCTGTATTGTGCTATTAGAGTAACATAGATTCCAGTCTCTTCATTCCGATGTATCTTTAAATATATTACAAAATTGAATTGAGCTGAATCGAAATAATCTTATTAAAGTCATCAGTCACCTTTGCATTAAAGGCGTGGTTGAACATCTCGCATAACATCCTAGCAAACCTCTCCGAGTTGCCTGTCTCTGTGGCGTACAGAATGGTGGCCTTGACTCGCTTGGCCAGGGCTTTACCCATCAATCTTGTAGCAAACATCACTGCCCTGTAACAAAAAAATATTCAGTTCATTTCAGTTCAATTTTATTTTCCACTCGTAGGGTGGAACACTCTCGTCAAGAAAAGGCTGGCTTTCAAAAGGGTCCACAAGGGTTAAAAATACAAATATCATACATTCATTACATATACATATATATACAGTTACAAATACAAGTACAAATAACCCTGACATTAAAGTGAATCAGTCCATTAAGCATGTATGGGTACAACGGTGAGTATCACCACTGGGCATATCTTATTTTCCTTTTCTTTGAAAACAAAGAATAGACCCACAGAAGTACACCATGAATTAACGGTACGAACGAAGGCCATATTATTCAGTCCCAAAACATTCAAACAATGCTAGAGCATACAGTGCCAGAACATATCCCGCAGACCGAGCTAAAAATTATTAGCGGAACGCAGGATTCTTGCCTCAATAGACTCGGAAATGACTCTTACACAATGCATATGGACTGAATAGGTAAACTTCATAACAACAACATTGTCTGAAAGCAATGGTGTGAGTCGAGCCGTTAAACCTTTTTAAGAACCTCTCTTCTTGATGTCTGCTCCACAGACTCTATGTTGACACGGACAAGACATAAAAATTCTAAACATTCTCATTATCATCTGTTACTTGTTTCATAACATTGTCTGAATGCAACAATAGCAATGAAATTACGAAACCTTTGTGGAAACACTTCAAGAGTTTGTTCGCAAAAACCGATAAGCGTATATTTGCCAAATGGAGATATTTGCGATTAAAGGTCAAGAAAAATAAAGAGAATAATAACAAAATTTTTGCTTCTTTTGACCGTAACTTCAAAAATGTACCTTCATATCCTAGTGACCAATATATCATTTAAAAGGTATTGTTTTGTACTTTATGACAGAGACCGTACTTCAAAATCTTCAAAAATGGACTTATCTGTTTTTGCGAACAATCTCTTCACTTCTTCTTGATGTAAATTGACCTAAACAAGACAGGCAGATTGACAATACTTCTTCGTTATCATCGGTGTCATTGGTATCAGGTTTACCGTTTGAAATGAAATGAAATGAAATGAAATGAAATAGTAGCGATACGCGTTCAGAGTGGTCCAAGAGGGGTTTCAGCACCTCGCTGCAACGTGGTCATTTCTTGTGCAACATCCTCAAATCTTGTGCAACATCCTCAAAAGCCAGGACCATGTTTTGCAACATCCTCAAGAATTTGCAATAAGCTCGAAATTAAATGTATTCAAACATGTGAAGAACATGTGCAAAGCATGAGAAACATCAAAGTACCTTGTATTTAGATACAATATTTATGTGCAAAACATAAGAGAGAACATTGAATGTAAGCAGCACAAAGAGAGATAAGCCGTGAAATATTGCTTTACTTCTGCGTTCTCGTAATGTGCGCTCCGCGCACATACAATTTCTGCAATATTCTCAGATTCTGACCTTGCACCAGGCTCAAATTTCAAGTTTTGGGCCACCCTGCGCGTTATATTGTATGTAAAAGAAATTAAAAGACACATACCCACACACGCATACACACATACACACATTCACGCACTCTCTTTCTCTCTCTCTCTCTCTCTCTCTCACACACACACGCACCATGACTTGAAATGGTTGTGTCCTCACCTTCCAACGCTCTTGAAGGAGGAGAGGTATTGTCCGTTTGTGGCAGCTCTACCTGCCCTCCACCCTCCGCTCTTCCACGGGTCATCCTGGGAACGAGCGGGACACAAACAACAGATGCAGTGTAAATGTAGCACATTTTGACTGATGAATTGCCCTTCCTGGTAACATGCTTCTCACAACAACCAGAGATGTACGTACTTGATGTCGAATTTGTAGTGGAATGCCACAGCATAGTCAAGTTGACCTTAACCCTTGCTGTGCCATACGGGGACTTTGGACGGTGTCTGCAATTTTGCACTCAAAAACCCAAAGGGTTAATAGATACAGCTAAATCAGGTAGACAGACAGACTGACAGGCAGACAGGCAGACAGAGTGAATGGCAGACGTTCTGCACAAACCCAGACAAAGAATGAACAAATCACGGGATGTTAACGTTTTGCTTGCTTTCACAGAAACTAATTATAGAATATATTGTGTCTCGTAGACCCTTTATTTTCAGTTAGATTCAACATGATAATGGATGTTTAGTAGGAAACATTCAAAGTAGCGATGACGTCTTCTCTCGACACGCGCTTGAGTTGTTCTTTAAGATTATTAAGTAGTCCTGCCCCACCCCACCCCCAAAACAAAACAATATAGATTAAAACAAAATACGCACACAAATCGTAAAACAGAAAACAAATATATTATCGACCACGCAGCTGCTGATCGTTCCCCTTTAAAAGTCGCTGTTGATAGGTTATACCGTAGACAGCATGCGAGGACGTTCCTGGCAGCACAAACCTGGTACTCGAAAGATGGTTTCAACTCGTAGTTCAGCATTTCTTGATGGAAGACCGGGGTAATGCTGCCGGACATCGGGGGCACGATCCACACCCAGTCCGCTGGACAACCGCCGCGAAGCCTCTGTTCGTTCTCCATGTGCTTCATGAACGACTCCGACGCCGAGTGGTGGTCAATTATGGTCACGTTCATTTTCTTAGAAGCACAGAAAATCACAATTTTAAGGTAGAAAGATTAATTTCTCTCTCACAACCCCAGAATAGCCTTTAGATACCTACTAACAACTATTGTTTTTATGTTTAAGACCCTTATGTTGGATTGTTTCCTGTTTAATAATTCGCTAAGGGAAGTGATACCATCCTTAAACTTCTTTGAGACAAACACTTACCTGGAAGCTATGGAGCACGGCCACATTGGTCTCAACAAGAGCCTGGTCCCTCCACAGAGTCGAGTTCGTACTGGTATCCAGACCCATGCTTCGTCCCACCTTCTGTTTATAGACATAAGCAGAGGTCAAAGATCAAGATCTAAGGCATTATTTAGAGGCTTTTATAATTATTTGTAATGTAAAGCGCATGAAAAAATAAAGTCTTCTATACCTCCAGCATATTCAATCTGTTCTTGTCGCACAGGTCCCTGGCGCCGATCTCTGTGCCCATGTACCAGCCGTTGAAGGGACAGGCGGTGAACTCAAGACCACCGAGGTCGAGCATCATGTTGGAGACGGCAGGCACGGCGTACCACTTTAGCCCCAGCTCCTTGAACAATGGGTACCTGCACATGGGGAACAAAGAAATGTTATGTTGGTTAGCTCAAAGGGTTGTTTGACTTTAATGTCCTTTGTAATGCGCGCCTCGGTATATAATCAAAGCTCGATTCCTTTGATGTACTTTATACAATCATAAATACTAGTCATACCAATGTTACTTAGACAGCATTACAATAGGTAATCTTACATTCTATTTCCAAGGAAGTACAATGAAATTAAACGAAATAATTTGTTTAACACCCTACGAGGATATTAGGTGATTCATATGTCAATGCATGTGCTTTTCCCGCCCCATCCTTTTACAACGGTATACACAAAACACCCACACGTACACGTACAAAAAACAAAACAAAAACAATGGAATTAACCCCTTCATCCTTGTTGTAATACCACTCACTTTGGATGTTCAAGCGACACTTGGAGCAGGAGATCAGATGGTATATCGAACATCTCTGGCTCCCCGCCATCGGCTTGTAGTACGAGTGGGAGGACTTCGAAAGGACCCCCTTTCCCTTTCCATCCTAGCTTTTCACACACCTGTACCAGTCGCCAGATATAAAATCATCGGTTTATTGAAGTCATTGAAGCCCTTTTTAGAATCCATCAATTCTACGCTGGTAAAGTTGCTAAGCAAGTGGAATGGTAGTGAATAACAGTGCTACATTAATGGAATATGTGAGCCTCCTACGTCATCATCCATGTTCAGTGCAACTTTTTTTTTCTCCAAAGTATTGGTTTATCTGCTCAAGGACTACAATAAATTTCACAGATTTAAACATGTCACTATCGATTATGCACACTGCACGATGTGGAATCATGAAAATCATCTGGAGTCCTCTTTAAAGGGTTAGTATAGCATCTGTTGAGATGGTGATTCAGGTTTTAACTTTTTAGAGACAATTAAAAACCACTTATATGAAATGTTAAAGGGCAAACTAATTATTGCTAAAGGGAATTAAAATGGGCATTGAACGGGCTGAGATATCCCAATTTTCCTAATTAAATGGGGTCTCACATACCTGTGTGAATTCTACTCCTGCAGGGTCTCCTACGATGGATCCATCTTTCTGTCTGTACCCTGCGTAGCTAATCAGCTGGCTGTTCCACACCCGGAAGTCACCCCTGTGACCTTTACGATGGGGGAAGATCGTGATCGCTGACCTGAAGCACATAAAATTGAGTAAAATATCTGTTGTTGATTAAATATCACACTTGAAGCTATTTGGTCACGTCAAAAATTTCCATGTTGTGTTTTGTCTCTTGTGAAATTATACAAGTAATACATTTTCCTGCATTGTTTCAATGTTCAATGTATAGTTAGTTATTGTATTCTTTGTAAATGTTTTTTATCAGATATGAAAATAAGTAAAATGGAATAAAATAGGAGAAATGAAAAGAATCCGACTGGGCAACGATATCGAGGTCATTTATTAACTGATTAAACACATGATGATTACATATTATCAGTCCTAACATCTACTGATTTTATTCATCATTTAGATACCAGTGAGACAATGCCAAGATCATGATAAGAGTCTCCCTAGAACCATCTGGAAGTTAAATAAAAGAGGATTTTGCAATGGTAATTGAGTCGATTGTATACTATGCCGTTTAGTGGATGCCTATTAGGGGTTTAGCTCTCGGCATGTTTGTACTGCTACTGCATGTACTTGGGGGTAACTACACCTCATGATTGTTGTGTCAATGAATGTATTGTGGGAATGAAGGTGGGCAAGGGTGGGTACAATTTTTCATTTGTACCTTCCATGGGGCATTTCATGAAGCATTTTAATGGGATGTTGTTGTTTTTCTGACAAACGGTTACAAGCTACTGAAATCCTTGCATCTGGTTGGCTGAGGGCAAATTTGTCCGACAAACTTGTCGGACAAAACACTGCATGAAATGCCTCCCCAGGCCTATACTTACCTTATGTTCCCTTTATTCGTCGCATAATTCAAATGGCTGCAGAGAGCATCAAACATGTCACTCGACGAAATCGCTTTTCGTGCGTCAAACACCTTGGCAGGAAAGCAAAAGTAACAATGATTATGCTACGAAAGACTTTGATCATTCGTCTCCCTCTCTACAAATATATATTATAAAATCGCAACCGTTGATCGATATTGTAACAAACTTGTCGAAAAAAGAAGCCAGTAGGAATCGAGACTATCATCTACAATTCCGGACAGTGACACTTCCACCAGGCTGTCATTGGTCGCAGGCAGTGACATGTTGAATTTGGAACAAATGTCTCGGCTCTGAAATTTGCGATATTGTTGTGTTACGTACTCCAAGACGGACAAAGCTTATGGAATAAAATGACCAATCTCTTGATTAGCAATAATTCTATTTCAGCATATACATTTATTATGACTTATCAATGTTTGCCTCTAATCAATGTTCATTTCTATTTCAATCTCAGTACTCTCATTTTTTGTGCCTTAAGTTATACTTTGCACTTTAATTCATCTATAAGTGATATGTTGGGTTCGGTCTCTGTCGATATAAATGTCAGATAATCCTCTTGTGCTCAGCATGTTTTTGCTTTTAAACTAAGTGAATCTCAACCTATACGCACTTCTTCGAGGGAGGGTAGGTTTTATCATCTCCAAGAGTTGTTCGCACATTTTGTTGAACTGACAATATTTTGTAAATTTCTTTTCCTTTCATAGGCACACATTATTTTGTCTTAATTTTTACAAAAACTAAACTATTCATTATCAGGCATTAGTTGGTTTGCTGTTGTTTTTAATCACATAACCTTCACATAATAAACGGCCAAACGAAAATCGTAAAGGAATGTGGCTATTCTTTGATGGCATGGTCCGTTAAATGTTTTAACTCTACATAATGAGACACGTAGGGATATACTCTGTAAATGAGGAATTTTCCATAGCGACAAGAATAACTGAAAAAAAAAAAATTATGTGAAAAAAAGGAACGACTATCACTTTTCCACAGATTCTATGATTTCATAACTGTCTATTAAAGCCACATGCACTCAAGAACTGTTAGCGTATTTCCCATGAGCGACCACGTAGACAGGCTTAACCAACAAAACATGCAATTTTACATTAACGTCTCATGTATGCAATTTATCTGTTCATTTATCTATTTTCTTATATAGACTTAAGTGAATTTGAAGAACCTGAAGGTGATTCCATTGAATGCGGCCAATACAGCGAGATGCGTTTCTCCAAGCCGTCTTGGCTCCAAAAGTGAGCTCGGCCTCCGTCAACTCGTAGGTTCCAGTCTTCTCAATCGACTCGACAACGGCTGCAAGTCTCTCCTTGTGTAGCTTGCTACCTGACCTGGATCAGCAAAATACACTAACACTACTTTTTTACGTCGATGTTGGGCAATTTGTCAATCAGTTGCAACACTAACACTACGTTGATTAATTGCTCTATGTGATATCTTGTCAACAGAGGTCAGTGGAGGTTGAGTGATGTTTTAGCTCTCCCATCGGTTTGTGTTCAAAATGATATCTCCAAAAAAAAAAAAAAAAAAATCGCGCTCCGTGCCATAAACTTACAACTACATCCTTTTCTTTTAATCTACAACGTAACTTGACAAGAACAGCAATGATCTCATTCTTTCTTTTATTTTTTTTTTTTGCCATGGAGAAGTATTACGAAGTGGAAGTGACTTATATATATCCGCTCCTCAGCAACAGGGTCTAACCTGTATTCTTACGCATACAATCTGTGAATTTTTAGCAAACTTCGATGGGCATCAACGTTATCAGTTTGGTCATTCTGTGGTATTTTACAGAATATGCTTGAGTGTTTTTTATGTATAATAGGCACACTTACTATTGAGTAATGAAACTATCAAGAAATACCGTAGAAACGTAGAGTTACCTTTTAATGTGATCGTAGAACTGATTGATGAAGTCCTCGGCGTGAAGAAAGAGTTCCTCTTTAGTCCGGTCCCTTTTGCGTGGAGGGAACACAATAGATCCCATGCACCTCTGCTCCGTACATGGTCCTTTCTGTGATAGGAATATATTTCAGCAGCCTTTAAAGGACAATTACAATAATGGACCATAATAACATTACTGCTAAACTGTGTGGGAGGCGCGACGTACAAAAAAATTCCATCTTCAGAGTCTAAAATCGAAACAAATAAGAAATTCCCAAACGAAATGTGATTACTAATAATTTGTTTTAAAACTCCCCAAACCTACATTTGAAAACCTGATGGCAGAACACAAAGAATGTTCCATGTTACCATCAGCTGAAAGTCATCATTTTGTCGCTCTCAACACGAACAGTTCTCTCGAGTGGCATTAAGGGAAAAATAAGTTTCGAGAAAACGCGTATTGAAATAACGTTAAAGTATAATACTTTTTGAAACCCAAACCGAGCAATTTCACCACGAAACGTCTTCGCGGACATGTCAGACCTGCAACATTGCAACAAGTCAATAGAAATAGTACGGTAGATCTGTCAGAGAGCTTTAATTAGAGACGCCGCCTCTAAAATACCAGTATTTTAGATTGTTTTGAGACTGAACATAAATAACAAGGTGACAAGGGTATTGCACACCACTCCTTCTTTCATCACACATATCCATGTTACAAATCAGGAAGTAATTTTAGTGTCTACTGGTGTGCAAAGAGAATGGGAACTTTGATAGTGAAACAGATGACAATATATACGTTCAGTGGTCCTTAACTTCGAGGATAAGATACAGCATAAGCTCGTGTAGGTAAGTATGGGGCTTCATGCGATCTCCTCCTTCATCGCGAATTTGGGTATTTCGCCGACTAAATGACAATTTCGTCAAGAAATAACCTTTGTCAGATTCAGTTGTATTATTACACAGTCTACTCAATTTTGAGAACCTATTTTGTGAAGTAGAATGCCTAAACAAAAGCAAATAACACCCCTCTATTAGCGACGACATCAACGATACTGAATCAGATGTCTAAAAAGCAGACATTTTCCATGTTTTTTTTTTTATGAGGGTGCGTAGCTGGTCATACTATAATATTGTATATTGTTTACTGTTTTAAGAATAAAGACGTCACGCCTGTGCGAACAATGTTCTTGTGTTGGCGGAAAACAGATTTTCTATTAAAGCACACTGTTAAGAAAATTATTTCTCCTTTATAGATATGGCCTTATTACAAGACATCGTTCAAGATGATTTGAAAATAGCTAAAGTTATTATTAAATTTCAAAAGGGAAATTAAAAATAAAGTTAGGCAGACCTTAATCATCGTCTAATGTAACTCTCAATATTTACATCTACAATACTTTAAAGAAAAATGCACTTCGAATGTTTAATTAAAAAACGCTTTTTCTAACTTCGAATTTTTAATTAAAAAACGCTTTTTCTAAATTCACATTTTGGTTTTAGGAAGAAACATTTCACCACTCATGCTTCACTGACTTCTATGGATATCCGAACGATCGATGATCAATTCTGCCCTTGTTGCTATAATCTTATTGGACAACGATGTTTTGTTATGTAAACCGTCTCATAATAATTCCATGCAAAGGGCTTCGACTGGTTCAAGAGCTATTTTTCTATCAGAAAACAATTTGTTGTTACTTACATTGGATACATGCTAATAAGCTGTCTCTGAATATTTCCAATGGTGTTTCCTAACAGTAATCAGAAAAAATCGTCTTAGATATTTAAGTTTTATAAATTGATGATAACCCCTCACGGAAATCCCCAAATCAATTTATTTTTTGTAAATTACTTGCAACAAACACTGGAATTCTCTAGACACTGAAATATATTTTTCCTACTAACATTCTACAACTGCTGTATACTTTCATATATTCATAAATAAGTATGTATTATGGTGTGTCTTGAATAAAGTACTTAAAGCGGAAATCCAGACAATTTTCATACCTTCACATCACGTAGTACATAAATCAACAGCTCCATGTTAAGGTTTTGTCGTCCCAGAGACACCAAAACTCAAATGAAATTCTGTTTGACTTTATTCTGGCCCAAAATTCTTTTTCTTGATCCTACGAGTTATAGAGAGGCGTTTTCAAATCCAAGTGAACATGGTGTAGGCCTAGTTACCTTACTTTCTTCTTCCCGATTTTAATTATTTTTGCTTGTCATAAATATTAGCAAACATTTGAGCATCTTTATTCTCATGGCTAAATTTGTCTTCCATTATGAACATAATTATTGTATATAACATTCAACCTTACGAACCAACAAGTATAGTAACGAGCATTGGTTTTAGGAGGTACAGTATTAGGTTACATATTGCACGCTTTTATTCGTAACAGACCTAGACTTTGGTTTCATAATTTACTCACAGATTTTCTTTTCTTGTCGATTCGCCCTGATATAATTTCGATTAGTTTCGTAGCAATACTTTTTCTTTTATGTTTTAAATTGTAATTCTGATGATTTTGATGGTTTTTTTTTTTGCCCAGTGATATGTGCTATATTTGGTTTGTTGTGAAATGTGTGAATAAATTAAATTCAATTCAGTTCAATTCAATTTCGTTCAATTCAATTCCATTCATATGCAACTCATATTCATCAGTCTTGCAATGTTTCTGTTTCCAATTTTCTCTCTCCATCGTGACTAAATACAGTACTCTCCGCATAATCGGGTAGGCTCAGGCAGAGCGTTTCTTACCCGATTAAGCGGAGTACCCGATGAAGAACATGCCTCATTCACAATTGACACACACAATGTGTATGAACATGCATTGTCCACTGCACCAAACACCTATAATGTATGCTAAACACGCGTGCTTGCACGGCACATTATACATACCTTACACTTGCTCAGTGACGAGAAATAATTTACACTCTTTTTATAGACAAATATGTCTTAAGAAAATTTTGTCGTTTGACTATAGACTCCTCGCTAACACGCAGGCATTTTGCGAAATGAACACGTCTCCTTGCGTGCACTAGTCACGTAGAACGTCCGGTTACTTTTCGAGAAGTGACTGGGGATTATGGAGCTGGTGCATGGCCCGATTTTCGCTGTAAACTTCTCGTATTGTGAATGTTGTTGCGGAGCAAGGGAGGAGCACAAGTGTGTTCAACTCCTGTCTGTCTATGCAATTGTGAGTGCCAGCTACATGTGTAATGTTCGTTTACGTGTGGCAAGTCGGTACTGGTATGTTTTCACGTTTAATCACTACCAAAATGATCAGTCTTCTTTGCAAATTAAGCAGAGAACGCGTTTGCCGTGGAAATTTTGGCATTCATGATTTCTTAAAGTGTTATAGCCTATCTGCGATAAAATGTGGGTGGAAATTAGATTAGAAGAAAATATTTACCCATAATATTTACCCTGAGAGGCAACCCGATTATCAGGTAATTTTAATGTGCATTGGAACCGAGTTTGACATTACTACCCAATTAAACGGCGTACCCGTTTAAGCGATACCCGATTTTACGCGGAGAGTACTGTACAGGGGCCGCGGAACGTTTTTCAGTTTATGGGGGGGGGGGGGGGGGTGCGCAGCCGGGGGCGGGGGGGGGGGGGGGTTATCAAGGTCAAACCCACCTCCCCCTCCCCCCCCCCCCTCCGCGCGCTTAGAAGCTCCGGCGTAGCCTGGATAATGATCTTCTGATCTTGGGAGGGGCGGCGGTTACTATGCTAGGGAGCCAAGCGACCGAGCCCGAGCGAGCGGAGGGAGGGGGATGTTCCCCCTACCACGGGGAGAACTTCTTGCATTTTGATGTTGTAAATGGTGCAATTTGATGCATCTTTTTGCGTCTTTTATCGACTTGAACCCCCCCCCCCCCCCCCCCCCCCCCGCTTACACGCACCGGCGTAGCCTGGATAATGATCTTGTGATATTGGGAGGGCGGTGGTTACCATAAAACGGGCAGGAAAGTGTATTTTCTAGCGGTTTATCTCGAACAGTTTTTGGCAAAATAGTGTGACTAAGGGTGTCTTTAGAGTCCTCTTTTCATTTCTTAAAAACCTTATACACATTCTCCATTTTCAACTCCTATAACTTTTGAAAGGATAATACTACTGCTTTGAAAGTTGACATTACTTAAGGACAGAGTGTGTTAATAAGGCATGCTCAATTTCAGTCTGATCTGATAATCTCTTCATTGTTGTTACGCCAGTGGTTTAGATCCTGTTTTTGTCCCATTCATCGCACAGTCAGCACTGTTTGGTAAAGATTAAGCGCTTGAATTGACGCTGCACTTCAAAGCCTCTTTTCTCAGTTCACACTTTTCCTGAGTGTGTGCTTTCTTCCCAATATTTAGACACGTTAGGAAAGTCCATTTGATTTGAGTTATACATCATTTTAAAGCTTAAAGTCTGCTCTTTCAGACTATGCACTTAGCTAATATTTCATGTCAGACGACTTTTTGTTTGTTTTGTGGTGCAGGGTCACATATAGCAGGGGCGGATCCAGGAATTCTGTAAAGGGGGGGGGGCGTGACTAATATTTGATTTGATTTGATTTGAATTGATTTATTGGTTTCTGTATCATCATTGTACATATACACATTCATGTACAAACATAAATATGATTATATATATATAAGTATTTTCTTGTTCATTGCCTGTGTATAATGTACAGCAAAAGTACAACAAAACATACTACCATGAATAATACAGAGGGGCTACAGCATAAGCCTAGCTTGATTTGCGTGCAGCCCCCGTAGCATAGCATAATATTATAATGTACATCGGAAGGAGAATAGGAGAGAGGGATGACTTGCATAGAGATAGGATAGTTGAAAGGAGAAAGGGAAGGGAAAGGCTTGTCTGCTTTCACTAAAGGTTTATACAAAATAAAATCACCTGTATCACTGATTAGCAAAACATGACAAAATATTTCTTCATCGAGGTACAGGTGGACAGTTGATACAGGTCATGGTCGGTTACATTATTACATAATAGATTAATTGTGTCGATATTTGTACGAAAGAATTTCGTGTATATAACAATGACAATGGAATTACTAATATTCAGATAACTATATTCTGGTGCCACTTCCTGTTTCATTTCACTTTTTCGTTTTACTTCTTTTGTTTTTCAAGAAAAATAAAGGGGGGGGGGGGCGTGCGCCGGTTGCGCCCCCCTCTGGATCCGCCACTGAAAAGGGATATTTCTCCTTCCACACGAAGGTGATTTTACATTTTCAGACCTGAAATTCAGCGATCTGGTGCAAACTTTTGGTGCAATACTTGGATTTTTTTTCTAGCTCCCCCGGCCCCCCTCCCAAAAAAAATATTTATGGAAATAATTTGGACTTTTTTTCAGGAAAGTGTTAATAGCAAAATCACGGCATTTAGCTCTTATTCAGCGTGTGCATCATCTGTGTGTATGTACAAAGTCTAATGAGGTAGAGGGAGAGGGTGTGGGAGGGGGATGCCCTCTCCCACTCGACGGAGCTTTTGCGTTTTTAAAATCAAGATAAAGCGATCTGAAGCAAACTTTTTGTGAGAAATTCGGGTAGTGTGATTTTCTCCGATTTTTCCCCTTTCTTTTTTTTTTCTTACAATCTAAAAGTGTGTGTGTGTGTGTGGGGGGGAGGGGAGCTGCAGCCCCCCAGCTCCCCCCCCCCCTTGGTTCCGCGGCCCCTGCTGTATAATGATATGTATTTTTAGAGTTCTCTGAAAATGTGAGGCTGTATTGCATGTGGCCTTCGTTCTGTTTTCCACATTAGATTAGTATGTTTAATGGACTGTAACTCAACAAACATGCCTCTTGAAATGTTTGTGAATGCATCTGTCAGATTCATTATGAGCAGATGATTATCTGTTGTCTTTTTGTTATCATCTGGTGTGAAGCAAACATTGTTTCTCTTCAAAAGACAGGATGTTGATCCGTTATTACGTATGGTGCAATACATTCCGACCCACACATTCACCTTGAGACGTCCGTTGTGGCAACGACCTGAATCTCTGTTTTCCACATTAGATTGGTGTGTTTAATAGACTGTAACTCACCAAAAATGCCTCTTGGAATGTGTGAAGCAAACATTGTTTCTCTTCAAAAGACAGCATGAAGATCCGTTATTACGGATGGTGCTATTCAATACATTCCGACCCACACATTCCGACCCACACATTCACCTTGGGACGTCCGTAGCAATTAAAAGATTGATCCACTAAGAAGCAAAGCTTGTACATATCGTAAATCACTCGAGAGAAAAAAAAATAATGTAAGATATAGAATATCCAAATTTGATAAAAATTACTTGTTCCGCTAAGCAGCTGAGATAAATATAATGACATAATGTAGATATATTGATGTTATAATGATATCAAAGGGATGGTACAGTATTAGTGGGGATGAAAATTGGGCTTTAACTTTTTTTGCGAGATACCAAGAAAACACTTATGAAATAGTACAGAGCATACTTTTTTAAGAGGAATTAAAAGTTTATTTGGTGAAAATCAGGTTTGGAATCGCGGAAACATCCAAAAACAAAGTAAAGCAAAACGATCGTCCCACACTTTTTTAGGATCACTCTGTTTTGGATATCTCAGCCATTTCAAAATCAATTCTTATCAAACAAACCTTGAAATCCTCATGGAATTATTTGCTCTTTCATATTTCATAAGAGGTTTCTCACTATCTCACCAAAAATTATAAAAACCTGAAGTTAAAGGGAAGATAAACCCCAGAACAATGTGGATTGAGTGAAAGCAGCAACATTAGTAGAACACATCAGTGAAAGTTTGAAGAAAATCGGACAATCGATGCAAAAGTTATGAATGTTTAAAGTTTTGGTGTTGGAACCGCTGGATGAGGAGACTACTAGAGGTTATGACGTATGAGTGGACTACAATATCAAGAAAATATAAAGAAAATACTACAAAAATCTATTTTCATGAAAATTACAAATTCCATCAACTTGATATTGACATATGTTAAGGGTAGCCATTATTCCCCCTGCTTTCTGAAAGCGGTTGGTCCACTGCTCTTTCATAATTCTAGAAAAGTGATTTTTTGTTGAATATCCTTTATATTTTCTTTGTATTGTTGTCCACTCATACGTCATATCCTCTAGTAGTTTCCTCATCCAGCGGTTCCAACACCAAAACTTTAAAAACTCATAACTTTTGCATCGATTGTCCGATTTTTTCTCAAACTTTCACTGATGTGTTCTACTAATGTTGCTGCTTTCACTCAATCCACATTGCTCTTTGGGTTTACCTTCCCTTTAAGTCTCGACCAAAACTATACCATCCCTTTAAGCATTCATAAACAGTACTTGTAAAGTAGAAGAAAATATAAACGTAGAAAAACATGGTATACGGACACTATTATGTAAAACTACATAATCACATTATTTGATCAATAACATGAACCGACAAATGCATAATTCTAATATGTCTTACTTCTGTTATTATTTTTGTAAAATTCAATTTAATTCAAACTTTATTTCATGTTGATAACGGCAATAAATTTGAACTGAATTGAAAATATTGCATTTACTTCATATATTCAGTGGGATACGTTCCGAGCAGTATTTTACGATTTTATAAGGTAATCTGTTTGGAGATATGATGATAACGGTCGCTTCATTTACTTTCCATGCAAATTGTAGTTACAACCCTACATCACGGATTCGTTAAAATACGCGATAATGTAAAGCACATTGTGTTTGTAATTTTTTATTGAAATGAAACTCTTGAACCATTCTTTCACATAATGAAATGGGGGAGCACTTCGAGTGAAATTGACCTGTCGTTATGAAAGATGTGTTGCAACTTACTTGGCAAACTTTCTGGTGCAATGTATCATAAATTCGACTCCTATCGACCATGTTTTTCAAAGGAATGTACCGTCGAGTCAAGGGACACGTAATATGCCGGTTGCCTGGACATTTGCTTGACCGCACAGGCGACTGTCCATTTTGCTGGACACTCGTCTTCACGGAACTTTCTCCCGACTGTACGGAGGGAAGGGGATCGGGTTGAATGGACGTCGACTCTGAGATGGACGGGACTGTCCGGCTGTGTCCATCCCCGTAACCATGGTAAGTGGTCGCTTCTCTGTTGACCAGGGCTAATTGGATGCCCTTCCCTGTAACCTTGTCACTGGTGGAATAATATTCCTCTTTGCCTTCATCCCTTATTATTGTGACGTCATCTGTTGAACACTGTTTCTCCATGTCAAGTCTTATTTCGATGGTAGATAGTTCCCTAGATCAGTGATGTACTCCTCAATCTCCTTGCAGCTCATGTGGAGTCTCTCTCAAAATCTAAGCTCGTTAAAACGATCACTGCGACCCTCCTTTCCGACAAAGGGTGTGCTTCTTTCTACTCGTGCTGTTATCATCGTTGTCATACATGATGTTTATTAAGGCATGAATGTTGCCGTTATTGTTTGAGATTGCAACTAATTCATCACGCATGATGGGCTATCTCCGCATTGTTTTCTCTGAACTGCACAAAGCAATTCACCGGATGATTAGGAAATTTCATGTTTCAATAATTGTTTCATGGGTTAACTGGCGGGTCGTGGCATAAATGGGGCTAAAATTCTGGCACCAGCAAGTCATGACGTAGTGTAGGAACAATGTTTGCTACCTTTTACCCACTTTTATACTTCAGAAGCTCCTTTTGAGATTTTTGTTTGAGATTGCAACTAATTCATCACGCATGATGGGCTATCTCCGCATTGTTTTCTCTGAACTGCACAAAGCAATTCACCGGATGATTAGGAAATTTCATGTTTCAATAATTGTTTCATGGGTTAACTGGCGGGTCGTGGCATAAATGGGGCTAAAATTCTGGCACCAGCAAGTCATGACGTAGTGTAGGAACAATGTTTGCTACCTTTTACCCACTTTTATACTTCAGAAGCTCCTCTGTGAATCCAGGGCCCCGTTGCAAGAAAGTTGCAATCAATTGCAAATAATTGCTAATTTTGAAACAACCATTCTGATTGGCTCAGGGTCTGCCTTATTAAGAAGACATGCATGCAACAATGATTTTGATTGGTCAGTGACAATCAGTTGCAAGTTGCGTTTAAACGCAAAGTTTCTTGCAACGGGGCCCTCAGATGCACTAGGCAGGTGTCGGCAACACGATGAGTTCTTCATGAGGAAATGACTAGAACGCGGTTTAATGTGGCTCTTGGAAGTGGATTATTGGTTATTACAAAATGGGTTCAAGAATGTAGCCAATAGGAAGCGCTGAAATGAGTTACGTGTGCTTCCTTTATTCAGTCCCATTGCACTGCGTGTTAAATCCTATTGCCGATTATCGTCTGTGCGCGCGGCGGCTCCTTTGAATTGCATGCATACGCGCTGTACCAATCCTGTAAACAACTTCTAGTTCGGGCTGCCGGCCGGCCGGCCTTTCTTCCCTTGTGCATATGTGTGGCGTACGTATACTCTACTTACGTACACTTTGTACAGTACAGTAGACCAAGCGTTGTGGGACCGGACGCGTACATGGAGTCACTTTGAAGGGCAAATCCAACGATTTAGCAGGTTAATTCTCACGCCGTTTTCAGAGTATGTTGTCTAGTAGGCCTATATGAGGAGTCTATATCAAGTCTTTAAGGTAAAGGGTGCATATTCTATGTAAAATAAGTAAGTTTTCATGCGGGAACTTAGGTGTCCGGAAACTCAACCCCCCATCATACTTATACATGTAGTTATACTGTATGTGCGGGATTTCCGAGTGCGACGTGCGTAAATGTTTGGGACGAACATCTTCGGTCGTCTTGACCCACAAAGGTACGTGAAAACGCTGAAAATGCTGTTAGTTTTCGAATTTTCGACCCATTTTTATTACAAATGATGCACAGGATTATTTCGTGGCGTTAGTGGAGGCGAAGCTCGCTCTCGGGTATTTACAATGTAGTGCAACATGCACTTGGCTTCGCCTCGTGCATGTATCAAGAAGCTGTGATACAAGCACTTGACTCCAAATTCCAGGAGCTCTTCACTAGACTCGAGGAACAGGCTGGGCAGATTCTTGATCTTCAGCATAAAGTAGACTCTTCAGAGCGAGATCTTGCTGCACTCAAGGTCAATGCTGAAAAGGATCGCCACCTGATTGCAAAACTGAATCTGACCTGAACAATCAGGAGCAGTACTCCCGCAGAAACTGTTTGCGCATTTTTGGTGTCCCGGAAGCTGACAAGGAAAACACAGATGACGTTGTCTGTCGGATCGCCAATCAGAAGCTCGGAGTGGAGCTACGACGAGATGACATTGATCGCAGTCACCGCGTTCAGCGACGATCTCCACCGCCAGTCGGATCATCCAAGCCGAGAGCGATAATTGTGAAGATGACATCATACCGACTTCGCCAACACCTGCTCACGAACAGAAAGAAGCTGAAAGCATCTGTGAAGACTTGACTGACTCCAATCGATCTCTCCTCCATGATGCCTTTCTTGCCAGTAGAACACAGAACAGCAAAGTTGTCTCCGCTTGGTCACAAGATGGCAGAATCATTGTATCAGTGAGGACATCAGACGGAAAAACAATGCGCAGACAAATTCACAGCAAAGCCGATCTGACCAGGTTGTAAGCTACGTGTAATCTTTGTATTCATAAACATAGCATTTTCATTTCAATACTGGTTTTGTGCAATGAAAATAATAACACTAGTTCTCATCCTAACTTTTAACTAATCATTTTTGAAATATGACAACCCTCCAAGCATCATTTTATCTTCGATTGGTATATTACTCCTTTTTCTTGTGTGCTTCAGGTTGATCTATTCACCTTATATGTATATGTATATTTGCATTTTGTGTGCAATCGTGTGTAATGTCATGTAAGCGTAGATTTCTAGGATGTCTCGATGATATTGACCTTGATACTCTCAATGAATTTCTATCACCACCTGAATCTGAAATAAATAATGATTCACTTCAAACAAATTGTACACCGGAGGAGATTAATGATTTTATTGAAAATAGATATTCTAATGATGATCTCAGTAAATATTTGTCATGTATTCATATTAATGTGAGAAGCTTGTGTCATAATTTTGATGATTTGTCACTTTTTCTATCTTCTTTGTGTATGCAAACAAAAATTGTTGGCATCAGCGAGACATGGATAAATGATAATTCCCCTTTATCACTGTGCAATATGAATGATTATGAGTTTGTTGGTAACAATCGCAAAACAAAACGCGGAGGAGGTGTTGGATTATATGTACACAAAGACATATCTTTTAATCGCCGTTGTGATCTTGATACCAATACTGATTTTTTAGAGAGCATTTTTATAGAAGTAACAAATTGCAATTTCTCTATTTTGATATGTGTTGTATATAGACCACCCAATAAGTCAGTTAATGAATTTTGTGAGTTTTTGTTTGATATTTTGGATATTGTAAAAAAAGAAAAGAAAATATTTTATCTAATGGGAGATTTTAATATTGATTTGCTTAAAGTAGGGCATGTGCAATATGTAAATGAATTTGTCGATTTGTTGTTACTGAATTCTATGCTACCTCTGATTCGTCATCCTACACGTGTATCTGACTCATCCGCTTCATTACTTGATAATATTTTTACCAATAATTCTTGCCAAATCCAGTCCGGAGTTATTCTTACTGATATATCAGATCATTTTCCTGTTTATTGCATTTGTAAAAGTGTAATTTCATTTTCAAAAAGTGAGCAAAGACAAGTAAAGAGGGACTTAAATGAAAATAATATTATATGTTTTTTAAGATCACTGGAATCTATATCATGGGTATGTGATAGAGATGATGGTAACATTAGTTATAACAATTTTTTTGATTTAGTTACTGACAAATACAATGAATCCTTTCCATTAATTTCAACTTCTTTAAACACAGGAAAAATGATAATGTATGGTGTACAAAAGATATTCGTAAACTGATAAGGAAGAAATGTAAAATGTATAAATTGTATAAGAAGAATCCGAGTGATTATCGTAAAGCTGTTTATAAGACATATCGAAATAAAGTGACTAATATGGTAAAATTAGCTAAAAAGAAATATTATGAGAAAAAGCTAGCTGACAGTAGTGGAAATAGTAAAAAGACATGGGATGTGATAAATACTGCCTTGGGGAAAAAGTGCAATACGAAAACAATTATCAAATCTATTAAGTGTAATAATGAAACAGTAGTAAATAGTAAAGAAATTTGCAATTTGTTGAATACATTTTTTGTCAATATTGGTAATGATATTAATTCTTCTTTTGATGATTCACATGAGTATGATTATCTTCAATATGTTACAAAAGTTGAGTCAACAGCATTTTTCAAACCAATTACTTGTAAAGAAATAATTGATATTGTAAACAATTTTAAGAATGATGTAAGTGCTGGATATGATAATATTGATGTTCGTATTGTTAAAAGAGCTATTCATTTGTTATGTAATCCCCTATGTGCAATATTTAATCAGTGTATGGAATCTGGTATATTTCCAGATAAATTGAAGATAGCCAGAGTTGTACCAGTTTTGAAGAATGGTTCCTCTGATGTAATGACAAATTATCGTCCAATATCAGTTTTATCTGTTTTTTCCAAAATTTTTGAAAAATGTATTTCTACTAGGCTTGTTGAATTTCTTACGAAGTGCAATATCATTAAGAAAAATCAGTATGGATTTAGACCGGGGCACTCCACATCTTCTGCTTTAATTGATTTTATTCATAAGGTGATCTGTGCAATAGATAGCGGAAAAATTTTACTTGGCTTATTTTTAGACCTCAGCAAAGCATTTGACACACTTGATCATAATATTCTTTTAGCTAAATTAAGTCTATATGGATTTCGTGGTGTCACTTTCAAACTTTTGAAAAGTCATTTGAGCAATCGTAAGCAGTTCGTATCCATTGATAAGAATATATCAGATTAGAAAAACATAAGATGTGGAGTGCCCCAGGGATCGATCCTTGGGCCTATTTTATTTCTTTTGTATATAAATGATTTACCCAATGTTTCTAGTATTTTACAATGTATTTTATTTGCAGACGATACAAGTATATTCTTGTCTCATGATAATATTGATTCTCTGCAAGAGGTTTTTAATAAGGAATTGCAAAATGTTACTAATTGGCTGCGAGCTAACAAATTATCAATTAACATATCAAAAACTAATTTTATGATATTTACAAAGAAAAAATGTAACACCGACACTGTATTCATTAACATGTGTGGTTCTCAAATTTTGCAGACACCTTCACTGAAATTCCTTAGAGTGCATGTAGATAATAAATTGAATTGGTCGAATCATATTAATTTTGTTTGTAATAAATTATCAAAAAATATTGGTGTAATGAATAAACTAAGTTGTCTTCCAAAGTCTGTTTTAAAATCAATTTATAATGCCATAATTCTACCTCATTTGTACTATGGAATAACTGTCTAGGGCAATGCTCACGAATGTTATATTCAAAGACTTTCAGTGCTTCAAAAACGTGCAATACGAATCATTTCCCATGCCTCTTTTCTTGCCCACACCCAACCACTGTTCCTATCCCTGAAGATATTGCGGTTGAATGATATGTACAAATATCAAGCTGGAATTTTTATGTATTTGTGTAAAAATCGTTTGTTACCAAAGACTCTCTTAGATTTGTTCACTTTTAATAATCAAATTCATAATTATAGCACGCGATCCGCCAATGATTTTCACCTACCTCTATCTCGTACTTCTTTTTATCAAAGATCTATCATTTACATTGGTCCTACCCTGTGGAATTCTCTCCCCTGTGCAATTCGTAATGCTAACTCTTTGAATACGTTTAAATCTGGTTACAAAAAAGCTCTTCTCAAAAATTACAGCCAAATTTATTAAGGTAAGGAGTATGTTTTTTTATCCCCTATGTTTCGAGACATCCTGTATTATTGTCATTTTATGTTTTGCTTTGTCTTGTCTTGTCCTGTTCTAACGTTTTTACTTTCATTGGAACACATTATATAAAAAATCGAAATTGTGTGAATTATTCTAGGTCAGCTATAAATAAGGGACATCTCCTTTCTGGCTGCTACCTACCATAGCATATTTGTTAACCTATGTACGTGTTATTGTCAATCTATTTATGTATTTTTGTTCCTTTTCAGTGTCTTACTGAAATGTTTGTAATCATATCCGAATATTGATATATGTAATCGTTTTTAATATGTTCCTTGCTTTGGTGAAATAAAGAAACTTGAAACTTGAAAATTGTAAATACCCTCGAGTGCACTATACGCCTACACTAACGCACTCTGTCCTGTGCATCATTTGTATACTAGTACTCCAGGAACAGCTTAACATTATTGGAAAAACGGCTGCATTGTTGAAATGTGATCTTACCAAGGTTTCCTGATCTGATGCTCAGTGCGGGACTGTCTTCGTAAATGACGGCCAGAAATCTTTCCTAGAGTGTTTTAGATGAGCCTCATGAATTTGCTTGACCTATGTGAGGTACCTCTGTATTTACTCCCAGGTCATCCGTTCAACGAACATGACTATTAAAAAAAAGCCCTCCAAAATGTCGTTTATTGCATTCTTTAATATTCTACAGTGGCGGACGGGGGGGGGGGGATGAGCACAGCGGGTGCGCGGCCCCTTTAATTTTTTTTTTTAACAAAAGAGATAAGAAGATTGTGCGGCCTTTAATTTTCGATTGTACTGTACAAGAGAGTTGTGCTGAAGCCTCTTCTTTATTTTTTTTTTTGGCTTGTCAACTGATTGAGCCCGGAAGTGGTATGCACCAAAAGTATTTTACGCCCCTCCTCCTCACCACCCCCCCCCCCTTCCCTGAATTCCTGGATAGGCCCCTGTTTGGTACAATCATACACACATAACAAGAAATCAATGATTATTGTTAAATGTAAGTAATCTATCACTGTTACAGAGTAAGGTTCTATTGAAAAGTCTACAATTGGATCTCTAGAGGCAGCAGCAGGTCCATGAGAGGCAGTGTCGCCCATTACGCTCTGGAGGGAAGTGGTGAATTTCAAATATTCCCGTAGTCATTGGCAGACTGATTTTGTTTGTTTTTTTGTCTCGTTTTGTTTTAGCCTCCATCTTTCATGTCAATGTCCACGTTACCTCCAACAAAATTGTACAATATTCAGCTTTTGCTCATATCAATGTCAGTGTGATCTGATAGATAGTTTTTGAACTATCAAGGATTAAAAGTGGAAAATGTTTTGTTGTTATTGTTGTTGGAGCGTTGTAACATCTACTATTTTAGTGTTTAGATATGTCATCTTCAAGAAATTCTTACGACGAGATGTTTTCATTGCAACTGATTGACAAATTGCCCTACATCAACGTAAATCAACTTATTTACGTCGATGTAGGGCAATTTGTCAATCAGTTGCAATGTGCCATCTTGTTCGGGGTTTGCAGGAAACAATACTTTGAACTAGTTTGAAGATAAGATGCAGTATTTGGTTGAGGTGAGGATTTAGCTTTTAACTTTTTGCGAGATACTTCGAAACCTCTCCATGAAATGTTAAAGGGACAGTCCAGACGATTTTCATAATTTCACATCATGTAGTAGATAAATCGACGATTGCATGCATAGATTTGTGGAATTTATTGTGGTCCTTGAGCAGAGAAACCCTTACTCTGAAAATCTTAAACAAATTACATGACATAGGAGCCTCAGTCCTTTCAGAAATGTAGCAGTGTAATTAGATTACAATACCGCTTGCTCAACCAGTTCTCCTGCGTAGAATCCATGCATGCCTTCTTCTTTTGTTCTGCTTCCTTGAGCCCCAACTCATGCATTCTTTTGGTGAGGTTGCCATGTCATCATCCTTGTTCATTGCAATTTGTTATAAATTTTGTAAACTGTGATGGAAAACAGCAATGAGAACCCAGGGAGAGGAATAAAAAGTGTCCATCCGGGACACTAGGGAGAGTTGGTTGCAAAAATAGAGTGAACAGTTGTGGTCACTTTGGCTCTCAGAAGGTTAAAGTCTCGGTGTTGGTTCAAGATTGTTTGTCGGTGCCTGAATGGTTTTGTTGGTGCATGACATGTGGGGAAGATGTCCGGGAAATGAACATAAAAACAAGCCGTCTTTTGGGTAGTTATTTCGGTGTTTGGTACATCGTTGTATTCAATGATGCCCGCTGGAGGTATGTGTAGTGTTCGTACTCATGTGAGATGTGTACACAGGGTAGCGAACGTAACGGTGTCGTTCGTTCGTAGCGGTATTTTATAGTGTGTGACATGCATGGTATGTGTAATGGGGCTGCATTAGCAGTGGTTGTGAATTGAAGTGCGACTCGCGGAGCGATGAGATGAGTATGTTTTGCGCACTTGTACTGGTCTTCTCGAAAGCTGAATACCAAGGTTGCAGCATTGATTGCTGGAAACAGGGAGGTGAGAGGTCACCTCCCTGCTGGAAAGGAAGGGTGCGTATTATCGTTTCCGTTGTGTCATTCCATCGGATTAGTGTGTCACTTTCTGGTTATTTGGATTAGCATCGTTAGATGTGGCTTTACGAGGAAATTGGCCTAGAGATATACGAGTGTTTGTCAGGTCTGAATTGCTTAGACTATTCTCGGTACCCAGTTGTGGTGTACTGTAACAAGTTGCGTAAGCGACGTAGTCTTGAAATCTAGTCGAAACGCTAGATGTGACTAAATTATGGCAGCCAAGTTCGATGCAGCAAAGTATGTGAAAGACGTCACTCGTGGTAGATTGAGAGGGTTAGTGAAAGCCCAGGTGATCGAGGTTGCAACTCATGTAGATGCTGATATCAGAGAGTGTAGTCGAAAGAAAGAAATTTTTGCAGTTCTAGTGAATTAAGAAGCTTGAACTGGATGGTGTAGAATATGAACAGACAAACCAGAGTACAGATGAGATTGAGAGCGCTGGTAGAAAAACTGATCCAAGTACTACTGCTACTAGACCTAGTGATACGAGGGTAGCACACAACTAGAACTGGCTAGATTGGAGTTAGAAAAAAAAAATGAAGGCAGAAAATCTGAGACTTGAACAAGAGTTAATGCAACGTCAAATTGAGTTGACCCAGGCCCAGGCCCAGGGGATAAGCCTTTGAATGTTACTATGTCGAGACTAAAGACGCCCGACATTGCAAAAATGGCAAACACAGTCCCACGCTTTGACGAAGAGGATGTAGACTCTTTCTTTTTCTCCTTTGAGAGAATAGCTAGGAATTTGGAGTGGGAGAAGAAATATTGGTCTATGATAGTACAAGAAAAGCTCACAGGCGAGACACATCTATATAATATTGACTGGCCTCGAGGGAGATACCAGAAAATATTGTCAAAACTGAACGAATATTCTTTCAGTGTGGGCAATATCTATCTGGTATCTCCCTCAAGGCCAGTCAGGATCATAATTATTACCTATCCCTAGGTAAATTAGGAAAATATATGAATACGGCTATTCACTATGATAAAGCTAGATCAAGCCACATTTGACTACCTGTAGATCATCACAAACATTTCGAATAATTGAAAATCGTTCATCAATGTATATCATTCAACGCCAACTTCAAAGATACATATGTAGTTGTAACAGGCGAACTTCAAACATCTGAACGCTTTTACACTTTATTTTGCTTCTGTTTCAATTTGGAGAGTTGTTATAACTGATGGTCACTGTGCAGTTATTGAGCACAAATGGACTATCATTGTTTGACGCGTAGTGCTGCTAGAGGTGGTCTACCTTGTATGAGTTGATTTATCGACGTTCTTCTGCGGTGCGTGTAATCGACACGTCCTTCAATGTTTTCTCTTCGTGGTCGATCGGAATGTTTACATGTAGTGCAAGGAGGTGGGAAGAGAGATTCCACTCCTTCTCTTCCCACCTCCCTGTTTTACTGTGCACTCCCGTTATAACGAACACGGTTATAACAAAATTCTGGTTATAACGAAGTAAAGATTTGGGCTGCAATATCATCCTCTCTATGTATTTCTGTTGTTTATTTGTTCGGTTAGAACAAAATTCCGATATAACAAAAGAAAACTGCCGGTCCCGAGGATTTCGTTATAACAGGAATCCACTGTATATGTAAAACCCCGGATGCTCGTGATATGCTCTAATTTCGCCCGCTGAACTCCTGACCCTGCAAAATACCAACTGTAATTGCCTCGCTAAACACGAGCATCCGGGTTTTTACATATACAGTGGACTCCCGTTATAACGAAATCCTCGGGACCGGCGGGACCGGCAGTTTTCTTTCGTTATAATTTTGTTATAACTGAGCAAATAAACAATAGAAATACATAGAGTGGATGACATTGCAGCCCAAATTTTTACTTCGTTATGACCAGAATTTTGTTATATCCGTGTTCGTTATAACGGGAGTGCACTGTAAAACAGGGAGGTTGGAAGAGAAGGAGCGGAATCTAACCTCCTTGTTTTACATGTAAACATTCCGATCGACCACGAAGAGAAAAAATTCAAGGACGTCGCTGCGTGTCGATTACACGCACCGCAGAAGAACGCTGATAAATCAACTTATACAAGGTCGACCACTTCCAGCAGCACTACGCGTCAAACAATGACTAGTCCATTTGTGCTCAATAGCTGCACAGTGACCATCAGTTATTTCAACTCTCCAAATTGAAACTGAAGCAAAAGTAAAGTGTAAAAGCGTTCAGATGTTTGTAGTTCGCCTCTTACAACTACATATGTATCTTTGAAGTTGGCGTTGAATGATATACATTGATGAACAATTTGTCAATTATTCGACATGTTGGTGATGATCTACAAGTAGTCAAATGTGGCTTGATCTATATCATAGTGTATAGCCGTATTCACATATTTTCCTAATTTACCTAGGGGATAGGTAATAATTATGATATTGACTGGCCTTGAGGGAGATACCAGATAATTATTGTCCGCACTGAAAGAATATTTTCTGGTATCTCCCTCGAGGCCAGTCAATATTATGTAAGTGTCTGCTCTCTGGGATGAGGAGGCAAATAACTATGACACAGTTAAGAAAGCAGTCCTTCTTGCCTATCAGTTAGTCCCAGAAGCCTACAGGCAAAAGTTTCAAGGATACAGGGGAAGTTCAGGACAGACTAACGTAGAGTTTCAGAGAGAAAAAGAAATTCTGTTTGATCGATGTGTTCGATCAATGAAAGTAGATCTCACTTAGGAAAATTTGAGAGAGATAGTGTTAATGGAGGAGTTCAAGAAATCGACACCTCAGATCTGAGAACATATTTGGAAGATCAAAGAGTACATGATGTAAAGGTGCAGCAGTCGCCGCTGACCAGTATGAGTTGACACATACGGTGAAAACAAAAAGTCCTGCGGGAAAGAGGAAGTTTGATCAGCTGAGAAATCCTGACATTCAGAAGTGGCACAGTAGTCATAGTGAACGCAGGGAAAAAGTAAAAACTGAATCACAGAAAGAGCGCCCGAAATCGCCACGGCCTCAATATAAAGAGGTGAGATGCTTTTTCTGTGGAAAGACAGAACACATTAAGTCCGAATGTAGGCGATTCCTGGAACAGAATGAAGCAAAGGAAAAAAGAAAGCACAAAGCAACACACGGTTTAGTCCATGCAGACACACGTCCACCGGAATAGTTCCGATGCTGACACAAGAGAGAAACCATACCAAACAGCCACCAATGGTTTTGTTAAGTCAAGTGTAAGTGATGAACAGCGTCCTCCAAATGTTGTAAAAAGCTGTGTCTCAAAAATGACAGATACGTGTTCAAGTGGTCGTGTGGATGAAAAGTACAAGGACTTCATTTCCAAGAGTACAGTTACCATTGCTGAATTTAGAGTACCGGTTGTCATCCTTCGTGATACTGGAGCTACACAGTCCCTCATGGTAGGAGATGTGAAGAGTATGCCCATAGACTGTAACACGGGTAGAAAAGTACTGATACATGATGTCAACGGAGGAATGCAGGCGGTCCCTGTATTCCGAGTGAATTTGGATAGTGGACTGATTTCAGGGGAAGTGATTGTAGGAACTGTTCCATTTCTCCCTATGGATGGGGTTTCCCTTTTGCTTGGTAATGACCTTGCAGGAGGTCGAGTGAGTGTCCTTCTGGTTGTTTCCGAAGTCCCAGTGTACGAACAGGAAACCGAAAAACTCGTCGATGAATTTCCAGAAGTATTTCCAACATGTGCTATCACCAGGTTTCGAGCAAGTGAAGCAGAGGGTGAGAGAAATGAGTCTGAAAGTGAAATTTCTCTTGATAACACATTCTTTGGAAAGGTGACTAATGAAGATGAAAGAGAACAAAGTTGGGAAGAAGGTGTGTTCAGTCAGCCAGCTTTAATCAAAGCACAGATGGAAGATGAGGAGTTGTTGAAGTTGAGAGAGGGTACATTGACTGTAGATGAGGCGAAGGGAGTGCCAGAATGTTTCTATGTAAGGTCTTGTGTTCTAATGAGGAAATGGCGGCCTCCAGATCGTCCCGCAGATGAGGACTGGACGATTGTAGACCAGATAGTTGTTCCTCCGCCGTATCGAAAGGAAATTCTACGTCTTGCACATAAAATTCCACTGGCCGGACACATGGGTGTCAAGAAGACTTTGTGTAGAATCAGAGCTCACTTCTTCTGGCCCAAGATGAGAAAGGATGTGTCTGAATTTTGTCGAACGTGTCATGAATGGCATGTGGTAGAAAAACCACTACATGCCATTAGACCTGCGCCGTTGATTCCTATTCCGGCTTTTGAGGAGCCATTTAGCCGTGTGATGGTAGATTGCGTTGGTCCATTGCCGAAGTCCAAGTCGAGATGTCAATATTTATTGACTGTGATGGATGTTTCCACGAGATACGCAGAAGCATTTCCCTTGAGGAGCATAACTGCTAAGTCAGTTCTGGATGCCTTGTTGACTTTCTTTACTAGGTAAGGGCTACCAAAAGAAATTCAGTCGGATCAAGGTAGCAATTTCATGTCTCGTGTCTTTCAGAAGTTGATGTACCAGCTTGTTATTCAACAGATCAAGTCGTCTGCATATCACCCGCAATCTCAGGGCGCCTTAGAAAGGTACCATCAGACGCTAAAGACGATGTTGAAGGTCTTCTGTCAGGATAATCCCAGGGACTAGGATAAAGGTATCCCTTTTCTTCTCTTCGCTGTTAGTGAAGTGCCTAATGAATCAACTGGATTCTCCCCCTTTGAGTTGGTTTTTGGGTGAGCCAAGGGGGCCCCTGAAAGTTGTGAAGGAGCAGCTGTTGTCTGATGAGGAAGAGAAAGATTCCAATGCCTTAGACTATATCTCCACGTTCAGAGAGCGTCTTGTGAGAGCGAATGAAGTGGCGAGAGAACACTTGAAGTCTTCACAACAGACAATGATGGTACACTTTGACCGAAAGGCAAAGAGTCGTCTGTTTGAGGTGGGAGACAAAGTCTTGGTTCTGCTTCCATTGCCAGGAGATGCACTGAAGGCTAAATTCAGTGGTCCATATGTAGTAGAGAGGAAGCTTGGGAAGGAGACTTATGTGGTGAGCATGCCTGACCGTAGGAAAACCAAGAGAGTGTGTCATGTTGATATGTTGAAGAAGTATCATGAACGTGTAGAAGATGTAGGTGCAGTTGTGAGTGAGAGTGTCGTACACAGTGCTGGGAAAAGTGCAGAAGAGCTTGAACATGATGCTCCAGATTTTCAGAGTGTGAGTTTCAAGTCAGGAATGATTCCGCGAGGAGAGAACTCAAAGGCACTAGAAAATCCAGAGTTACTGCTCAGTCATCTGTCTGATTCAGAGAGGCAAGATGTTGTCGACATCTTCGAGGAATTTCCAGAGGTTTGCAGTGATAAATTGGGTTGTGCGAAAGACACTGTTCACACGGTAGATGTTGGTGAAAATAAACCCATAAAGCAGCATCCACATCGGATTCGGCCTTTTTAGTGAGACTCACACCGCAATCACATCACACCACATTTCAAGTACGACACCGAGTGAACATCATGAAATCACGGGAATCAAAATCAAAGCGAGTACTTATGTTTACACCCTAACGTTACTAGGCCCAGATAACTTTAAAAAGTACTTAGTATTCCGTACTCACCGATCCGGTAGAGCCGGAGAGGACGCTTCGGCTTTGTGTCAGGGCTACTCGCCTGACTCGATACACAAACTGTGATCGCCGCACGTGTATGAAGGGCATGTATACGTCTACGTCTAGTCTAGTAGGGGGTTGTGGCATAAACGTAGACTTATCCGGGCGGCTATGTGCGTTCCTCTAGCTAGCTGCGCGCTCCACTCCGCCGCTAATGCGCGCTGAGAAGGAGGTCGAGGGCACGCATATATAATACGCGCAACACATACCCCCCCCCCCTTCCCCCCGTGGCCGAGTTTCTACCGTATTGATACTGCGCAAGTTCCTACGAGACGCACACGAGACGCTTCGTCAAACCCTGAACTCATTTAATTTACATTACTGATTACTGATGAACTTCTTTATTTAGCAAAAAGATGAAAAATCATGAGCTAAAACCGCCATCTTTTCTACATTGTTATGCTACACCCATAATTTTTTCTTACTGGAACCCAAGTTAAGACAGCTCAATAGCTGTCTTAAAATTAGGGTAAATTTCTTAGACAAATGTCGTTATGGAATACCGACGGCACATTTTTAAGAAAATATGCTTAGCCAGCAAGCCGAAATCTGTCTTAGCTAAGACAAAATTCTTAGCAAAATTCTTAGCAAAATGCTAAGACAAATTCTTAGCCAATTTTTATGGAATACGAACTTAAGCTAAGAATTTTATCTTAGCCAGAAAATAAGCAAAATTGCTTAGATTTTCTGACTTAACCATGCTTATCTAGTTTATGGAATACCGGCCCAGGTGGATAGGGAGATAGATTTCATGCTTGCAAATGGAATCATAGAGCCCAGTAATTCAAACTGGAGTTCCCCAGTAGTGCTAGTCCCAAAGCCAGACGGAACGCCCAGGTTTTGCATAGATTACCGGAAGGTCAATACCATAACCAAGACTGATTCGTTCCCGCTTCCTTTGATTGAGGAATGTATTGATCGGGTAGGAAGTGCTGAGTACGTTAGTAAATTGGACTTGATGAAAGGGTATTGGCAGGTGCCATTAGACAAGGATGCAAGAGAGATCTCGGCGTTTGTCACGCCCTCCGGTTTATACCAGTGTTGTGTCATGCCCTTCGGGAGGAAAAATTCCCCCGCCACTTTTCAACGGATGATGAATGGAGTTATTGCTGGACATGATAACTGTGTTGTCTATATACTCAGTAGACGATTTGTTGGTTTTCAGCAATACGTGGGAGGAGCTTGTTGCTCATCTTTGAGAGCTGTTCCGGAGGTTGTCACATGCAGGACTCGTGGTGAATCTGGCCAAATGCGAGTTTGGAAAAGCTTGTGTGACCTACCTAGGTCACAAGGTAGGCCAAGGTAGCGTCGCACCACGAGATGCCAATGTCCGAGCAATCATGGACTTCCCAGTGCCGGCATCGAAACGGGAGCTATGGCGCTTTCTGGGAATGTGCGGATTCTACCGGAGATTCGTTCCCAATTTCAGTCACCTGATGGTGCCCTTGACGGACCTGTTGAAAAAAGGGTACAACGTTCCAGTGGTCGGCGAACTGCCAGGGTGCGTTCCAGAAGCTGAAGGCCGTGCTCATGAACGATCCCGTGCTCATTGCACCAAACTTCGAGAGGAGCTTCCAGCTGGCTACGGATGCTAGTGACCGAGGTGTTGGAGCCGTGCTGCTTCAGAACGACGACAACTGACAACGCAAACCCGTGTGTTTCTTCTCCAAAAAACTGAATCGCCATCAGCAAAAGTATTCTACGGTGGAGAAGGAATGTCTCAGTGTCGTTCTAGCCTTGCAATATTTCGAAGCGTACTTGGACGGTGGAAAAGACATCGTGTTGTACACTGACCATAACCCATTGACGTTCTTAGAAAGTTTCAAGCACAAAAATCAGCGTCTCTTCCGTAGGAGTTTGATTCTCCAGCCGTACCCACTGAGAACTGTGCACATAGCAGGAAAGGACGACAAGTTTGTACCAGACGCTTTGTCGAGAGCTTGAAACTCTGCACGCTCTGATAATGTTGCCGAACGATAACGATCTCAAATTTACAGTAAAACCTATATCAAGCAGAACATTTCAAACAAGACTCAAAACAGACAAGAAACTGATGTTGATTTTGTTTTTGTATATGACAATGTATACATGTGTTTATGTATTCTCGTTCAGTTTTCTTCCTTTCCCAAGGATCTGTGAAGGAAGAAATGAAGAATGTATTTATATTAATCATGTTGGTTTCAAACGAAAACAGTTCATGTGAGTGAGGCTTGGAAGAATGAGAAAGTACACAATATACTGTCTTTATATTAAAGGAGGCATTACTTGAAAAATTTCATGATGTGTCACACTCCAAGCATTATATGGTATTTAGAGAACCCAATATTATAGGAAGCGCCAGTATACAACGTTTGTGGTGTGTGAGATTACAGTGAAAGCTGTGCTTCAGTTGCACACATCTATTTTGATTTCATTCAATGAACCCCAAAGAGTCAAAGGATTCAGATTTTTATGTATACCGATACGTTACAGAGTTAATGCTAGCAAATGCAAAAACAGTATAGCAAAACACAACCGGCCAGTCACAGGAAAACTGTTGATCAAATTTTGAGTTTTATGTCAAAAGATTTGTGTCAAAACAAAAGAATTTTTAATGTTTTGTATTAAAGCCCAAAGAAAGTTCTGGTACGCCTGCAAAAGTTGTCAAATTTTGCTCCAAAATGTGAACGTATGCCTAGGAAATGTGCGGAATAACGCTGTAATAACAAGATATTCGATGGGTAACGACGAAAATGGGAAACATTAACCAAAAACGTTCAGTCTCAGAACTTACCCGAACGGGGTCAGGCTAGACTCGGACTCGGGGATAACTCTGCCTCGCTTTGCTTGACGGCGGGATGAGTTGTATTGGTTGTCCCTCTGGATTGTACAGCGTTGTACCATGTACGGTACTATGCATATGGGAGCGGCCTGTATAAACTACATTGTAGCGTTCTAATTCTGGCTACTCGCAGTAATGGTCCGAGTTGTTACAACGCGCGCATCAAAAACCTCTTTGGCGCGCATGCAAAATTAGTGTGCGCCTCTCAAGCACCTCTAAAAACAATCAAAGACGCTTGATAAACAACAACAAAAACTTCAAAGACCGCGCGTCTCAGCAACTGAGGTGATGTGCGTATACTATACAGTGCACTCCCGTTACAACGAACACGGTTATAACAAAATTTCGCTATAACGTCCCAAAATTATCGCCAATGGTACAAAATTCGCTTATAAAGAACACGGTTATAGCGAAATTTTCGTGATTACGAAGTCTTTTCCGAGCCCCACGGACAATGAAAAACAAAAACAAAATGTGCTCCGTTATAACGAAATGCGGAACGCTTTCGAAAATTCGTAGCGGAACAAGCATGGGCGAACGCTTCACATCACGGTGTGTTCGCTCCTTGTGTCACGCACAGTTTCCGTCATTTTTATGCTTTCTTTTATGTAATATCGAAACGAAATTTCAAAGGTACAGTGTACCATTCCGTTTCACATATCTGCACAGTGTAAGATGAGTATTCAACAAACAGATTATGATATATGCGTGGTTTCCTTGTTTTTGTTATATACTGTATTTGTTCGGTTATAATGAAATTTCGTTATAACGAAAGAAAACTGCCGGTCCCGAGCATTTCGTTATAACGGGAGTGCACTGTATAGGCTTGAGGACCGCGCGCTGTCCATTCGTTTTGTACAGGATTAGCACGCACTTTCCTGTCTGCTCATCAAGGCCTCGTTTGGTACCAGTAGTATAGAGTACTGATGAACATGGCGATCACGAACTGTGTGTAAATTGTCTGAAATAGGGTCGAGTTGTCCCTGAGACCGAGTCAGTCTGGAGCCTTCTGGAATAAAAGTCGGTCTACCGACTTTTATTATTTTTCTCAAAATACTCCAAAACGACTCATCATTCCGGCAAACCGCGTCAGCCAGGTAAGTTTCTTTGTAGACTCTTTCGATATATTGCAAGCAAATATGAAATGGTGTCAGACGGGTTCTCAGGCCCTTACCAGAACTTTGTTTTCACTTTAATGAAAAAGTGTTGAGTGACAGTGAGGCATAAAGAAGCCAAGATATAATGTCATTTCTGTAAATCAATAACCTGTATATGTATTTCGTTACAGAGTGACAGAGTCACATTTGTGTGTCGAGGATGATTTCGATATTTTCCAGAGTTTGCACATATACAGTGTATTATAACATCCTAACGAGTAACAATACATATGTGTGAAGGGACAAAAAGAAATGTCCCGATAGTTAAATTTTTGTTGTTGTTTTGGCTAACTTATAACGCAGAGTTGACATAAGTATAAGATATATTAGCAAGTGCATTGAGTAGATGTACACCTGTGTCATAGTGTTTAAATACGATTTTGTTATAATCAAGAGATGCGTGCTGTTACCTCATCCAGTGAAACTCCAGTGAAAGTTTCTTTCATTAAGAAAGTGTATGTTTGGTTTCCACATTTAAAGGTGAAGTGTATGTGTTAAAAAATGTATATATATATATATATATATATATATATATATATACTATACATGCCTGAAGTTATTTTAGTTTATTGGTAAAGTATGTGAGGATATAATTACAGTCGAGACTACCAGAAAGCACAGTCTCAGTCAAAATATTGATACTACTGGAGAAATGATTGATTACATCTCGTGTAATCTTTCCGGATTATGTGCACCCGTATGTGCACCCGTTGAAAACAGTTTCACATGTGTATTACTGTAGACACATTGCGTATTTATTGTACAGGGTGTATTGACATGTTTTTGTAGGGGGCTTGTCAAGTTCTCATATTTTGTTCTAAAAGTGGACGATTGATGCCGGAGTTAACTGATTGTGATAAGGCTCAAAATCAGTAATTACAAGTGTAGTATGCCAGGTGATGTTTCAAGAAAACATAAAATTATTTGAGTTTGTAATCGTGTAAAGCTGAATAGTACGCAAGAACAGTGAAGTATTAAAGCCTTACAACGAAGGTTTGTATAGTCGAAAAGTTACATTCATAACTTTCCTCTTGTTGAGGGGAGGTGTGATGGAAAACAGCAATGAGAACCCAGGGAGGGGAATAAAAAGTGTCCATCCGGGACACTAGGGAGAGTTGGTTGCAAAAATAGAGTGAACAGTTGTGGTCACTTTGGCTCTCAGAAGGTTCAAGTCTCGGTGTTGGTTCAAGATTGTTTGTCGGCTTGACATGGTTTTCTTGGCGTATGACAAAACATTATTATTCCTCATCCCAGTCACTATAAATTCTGAAACTTTGTACTCAGTATAGGTTGTCCAAATGTAAAAGTTTGAAAATAATCCGGAGTTCTCCTTTAAAGAGCATGGAATTTTAAGAGAAATTCAAAGTTTATATGATGAAAATGAGTTTTGAAATGGATGAGATATTCAAAACAAAGTAAAACAAAGCGACCCTAATAAAAGATTGGTCCAAACTTTAATTAGGATCGTTTTATTCTGGTCATTTTAACCATTTCAAAATCAATTTTCATCAAATAAACTTCAAATTTAAATTCCACTTCTAAAGAATTGTATGCTCTTTCATATTTCATGAAATGTTTCCAATTATTTTCAAAAAATTATCATCGAAAAACGTTGGTAACCTGAAGCCCAACCTCAACCAAAACTGTACCATCCCTTTAAGAGAATGGAAGTTATGTTGAAGGAACTAGAAACTAACTGGGGAAAGCTACGAACTTACAAGAGAATGTACAAATCATATCGTCAGTATGGCAAATATTATGTTAAATGAGAATCACCCACTACATGGGTATTTTGTTCTTCTGCTGTCAGGTAGCAGACTCGGTCTCTGAAATGTCGTATCAATCGATATGCAGATTATTATTTTGTCTCATACGAAATGTGGATGTGCAAGAGTAAGAAATCAAACAATAGCTGCAGCTGGTTTGAATATGAAGGCGGATGGGATTGGGAGTGCTTGTGTTTTAAAGGAAATAAGTATGTGAAAGAATTGACGTATTATGATATCACCTTTTGCACAAAATGATTTTTAAATGAAGTGTTTATATGATATTTCAGTGTTTCCTTTGAAGATAATTGGTTTTATCTTACATTTTTTTTTTCGTATGTAGGCCTATACTTTTGCTATGAAAAAAAAAGCGACTTAATTTGGACTTATGCGGTTAAGCAGAAGTTTTATGGTTTCTGAAATGTACCAACAGATATGCAGTTTTTTTTTTCTCGGTATGAGAAATAGCCGTTGATAGTGCACAGGGCACCATTGAAAGGGAGTGGACCGTATAGCTGGTTTGGATTGGGGGGGGGGGGGGGGGGTAACGCGTAATATGTGGAATAATTTATGACTTTTAATATGATACTGATGTAGTCTGTCGAAAATTTTCTTTAAAGAATATGTTTTGGAATTTGTAGTAAGGATTTTTCAAGTACTTGATTCTTCATATACGTTTTGCGTATCTATATATTTTCTCTATCGTATGTTCACCATGTAACGTTAATAATTTTTGTTTTTATCGATTATTTAGTTCCGTGCAACATTCTAGTACCAATCAGATATTGCATCTAATGCAAATTGTTTCTTATAATTTATTTGTTAAGATGTTTCCATAGGGAACGTCTGACCAAACCAAATCCTCAAACTACATATATATATATATACATAAAATACAATGTATATAATTATACATAACTTGGTCAAATAAAGAAAATAAAGAAACAAAAAACAATAGATTATTAAATTTCAATTCTAAAATGCAAAACTATACTTAAGTGGATGGTGGGGGGGGGGGAACCCCCTCCAACAAATCCCTCGTTTGGTACATCTCCGTGGTCTCATAGCTCACAGTGAAAGACAAATACACTCACGGAACAAAAAGTGCATGCAGATAGCACGATTTTTATTAGCCATTTACATTCTCCCTGGATCTGTTTTCCTTACTTTTTTTTATTTAATATGACAAAACATGCCACCTATAAATTGCACTATACACATAACATAATTTGCGGTGTGTTCACATAAGTTTTATTCTTTTTCTACATTAGAGTAAAAAGTGTTGGTGTGCTAGTGGGTATGTATGTCTCTCTCTCTTTTACCCTTGTTCCTGCATTGTTTTGTCATCACGAAAGTCTGTGTTTATGTGTGTGTGTGTGAGAGAGAGAGAGAGAGAGACAGACAGACAGACAGAGACATCTGAGACAGGATGACAACATCAGAATGAGACCCAGAACCACCATTATTGAAATGCGCTGTAAAAGATCGTTTTATATGTGAGTTGATTATCAACGATTCGAGAAATTCCTTTGTACATGAATATACAATTTATGAATCACATCCACACATAACAATATATTCATCAATCACTTTAGATATCTACTACTTTCTATAGTAGTGGATCGGCTTCGGAAATGAATATTGCCGAGGAGTTACAAACTCTTTTGTTAAGTGTTTTTGTTTGTTTTTTTTTACAACTTAACTTTAATGTAAATTTACGTTAATTCAATTAACTTAAATTTACTGACTATTGAACGCTATGAAAAAAAAAGATAACATGATTAATGTCCAGGGACTACTACTCACAACTGAATACGATTGTTTGTTGATTTCAAGAGCATTTTTTTTTATGGAATCTTTCAGAAAAATTAAATGATTCAAGGCTCAAGGTTGACTTAGCCTTTGTTAAGGGCATAATATTTTGTGAAAAGATAATCCGGCTCAACGTTAGCAGTATACTGACCTCTGAAAAACGGACCTCTCATTCATTTTAACATACTAGGAGATTAATCTCTTAGATGGCTGAGCAGTTGGAAAAAAAAAGACGAACAGAAAGTTGTACTTTGCATGTAGGATGCATGAATACCTTAAGCTAATTTGGTTTGAAAAAAAAAAACCCACACACATTCGCCCGTATATTCCGATTCGTGACTACTTTACCCATGTACATTCATAACAGTTTTCTTGAAAACGTACCCAATTTTGAAAATACAACATCGACAAGTCGGTTTCGAGAAACAAAACAATCTGCAATGACTTTTATCTGCACATGCTCAGATTGCAGTCTTGACCTGGCTGAAATCCTTCCTTATATTGGCATGCCGACATGAACAAGAAAGAAACAACGAACAAGCTGGAAGTACGTGAAGTAAATGTAACAATTATGATACAATGGAATGCATTTTTTCATGACTAAAAAATCTCTACGTGAAATCTTATCATGACATCTTAATCACGTACTTGTATATGACAAACCACATGACAAATTAAGAAATGAAATAGGTATTACCATTGACACTATGTGAGACAGTGAAATTTTCACATCATACTTTAGAAAGCTCCAACATCCTAGCATTATTTCATCAGCTCTTAAAAGTTCAGTAACCAAGGTCTTGTCATCGACTTTTGAATAGACATAATTTCAGCAGCAAATTATTACACAAACAAATGTTAACCTATAAGGCGGTAGAAAAATGGCCTATTCCACCTAAAGCCTACAGGAAGTCAAGAATCTCGCAGGGGTCGGTTAACACGAAGGCCTAGAGTAGAATCATTCTTAGCGAGCGACCAGTTTCAGGGTTATTCCATTGGGAGGAGAAAGAAGACCACTGGTACCCAACTTTGGAGGAATCTGCAGAAAGTAAGCAAACAAAATTGCGGAACAGACAGTGATATTCTGTTAGAACGAGTTCAAATTGGCGAACGCCAAGACGAATCTGGCCACCTTCAATTCAGTGGAGAAGCGGGGGAAAATGATGTCGTGCATGAACTTCAGTAAAAACAAAATATTTTGTGTTGTTTGACATACGTTTCAGAGTGTATTCATATTACCACTGGCAGCTCTCCCTGTACGCTACTGGTTCCGTAAAGGACAAAAATGTTTAAAGATGATATTCTAGATTTAGAGTGGGAAGTATTACCATGACTGCCTCGAATTAAAGATAGGAAAAATAGAAGATATTAATGTTTTAAAATCAAGGACACATTTTAAAGCAAACAGAACAACCATTCATTGTGGGATTTGGTCAACATTTCAAACAGCGTCTAAGGAAAATGAAGTGGGTAAGGTGCTCCTTCCTTACGAGTGAGCACCCACAAATCTAACATTTCTTTTTTTTTTTTTTTTAAATGAGGTTTGGCGCTGTGAGGAGAGAAACGTTTATGACCAGATTTCGTTTAACGGCTGGATGGAGCCACTTTGTTAATATCCAAAGTTGCCGAAATTTAGGTCCAGCGCCAATGTAAGTTGGATAACTATATATTCGATAGTTCTTTCAAGATCATGACTCACAGGCACATCAGTTAAAGAGAGAAACGTACACTTACGAGGATTCAATACTAGTATACATGGATAATGCCAGTTACGAAAGAAAAGAAAGTGGGTATTTAAAACGTTGTTTATGAGGACATATTTTTGAAATAAATCTTAAAGGATAATAAATGCTCAAATGAAGAAACTATCGATGAAACTAATTAATCTGGTTTAAGGAGCTTTGTCCGGCGTTTTAACCAGCCCTTTTCAGAATTGATAATGTTAAAACAAAAACCATCCTAAAATCTGCAGTCTCGTGGAACTTTTTTTTTTCATTTTGCAGATGTGCGTGAACGTGTACGTTTATTTCACTCACAACCCTTTACTAACAGAATCTGAGGGTATGGTAAAACTCGAGTTTAAAAAAAAGGGGGGGGGGGGTAGGGTATCAACAACAGGCAGCGGGACCGTACCTCAGTCAGCGGGCTCGTCTCGAAACGAGCTTTCTGCAGGACGCGAACAAGCGCCATCTTAGCTTCCATCAGGGCGAACCTCATCCCGACACAGATTCGCGGTCCAGCGCCGAAAGGCATCCACGTGAAAGGGTCTCGCTTCTCACGATTCTCCTTGGAGAACCTGCACACGATGGAAGAAAGAGGCAACTGATAAGAATACAATTAGATTGAATTAAAGAGGAGACCAAAAAAAAAAAGATATCGAAAAAGGGAAAGGAAAAAATATCAGAAACAATAGTAGGCCTACTTCAGCAACACTGTATGAAGAAAATGAGGACAAGAAGACAAACAGGGAAAGAAAGAGATTATTTTTAGGAAGGCATAAATCAAAAATAGAAATATAGTGTAAGAAAGAGAAAATAAACCAAAAAAGGAAAACGGGGGTTAAGAAGAATAAAATGAGCCAGCAAAGGGATGAAGAAAAAGGATGGGTAATCAGAGGAAGAAGAAGAACAGAATCAAAAGCAACATTAATAGTAGTAATAATAATAATAATGATAATGAATATCATTTATAAAGCGCTTATTACAACGTTTCTATTAGTGCTAAGTTCTCGTAATGAAGAAAAATTAGAAAGGGGGAAATTCAGTCACGAAGTAGATAGTAAGATGAAACACACTACAAAATACATAGTACACACATTGTAACATGATAAATCAATAAAAATAATAACATAATAAATCATCAACAGCTTAAGGAATTTAATCTGTGATTGAGAATAGGCTGGTGTTGATGTTGCTTGATGAATTAATTATAGTGATAATGGTATGTGTATTTTCCATCCTTTTATTGTCCCCTCTCCATCTGTACAATATCATTACAACGCTCTGTTGGAAAGGAAATGAAAAGAAACATGATTTCGAGAAAACAAGTTTGACAGTTCAATGACTTTATGAAGAGTTGGTGTAGCAAGATTTTACGTTACACCCCAAATCCCCCTTCCCCCATATCACCATGGAATACGTTACGACAAAAGCCTGTGCCTTTCTGGCTCAGATATTTATTAACTGTGCACAACTATGAGGCGAGAAACAGACTTCATGAAGCTGCTGTTTTCCCTAGTGTATATATATATACTTATCTCGAATATCTATTGAAATGTCCGGCCCAATCACGTCACGTGGTTTCAATTTATCCAATCAAAACTCATGTCTTAAAGGCATGATTTACAATTTCCAGATGGAACAAAAACCCAGCATCAGTGCTTCAAAATAGGATAAAAAACAACCAAGGTAAGAAATTGGAACCAGTATAATCAATGTTCGGTATCTAATTCAGGTATCTAAACTAGCACAGAAACGTTTTAGAAATTAATACTTTATCTGTAGCTGTCAAGTGAATGTTGTTGTTTTTTTCGCCTGACGGCTGATCATGCATGTTTGAGTACCGCTGATGAATATGACATGATGTAGGCCTAATTACCTCTTAAAACTGGGTCAAATAAATTATGATATCTGCTAGTTCAGTCTGACTGGTGAAGAGTAGCCCATGATTTAGGCGATGCGTGATTTCATGGCGGCTGATCAAGTTGAGGAAGAAATGTATCTTACCTATCAGGATCAAACTTGCTCGGCTCGGGCCAGTAGTGCGATGAGTGATGCATGACGTACGGGCTGACAAAAACTCCCACGCCCCGCTCGATGGTGACTCCCTTGTACGTCACAGTTTCGCCACACATGCGATCCAGCCTACCGTTGTCCATAAAATAATAATCATGTGATATTTGCCTGGACGTCGTTCATGTAGTCTATACTAAATGCTGACACACTGGGGAAGGATTGAGGAGGGGCGTGGCTTTGTATGTAATAATAAGCAATTATTGGGATCTGTATCACACAACTATAACATGTGCGATTATCGTTATCGGTTATTGTCATGCAAACATGCATGTTTAATCGAGTGTTAAAACAAATTGTCATTCAACACCATAATCATAATAACTGCTACTTTGTAATTAATAAGTAAATCATTAATGAAAAATAGAATATGACGAAATTATTACGGCAAGTTTTGTTTACTTGTCATCTGCCGAGAATTGCAAAACGAGAGCTTTGACACACACACACACACACACACACACACACAAACACACACACACACATAGACATCCCTAAACAAAACAAAACAAAACAAAAATCAGAAATGACAGTGCACGTGAAGCTTGTCATATCCCTTATGGAAGGTGTTAATGTAACGAAGTCATAAAAGTTTCGAATTTTCCGTAAGAAATAAATAATCGTAGGCTCTTTACTCTGGATGTCTCCACGATGTCTCGGCGACGTCTCCTGTAGGCTAGCCTGGTCTCTAGTGTGTCACGAAAGAATTGAACATGTTCGATTTTTTTTTTAGGCTTTCTCCTGTCTCCACCTGGTCTCGGAAGCGTCTTTATGACGTCTCAATGACGTCTCTTAAAGGTAGGGAATCCCATTTGCATGCCTTAAATGAAGAGTTGTATAAATACAGTGGTATGTTGAAGAGAGTATCCTTTTAGAAACTCCCATAAAGTATTAAAAGTGGAAGGTAACATTTAGTACATTTTTATTGACCGTAATAGTTTTTGAATTGAATTTTTTTTTCAGGGCTCACCGTAAATTCCAATACATTACTAGGCTACCTTTGCAGACCCATGCACTGCATGTGTGTCCATCATGTACATTTTGTGAAGAAAGTTCATCAAAACTTACAAACATTTCTATATAAATTCTTGCCACACACTCTATATGTTATTACATCAGCTCTTATACTTTTAGATTTGTGATTATAGATTTAAAAAAAGTACAGAAGACTGCAACAAAAAGGCTTAAGTGTGGCTGACACACAGAACTACTGAGTAGTTGAGTTTTGTGCATTATTCAAATTGTAGATAACTGTTGACTTCCAAATTTCTCAGCAGTGGCCTAAACAAGTCCCCTGAGGTTCATATTAATGTTTTACTGCATTTTGGGAGGTCTGTAAAAGGTATCCCCTACCTTTAAGACAAGACCAAGTCGCAGGGACTATGCTTCTCCACGAGGTCCCTGGGATGTCTCGGCGACATTGAGGAGACTTAATGGCGGCCTACGGGAGACTTCGTGTAGACGTCTCAGCAACTTAGCAGACGTTTTATAGACGTCATGAATACATTGTAACCTTGCTCGGAGACTTCTCGTTTGTTGCCATAGAGTCTTATTTTGTGAGCATTTTTTTTTTTGCGGGGGGGGGGGGGGGGCTCTAAAGACTCTCAACTGTCGCGGAAGTCCAGTAAGATGGGCCCTTTGTTATAAGACTGATGAAACGAAAAATATATATACAACTTATAAAAATAATCAAACATAGAAGAGAATCATTACGAGGTAGCGGGTGGGTAGTAGCGGAGAATCTCACACATGACCTGATCGAGGTACGGCATCGTTGAGACCTTCGTGTAGTCGACATCGTCGCGGTTGGGAGCGAGCTTGTCGATCTCGGCGATGAGTTTGTCCTGGGCCTGAGGATTTCGGGCGAGGAGGTACGATCCCAGCGTGAGAGCCGTAGTAGTCGTCTCATAGCCGGCCGAAAGGAAAGTCACCGCCTACATAGAAAGGGAAAGTATTTCTAATGGGACATGGATTATTGGTAGTGATGCGCGATTTAAAGATGTGTGTCTCCAAATGTTTTAAAATAAAGGTGACTCCCGTATTAACGAAAAACGTTTGTTTGCTTAGAAATGATGATAACAGTCGTAGGTGTTTCGACGCCTGAAAAAAAGCATTCCCAGTGACATATACGCCAAGCATTGCAACCACAGGCATTATTGCGTTATGATGATGATTAATACTTAATTTTCCAGTGGCTTTAGGCTCTTCATGGCATGTACCACTGCTGGGGCCCCACAGAGGGCGGTATTTACACCTATGATAAGGGGTATAATCCTTACATTAAAGTAGTTATGATTATGAATCTCCATTAGTCCAGATGTTGTAACGTTATCATAACGAGGACATAACCTACATTACATGCTACAAGTTTACTGATCTCGTTCATGAAAATATTTCCTTGTGGAGGTTGATTCAATAATAAGCTTACCTCGAAAAGGAGTCAAATCAGCGGTCGAGTAGAGAACGCAATCAAAATTATATAAAAAAAAAAAAAAAACTTGGGAATCACAGGTCTGAAGTGAAGCATGATTATTGTTGTATTGGACAATGGCATAGGAGATACATTGCGTTTTAATCATGTTCATGTATTTTTGTCTTTTTTTTAATTCACTTTACAAGAGCATGATCAAAATTCAGACTTGAGCCTACCTGTCCAATAACTTCACTTCGAGTAAGTCGCCCTCTAGTGGCCGGCGTGATGGAATTCTTGCCTTCGTCGGATCCGACGAAGAGTTGGTTATGCTGGTCGTCTTCGTCGTTTTCGATGGCGTGTATGTTTTTGCCGTCCTGGGCGTCGATCAGGAGTTGGAGGAAGTCCACATTCTGTTATGTCATCAGAAAGATCAACCATCATATCATTGTAACAGTAAATTTTCTTCTTATTACTATCCTTCCATTCAAGGTTTCCACATAATTATTACGAATTGAGATGTCATAGTCTACATAAGTCCAGGCTAATACAAACTAAAGGTTTCGCGTCATTGTTTCTTTTTCGTGTATTTGTGGTTCTTTTTTACAATACAGGGGGAAAATGGGTATGCTATGAAGTTTTTTTTTTTTGGTATTTGTGGTTCTATTTTACAATGCAGGGGGCAATGGGTATGCTAAATATGTTCTTTGGAGTACATTTCAACTGCTGCAGTGAAGGTAGTTCTTTCGAAAGAGTCCTCAAAATATTGTTAAACCATAAATTTTGTCTTACTCAGAAAAAAAAGAGCAAAAAAGAAAAGGAGAAGAAAAATGTAAATAAAAGAAAGAGACATGCGTGCAGTAATCCATGAAGTCATGGAAAAGGTCATTCTAAGGTCTGATATCTCTGTTTCTTATCTTAACAACATTGTTACCATTTGTCGCTTCTATTTCATGAGGTCGAATACAAACAAAAGCTGTTTCATTTGAGATGTTTTGGATTTCATGTGCTTAACTATTCATTTCCTCTGCAAAATTATCAAGAGTTGCCATGGCTGAAACATTTTACAATGATACAAAACAATGAATCTGCCTCAATTTGGCCTGTTTTTTTTTTTTTTTAATTTGTACATGTAGATACATAGAATTCAATTATTTCCATCAATCTTTTTTAAATTCAGACAAATTCAGACAAACCTAATATTTTAGCAAGATCGTATAATTTGCGGTGTAAGTTGATGGGTTACGTGAGGGTCAAGAGAACGCTGAGGTGAAGGTGGACGATGAGAGATAGGAGGGGATTAGACTGCCAGACAGAGAGACCGGAAAAAAATGAACAGAGGGATAGATAAACAGATAAACAGATAAACAGATAAACAGATAAACAGATAAACAGATAAACAGACAGATAAACAGATAAACAGAGAGACAGACAGAGAGGTAAACAGATAGAGAGAGGGACAGATAGGCAGATAAACAGATAAACAGATAGACAGACAGACAGATAAACAGATAAACAGAGAGACAGATAGACAGATAAACAGACAGATAAACAGAGAGACAGCCAGCCAGCCAGACAAGACCGGACAGAGAGGAATAGAGGGACAGAGGGACAAACAGAGAGATAGACAGACAGACAGACAGACAGACAGACAGACAAACCGACCGACATGACAGACAGCGAGCCAGTCGGGGAGACAACCGGACAGACAGACGGTGGAACGAGTATGGAGTATTAGGTGCAGGAGACAGTTTTTGACATGAACCTTCCACTGACATGGTTGATGCGTCAATATTGAAAATATACATCACGATAATCAATATTATAAAATTTAGCCATAAAAATGTAACCATGCGTAGTGATGACACGGGCGCCTCCTCAAAAAAAAAAAAAAAAAAAAGAAGAAGCAAAAAATGAACAAACAAACAAATGAACGAAAACAACAACAACAACAACAACAACAACAACAACCAGAAACGACTAAACCCAGATAAAAAGAAAGACCACACAACGACGAAAAGGGCAACATCTAAACCTTATCAAACCTACGTGCGTGCCATGTCCGCTCTTCCTCAGAGCTATGGTTTTGTCGATGACTTCGGTGAAGAACTTGATCGTTTCTTTCGGGAAGAGGGTGAATCCAAGAAACTTGACAACAGGCGCCATGAATGGCAGGAAAGCTGAACGCGAAGAAAAGCATCGAGAAAAAACATAAAACAGTGGGGAAGAGGCAGTCAGTGGAGGCACACTAAATATACAACTATAGGCACTACTACTACTATAGTAGTAGTATTACTACTACTACTACTGCTACTACTACTTCTACTACAGTGTACTATAGAACTACTACTACTACGATAGAACTACTACAACTACTACTACTATTAAACTGTGCTACTACCTACTCTACTGTACTACTACTAACTCTACTATACTGTACTACCATCAACTACTACTATTATACTACTACTATGTACTACTACTACTACTACTACCACCACCACCACCACTACTACTACTACTATACTGTACTACTACTACTAACTACTACTACTACTATTACTACTACTACTACTACTATTACTACTACTACTACTAACTCTACTATACTGCACTACTACTACTACTACTACTACCACCACCACTACTACAACTACTACTGCTACTACTATACTGTACTACTACTACTACTAACTACTACTACTACTATACTACTACTACCACTACTACTACTAGTAGTAGTAGTACTATGTTATTATTATTATTATTGTCATTATTATTATTATTATTATCATTATTATTATTATTATTATTATCATTATTATTATTATTATTATTATTACTACTACTACTACTACTACTACTCCTTACATTGGTTACATGTAGAAAAAAAGGATTATTTTCAAGATTCTGTTCTTAACCCTAATCAGGCTGGGCTTTTTTGGCTATGCTATATCTGGGGGGGGGGGGGGGGATTCCGCCCCCCCCCCTTCAGATCTCGCCTATGGAATGCGCGATCGCGCCGAAAATCGGCACACGCGACGCCCGCAACGTATTCTATCAAAATGTATGGTTGCTTTCTCCGAAAAATGTTTCTTATATTTTATATTAATTAATTATTGTAATTTATGCATAAAATCAGTTTTAGGCTCTAAATCACTTATTAATGCTCCAATTAAGCTAATTTCTTTTTTAAAATGTTTCTTGTATCATTCTTCTGAGACATAGGATAAAAAAAAATCTGTATCAAAATTTATTTCTTATGTATTTTATTGTTTTTTTGAATTTCTTATGTATTTCTTTGTTTTTTGACCTTTTGTTTTTGTTTGTTTTTTGGCCAAAATTTGTCGCAGACATTTTTCGAAGCATTATTATGCCAAAATGAATTAATTTCGGCCATTCTAAGTGAAGATATGAATTTTTATGTGAATTAATTGAAAAAACACAATTTGCATTGGATTTGTACACAAAATCACGTTTTGGAGCAATTTTGGGGTTGACAAATTTTTTCGAACGGGCGTCGCGTCAAAACGGTACGCGCGGGCGCAACAATTTGGGTCTTAAAAGTTGCGCGATACTTGAAAGAAAAAAGTCATGAAACATCGCAGCGCGAGCTTATCGCGTTGCGAAGATATTGCGCGAAACGTCGAGGGGGGGGGGGGGGCGGATTCCGCCCCCCCCCCCCCCCAGCCTGATTAGGGTTAATACATCATTATTCCATTTTTTCTCCCTATTCGTAAGTGAGTCTGTTCAAAAATACAATCCGACACGAAGTCTACATTCATCATCAGATGCCTTGTTGCTCCAAACACCCAGAGTAAAACATACATGGAGCGATCGTGCTTTCTCTGTTATTGGACAAAAAATTGTGGAATCAGCTACCTATACTGTCATCTGCAGAGACATTCAAATCAAAACTTAAAACGTTTCTGTTCCTCTCACACGGAGATCTTTAATTGCCGTCATTAGTGTTTGGAGCAACATTGTATCTTTTATTTGGTATATGCTCGTTTTTATTTCCCATTTTCTTCTTTGTTGACATGTTCGAACATGACCGTATATGCATGTATATATCTATCTTTTCCCTTTTGAAGCACCACGATCACTGAAAAGTTGACCTGTGCGCTATACAAGTAGCCACTATTATTGTTATTGTTATCATTATTATTATTATTATTATTATTATTATTATTATTAGTATTATTAGTATTGTTATTATTATTATTATTATTATTATTATTATCATCATTATTATTATTATCATTATCATTATTATGTTTTAGTTTTCTCAAAATTGATGTCATTGGTGTGCATGCGCAACAAATGAGAATGCTTGAGTCGTCTGAATGACTGTGACGTAACAATGCTCACACGTGCATCAATGGTCACGTGACATACTTAACTATTAAAGTCAAGGTTCCGTGCGTCCAGACTGTACCACGTCGTGGTCAGACTGGCAAAACATCGAGAACTTAAACTATGCGAACTTGGACTTCGGGATGTTTTACCGGTGTGACCGCGGCTTTCGTGTACATAAGCTTTTCAATAACTCCTCAGTTAATACTTACAGACGAGGGCGAAGACGGGAGTGGTGAAAGATATCTGGAAGAATTTCTTGGCGTGGGTGAAGAATGGTTCGTCTGGCTGAGTCTGTGACTTCACCTGGAGACCGAAGGCACAACTCGCTACCGTGTCCATCACGAAACCACCGAACAGCCTGCATCGGGCAATCAAGTAAGCATCAAAATTAGAACAAGAGCAACACACTTCTGAGTGGAGACGACCCCTCCCCATTCCTCGACTGGCGTGAAATAAGAAGTTTGTCTACTAATAGACATGAAACAACAACAACAACAACAACAACAACAACAACAACAACAACAACAACAACAACAACAAAGACGCTGAATCTATTGCTTACCTTTTACATAATATGCTGCAATCTTCTTATTTCTATAAACAATATAAATAATAAGGAAAATTATTTACAGGTTTGAGATCGACGAACACTCTAGGGCAGAGTATTGCAGTGCTGGCTTGGTTCAAAGTTATCCGTAACCATATTTTATGCCGACCTGTGCTTAATATCTCACTTGTTGAGAACTGTGAAAAGCGCCCTCAAGCCCAAGCTAGGGCTATTTTGAAGTGTCTCGATAAGGACACGCCACGATAGGAATGCGCCTTTTCCACTTGAGAATGTTTGTAAATTTGCAACTGAGTTAAAATATGAAATGAATCAGACGAGCTTTATCTAAACTATTTATTAATGTGTTTCATGGGTGGGAGGCACTCTGAAGAAATAGGAGAGCTACAGTGATGCTACAGTGAAAGCGCCTCGAAGAGAATGATAATTGAATCTTACTCTCTACACTGTACTGTGCCATCCTTAGCACACGCCTTTTGCACGTTATCCATCATGGTGTCTGCGCAAGAATTCACGATACCTGACATCTGGGAGAAAAGAAATTATATATGATTAGAACAAGCTGAGAAGCATGGATTCGTTGAAACTCTTCAAAAGGATCACATGCGAGATGAAACGGACAGAAAAAAAAAAACTTTCCTTAAACATGTGCAGAAAGATGAGTGACTCACATAATTGGAAGTGTTAGGAAAGAAGGACGATTGGTTCAAAAGTGAAAATAATTTTTTTTGGTAAATTTGCATTATCTGGACATTTCTATGTGCCGCCCTCCCTGGATCAATAAAAAGTCTGGAATAATTCTTAAATGTCACAGTTTTTGTTTGTTTGTTTATGTACTAGTTCGTATCAATTCAAGGATGCAAATTGGGGGCATTTGATGATCATGAGTTGAAAATTGATATAATGAGAAAAAAGTTCAGCTTAAACTGGAAAATTTCAGGGCCAAAACTAATAAAGGAACTTTTCGAATAAAAAGCGTGTTACTTTGAATGATTTTAAAACCCCCTTGTCACGCTGATTATAAAATGAATGTGGCCAAGACAATGATGCATTTCATATGACATATATTCCTTTATAACGCAAACAAGTTTGACTTTCATTCAACTGGAGAGAACAATTCATTGAACACAACATAAAATAAAATATGCACGAATGGCATTATAAAAAAAGGAACGCTCTAGTGCGTTTGGAATGTATTTGAACGTGTATTGCTTTAACAGGTGTGTGTGTAATTAGCAAACAGGAGATTAAGTTAATATAAGAACCAACACTTGAAGTTATGAAAAGAGAATCACATGAGCGTCTCTCTACGTACCATCTTCATCTTCCTGCCAGTGAAAGTCGGGGTAAGGATGTCACGCACTCTCTTCCACTGAGCGTCTCGGAGGCTAAACACAGCGCTGTCAAAGTCCCCGGATGACACGGGTAGCTCCTAAGGCACATACACAGAAAAGTGGAAAGTCAACATGCAAATACATGGTATTCATTCAATCTGAGCTATAGATTATATAATAGACGATGAATTGATTGACAGATGATGAAAATTATAATGATAATAATAATGATAGTAATTGTAATAATAATCATCATAATAATTACTATTATTATTATTATTGATATTATTATTATTATTATCATTATTGTTATTGTTATTATCATTGTTATTATTATTATCACTTTTATTTTTATTATTATTATTATGATAATGATGATGATTATTATCTCTCAAGCTATACTTGACAATTCATTCAGGCTTTTGTATTGTGATGTTTATGTTTTATGTATTTGTTGAAATGTGGACTATGGAACAATGAAAAAAATAAACAAAACAATTATGATGATGATGATGATGATGATTATTATTATTACTATCATTATCATTATTATCATTATCATGTAATGATCATAACGTCTTGATTATCCGTGATAGCTTCTTCAGTGTTGCCACTGCTCAGCTACCAGAGGGCCCTGCAATCATTTTACACCAGCGTTGCCTGGTACCCGTCTATTCAGCTGAGAGGGACATGGTGGATAAAAACATCTTGTCCAAGGACCTAGGCACCGGAAGGGAATCGAACTTGGATCCTCCGATTGAAAGTCGGGAGTCGTTTTCACTGTGCTACAGCGCTCCCACATATGAGATAGATAGATAAATGCGTAAATTCTTCAAAGCCTTACCATCATCAAACAAAATATACCATTCAAACTACTGAAACCATTGCTCCCATGAAATATGTACACGCAGAACCAAACAAAAATTCTACAAACATAACCTTATAACCTAATCCTAAGCTAAACTTAAAACCCTATCACAACCCTAATCTTAAATCCTAGGAGTAAATTAAGACCAGAGCAAATCCACATGCAGGAGCAAATGTGTCATTGGATAAATACAAGTAAGCTGTACATGGAGAACTTAAAGAATGTCTGAAGAAAAGCCCAAACACTCGAACACGAATTTGTTTACGGTAAATAAGGGATTGATTGCGCGCTTGTAATTGACTGAGTGCGCATTGCTATTCAAAAGTATTCAATTCTAATGTCATTGATTACATCAATAGCCATAGTGGTGCGGGTAACCCTGAGTGAGCGGTCGTTTGTACCGATTTGCACGCAGTCATTCTTCTTGATTAGGATTCCTGTAACAATTTGTTTTTAGTAGCTACTTATACTTTGTTATTACAACAACCTATGGTGTGCACTGCAACTACTAACACCAAAACCGCTGCCGACACTTTACCTATGTTTACTGGTTTAACTACTACAACTTTATGCCGTATCCGGGCAATTACCCCCAGAGGGCAATTACCCCCAGAGGGCAATTACCCCTGGCTAAATACTGGTTAGTGATAAGGTTAGAGTTACGATTAGGGCATGGGCTAGGTTAATTAAGGGCTAGGAGTTTTGGTAAGGGTTAGGATTAGAGCCAGGGGAAGGGTCCGGAGTGGGGGTAACTTTCCTAGACCCTTTTATACTCCTCCTATATACTTCTACAACTACTGCTTACTGGTATACTACTCTCAAAAGTTACAGACGCTACAGAACAGATTCGCTCGATTAGTACTTAACGCAGATTTTTTGACCCCACATAAGCTAATGCTTCAGAGATTAGAATGGCAGTCAGTCACCCAGAGAATCCACTATCAATATTGTGTCCTTGTTTATAAAGTCGTCAATGGACTGACCCCAACGTATTTGCAATCTTTAATAACAAAACGAAATCCTATTTTTTTTTTTCCAAACTAGATATGCAATTAGCTGTCCTCTCAATATCAAACTTCCCAGAACTGAATATTATAATAAATCTTTTCATTATCGTGGATCTAAAACTTGGAACAATTTACCTGATTTCATCCGAAATGCCACCTCATTTAACTCTTTCAAACGGCAATGTAAAATGATAGACTTTGGACATTTTGTGTGCATGGCGACATGGGTGTGGTTGTGTGTAGGTACGTGTGCGTGTGGGTATGTATAAGCGTGCGCGTATGTGTGCGTGTACGGGTTTGGGTGGGTGCCGGTGTACTGGTGTGGGTGAAAGTGTGTGTGTGTGTGTGTGTGTGTGTGTGTGTGTGTGTGTGAGTATTGGTGTGTGTGTTAGTGAGGTCTTTATACCATTATTTTTTTCCCTCCCGGATTTGATTGTATTTTTTTTCGTTCCATTTTGGTTTCATTGGCTTGTGTACAATTCTTTTCTCTTGTACGCTTTATATGAGCGCATATTTTGTGTTTTATGTTCCATCTTTGTTACCGTGTTTGTAACTTCGTGTTTTTTACTCAAATTGTAATTTGTCCGTGATGCAGGGCCCCTTGGCAGAGCAGTTCCGAGTGAGCTGAAAGGGCTACCCTGCTATAAAAGAAAACAGAATAAATAAATAAATAAATAAATAAATAGATGAATCAATAAATAGATAGCACACCCCCACGTCCACTCCAAGTTAATCTAACATGGCCACGACTCACCCTCCTGTTATAGAACTTGCCGAAATCCTTGATGAGTATTTTTCTGAGGAGCTCGACATCAGTGACCATGATGACGGGTTCTCGCCATAGGTAGAGGCCCATCACTGGGCCATACTTCTCCGACATGCTTTTTATCGTCTCGTGAAAATTCTTCAAATGTGAAAGGAACATGTAATGTATTAATTAGTCAAATGGTTACAGTTCGTTATTCCGAAGCTTCGTTATTCCGAAGGTTCTTTAGTTCAAAGGTTCGTTATTCCGAAGGTTCGTTATTCCGAAGATTCGTTATTCCGAAGGTTCGTTAATCCGAAAATGTGATAAGGTTTGTTATTCCGAAGGTTCATTAATCCGACAATGAAATAAGGCTCGTAATTCCTAAGGTTCATTAATCCGAAAATGAAACAAAGCTCGATCAACGAACCTTAGGAATAACGAATCCTATTTCATGTTCGGATTAACGAATCTTCGGAAAAAAGAACCCTAATTCATTTTAGGATAAACGAGCCTTCGGAATAGCGAACCCTATTTCATTTTCGGATCAACGAACCTTCGGAATAACGCCACAAATGTTCGGATTAACGAACCCTTTTTCATTTTCGGATTAACGAACTCTTTTTTATCTTCGGATTAACGAACCTTTAGGTATAGGGAATTTGTATGTTTCCGATTAACGAACCTTCAGAATAACGAAAAGACCCACTGAAATAGAATTACAGTATACTGCAAGCACATAACCGCCACAACAACATCACAAACTACTTCACTAAGTAAGATCTCATCTGAATTGAATTGAATTGAATTGAACTGAATTGAATTTTTATGTAAATGAAAGCATGAGATTTTTATGCAGAGGGGTGAAGGTTGAGATGTGGGTTTTCTTCAAATTGTTTCCCTCTACAAATTAAGTTTGAAAGATCGCAACTGATCGGGATAGGCATATTTAACGAAAGCAATGAAATTCAATTCATGTCAAGTTACTGAACAATATACAACTAATTATAACGCTTCTTCTCCTGAACTTTGATAATTATGCTACGAACAATATCACTACGTCAACGTATGTAAAGGCCGTGTCACACCTTTCCGGGCAAGCCTTGCGTGCGACTTGCAAAGAACAATTTTGACTACCCGGAGGTCCCCGTAGATGATCTGCACATGACATTACCTAGCATGTATCTCAACCGTAGTCGCCCGGAGGTGCGCACGCATATTTTTTTACCCGCAACCGTGTTTAGGCCCTGTCACACCTTTCCGGGCAAGCTACTCGGGCTTGTTACGTGTAGGGATTTGCTAGCATACCGGACATTCCTGAGGGCGGAAAAGGATTTGAGCGAGTCAGCGCATGTGTCTTACTTGCTGGACGCGTTCTACTTAAATTATATTTGCGAGTATACTGTGTGATCTTTGTACCAGTCGCGTGGGGGCTGACAACTCAGTGAAGGAATTCCTCTAATGGAATGGCTGAAATCCCACAGAATTTCACTATCTTGGCTGCATACGGGACTGCGAAGTACCTGCGTGGGAGTTGCCAGGGAAGTGCTGCCGCTAAGGGCCTCCTACTGGCGTTCTGCGTGGACCTCTACGGGCATTCCCGCGAGTCACCCGGAAAAAAATTTTGGTCATGCTCAAAACTTGGCTGCGGTAACTACGCGCTAGATACTGCAGGGGCGGCGCAGCCGTGGGGGCCGCGGGGGCTCGGGCCCCCACAATTTTTGTGCACCATACAAAGGAATACATAAGGTGTCATCACTTTGAGCCCCTACACTGCAACCCGGAAGTACGTAAGTGGCACTAAAATGGGAGGGGAGAGAATGAGCTGAGGACTTTTTTTTTTTTTTACTTTTTGCTTGTCAGCTGAAGAAACCCGGAAGTGGACGGGGAGAGATGAGCTGAGGACTTTTTGTTTTTTTGTTTTTTTTTTTGTTTGTTTGCTTGTTAGCTCATCAAACCCGGAAGTGGGCCCCCACACTTTTGAAAACAGTGCGCCGGCCCTGTACTGTCAGGTGCGGACCAACTGCGGAGAGCTCCGGGGAGTAAATTTGTTTCCCCGCAAGTCAAGCCGCAAAACTTTCCCCGTACGGTATGACAAGGCATGAATGAAAATTGCAAACATTCTTGTTCGCCCGTTGAAAATCTTCTACGTGCTGGAAACTACCTCCTCGCCGCAAGCCCGCGTAGCTTGCCCGGAAAGGTGTGACACGGCCTTAAGTATGCCTACTTGCGGGTCTGTGTCAAGGTCTATGTAAACTTACGTTTCCAAGAGCGATGATGTTACCGAAGATCGGGAGAGGGGTGGGACCAGGAATTCCCTTTCGCCAAAAGTAGGTGTGGCACCAAAAATCGTACCTACACGACAGAAAACAAAGTGTTGTATAAAATTATGCAAAGCATGGTAATCAGTAAGCCCAGTTCGTCGACACTGACAAACAAGGTATACATGAGATAATCATTGAATAATTCTAAAAATCTGCTCTATAGGTATGTTTACTTTGTTGGATCTTTTTGGCTGACAGGCTGATATTTTCTAATGTGCGCATGGGTGAACCCTTTCTGTTTGTTCTACCATATACGTCACGTCACTCAACCAGGTGATTGTTGAGTGCTGAGGTCTTGCCGTGAACGAAGTCTTTTCACCTTGATTACTGAACTCATTGTTACCATGTATCGCAATCGCCTCTATATTTATGAGCCTCGAATGCCCCAAACATCCTTTTTTTTTGGGGGGGGGGGGTTAATTATAACACACATTGCCTCGCGGTAGAACAGCGGGATGAGTTGCAGGCGCCTAATAGGAAATACTGAATCATTTCCTTTCCTTTTTCTAGATGTTATTTTGTTTTATCGTATTTCCAGGTGTTTGTACATGTGCGTTCACTTTATTTTTATATTTGACTGTATTACGTGTCCCGTGCTGATCTGCCACAATTATCTATTTTTAAACAAATTGTTTTCTTATTGTTGGTGTTGTTACCGTTGTTGATGTTGTTGTTCATGTTTCATGGATTTTTACGAAAACAGAGCCCTGAGGAAGACCGGCAGTTAGTCTATTTTAAATCTGTATAATTGTATGATATTATTTTATTTATATACTTGATGTGTGTGATTACTTTATACTGTTTTGAAATGTAATATTCTATCCTGTTTATGGCCCATTCTCAGTAAAAGAGTTCAAATACGGAATTTTGGTGTCGCCGACATTCCATGACAGTTTGCGGTTCCCTGAAACCTATTAGATAATATTTAAATGTTTATAATATATCACAAGGACTTTATTTGTTAAAAATAAACACGATCAAATGCGGTTGTCTGCCTTTTTGTATAAAATTTTGCTGTTAAACTTCGTTAAGACCCCCAAAACGCAGTGTCGCTGGCTATTTCAGAATTATGTTTTATTGCTCCTCTCCGTCCACAAACACACTTTCCAAATATCATTTTCATGGACGATGAGCATATCATATGTGCTATATCACAATACTCAAAAAGTTCCAAAATTTTTATTGACTTTTTTTTTTATAGCCTTTTGAAACCTGTCGCCAAATTCACCGCCAGATACGTTACCAGTTTATTTAGTGTTACAGCATTGGGAAAATAACAAGACTATGCAATGACCCTGTGTATATGAAACCCTGAGGATATACTTCATATACTGCAAGTACTTACATTTTTTGTGCAACAGCTCTTTATTGAGAATACGGTATAATGTTTGAAATACCGGTTTTCTACACTTTTATTTGGACAGATACGTTACATACTTTTCACGCCACCCACTGCGACAGATATTGCAATGTCAGATAAATTGTATATTATACATTTCTCCTCGGAATGACGCATCGATTCAACATTAAAGTTTAGTACAAGTGAGAAATATCTGGTAGATATAGCTCTCATAATAATATGATCGACCATATACGTTACCACAGATACGTTACCCCAGATACGTGACCGAATTTTTCTCATTGGTCTTGTGCTTTCTGGGGATCAAATCTGGTCAAAATTCATCCCTACACATTACATGCTTCGTTTTGTTGGACCTAAGGATTATATTCTTACACCAAAAGGACAGAGAGGTGAAAAAGAGCAACACTTCCACATGATTTTTCTTTGTGCGTCAGTGTCTCACAGCTTAATGCCAAGTTTTCCGACAGATACGTTACCACATAATCAAAATGCTGAAAAAAAATTGTAAATGTTTCTACAAACAAATCGTTGTGTGCTCATAAACTCCAAAGTTCTATTCTATAAAACCCAGCTACTTTCATATTCTATGCAACAACTTTGAACGTTTATTTTACAAGACGAAGCTATGATTCAGCATATCAGTTTTTTGCTTTTCAGATTTAGCAGATACGTTACGTATAATTCAGGGCACCGTCGGTGACAAATAATGTTATGTAAAACAAAGTGTCCATAAAACAATTCTGCATAGAATGACGCTTCCATAAAAAAAATAAAGTTATGTTCAAATGAAGAATATTCAGTAGAAATCGCTCTGTAACTTCACCGACAGATTCATTTACGGTACGCCAGATACGTTACCAAACTTTGAAAGAGTAAAAAGTAGTTTATGAAACGCTTCCGAGAAAAGTTTCAGTGTTCTGTTGCATATGTATTCTAGTGTTTTTCAACATATGAAGAACTACTCAAGATTCATTGATAAGTTGAACAATTATGTATTCATTTTCATTAAAAGGGATGAGCCAAATACGTTACCATAGGTCAAACAACTGTTTAGCATATCGAGTTCATAGAGACTGTACCTACTTCATTCTAAGAGCCTGCAATAGTATATTTTTCAAACCTTGTTTGCATTATCCATCAAAACTTAATGAATATTTACAGTCAGATGGATAAATACATTCAGACGTAAGATGAGAATATTCTGTGAATGAAGAACTCAGCTTTCACATTTAGGGCTCTTTTCCACTACATTTCATAGTTTAGATATTACGTACAATGTTTAAAATGGTTAATTTGGGCTTACATCATTAATTTTTACACCAATTCATGAGGTAAATAATTAAACAGGTGATATTTATTAATTCATACACAACTAAAATTATTACTTATATTTTACCAGATACGTTACCAAAGGTGATTCGATGTTTTTCAATAGTTATTTCCCCAGGAAAGCAATTCATATTTGTTTCCTGTGGAAATTCCAGATCGGATCGTTCCCTTTGCATGATTTGTGGGATTCGAAACTTTATTTGTAAGCGAAATTTGCTAAAAATACAAAGTGTATCTTAAGGTTATATTTCATTTCAGCAAAAAGCATATTTCAACCTACCACACAGAAATAATTTCTACCAATTAGCAAGGGATGACAACATCTTTACCTCTTGAAAAACCCCAATATCTTTAGGGGGGACAGATGTCTTTTCCTGAACAGAAATTGGATCAAAACAATAAATTTAATTCAGAGTTAGGAGTCCATTACAACATGTAAATTTGCGGTAACGTATCTGATTGGTGATCAAAAATCATATATGATGCTCTATTTCAATTCATTTTTACTCAATGAATGGCCATCATTTAGAATGTTCCACTTTTTGTTTCGTATTTGACCGGTTTTGAAGTTTCCGAAAACACATCTTTGAATGTATTACTTTGTGGTTGATTTTTCGGTTTTACTCACATGGAATTGAACACTTAATCTGAGAATGGCCCTTATATATCTCATGCTGATCAGGCTACTCTGGATAAAGAATTGCAATAAAAAATAAAAGAACGCTTCGTACAGCACTCGAAACAACTTATATCTAATAAAGATTTAAAAGAAGACGCATAGTCGATCAACCAGGGATGGGGGGGGGGGGGGGGGAGGGTGAGGCAGTTGGGGCATGGTAGCTCCATGTGACATGTCCGAGCTGGCCTCTTATCTGAAATCTATAGTGCGTGATGCTAAAGCAGATCATGAGAGGATCGTGTTTGCTGTAAGGCTTCAAGGTTCAAGTTTGAGTTCACGTGATGTTCGTATCACTTAAAGGGAAACAATCACATTGCCGTTTTCACTTAATTGTAAAGAAATGAAAAAGGCGAACATTTTGGGAAAAGGAATGTATTTTTTTTTTTTTGACTTCTCAAAACGAACTAACGCGAAACAATGATATCTTTCAAAGTCAACCATTAAAGTTGCTCGAAAGAAAAAAAGGTATTACAACAACTCTCCCGTGGAGTTGGTTTGCACATAAAATCGTTTCTCATTCACAAACACTGACTACTCTGTGCTTACAGGCTACAGCCAAACAATAATGCTTTTATGTAGGGACCATCTAACTTTCTTTGTACAACCCTATTCGATTGCGACCAATGATTATAACTACTGTATATTCTTTGGTTTGTTTATTATGGACAAGGTACAAGAATTTGTGATATTATTCATGCAGTAACATTATATGAGAAGTAAGAAATACATTGAAACTGAAACTGAAATAACTTATTATGTGTGTGTTTGTGTGTGGGTGTGTGTGAGTGTAAAGACTTGTTTCCTAGCGAATTGGAAACTACCATGATATTCAGATATCATCACTACGTTTGATTGTACGCATGTTTACGACTACTAGGCCTAATACCCCTTGCAAATTAGGATCATTGAGGCAGAATCAATTTTAGCCTTTATTCCGCTTACTGCTGAATTTATTCAAAACAGTGTGGAGCTTTCTTTTAAGACAGCGCTTTTTTTTTTGTCTCAATACACACGTCACAAGATTCTGGTATCAGCAAGCATGTTTATCTTTGATAGATCATCGTTCCATCCATGTAATCCAAACTATATTAAAGAGATATTTCATCAGACGATCTGTATAAACTCACATCATGTATACTGCATAGATCAATGGTGCCATCTATAGATTTGAAGGATTAATTGTGTGTCATTGTGTTGCCAACTCAAAATGTAAACACTTAAAAAGGGATGATGTCATAGCAGGCTCCAATATTATTATAATAACATGAAATATGAGTGTGAAATAGTTTGTTTTTGTTGCAGTTAAGTAAGTCGATAGTTGGTTAAAACTGTTTATTTGAATCTTTGTGCATGAGGCCCCAATATTAAGCCTGGCTTACTCACTGGGGATCATCCTGTATGGTACCTTGACTTTTTCATCTTTTATCATGTCTCCGTTCTCTGTAACAATGATTTGCTTACCTTCATGTGCAAAATCAGCCATGAATTATTATGTATAAAGCGATCTAAAAGTGATCATAGTCGAATATTTTTACCATACAGAAACAATAAAAATGAAATGAAATGAAATGAAATAATGTAACAATATAATTCCATTATAATAAGACTTGCTGCTTAACAACCTTACCTGTGCAGAATAGATGAATGATTTCTTCTTTTTTTTCTGCTTCCTGAAGTATCAAATCGTGCATTCTTATGTGAAATTGCTATTTCGTCATCTTTGTTCCTTGTGATTTGTTATTCACTGCAACTCAATTCAAACTTTATTTTCACTTTTTTTTTTCAACAGAGTTATGGAGTTATACAAACTAGTTTAAGGTTTTGCCCTAACATTTCATTATACGGATTGATTCGTCATCAATGTTTACCTCCCTAATCTATATCATTCAATGATATTGTGCAGACATAAAAAGATTACGAAAGGTCTATTCACCTTCGTGTGTGTATTACTTATCTGGAAAGGTCGCTTGGTACAGACTACTATCATATCAACCACCATATTACACATGAGGGCTTTTTACACTTGTAAATTTTTGCTTAGCCCCGGACTATCGGTGGGGCTAAGGGGGGGCCTTAGCCCCACCGTTGGTACGGGACTATCCTTAGCCCACTTTCTGTTTACACTCGTTTTTGCCAAAGTGGGCTAGCCCCACCGATAGTACGGTACTATCTGGCCCTGCAAAATAGCAGGGGTTAGCACCGCAATTGCGGTGCCAAGCAAGTGAGTGTAAACAGAACGAAAAAATAATCCTGGGCTAAGCAACGGAAACGAAGTCCGACCCTCACTGACCAATCAGAAACGAGGTAATCAAGTGCTGCCGGTGCGTGCGTGTACGTGTACAGTACACAGCGTAATTATGAATATTCATGTGGTTTGGAAAGTCCGGGGCTAAGAAATACGAGTGTAAAAAGGTCAGTTTTCTCCTTAGCCCCGGACAAGAGATAGTACGGGACTAATTAGCGAGTGTAAAAAGCTGGAAAAATTGGTACGGGACTAACGATAGTCCTGGGTCAGAGAAAGTCCGGGGTTAAGAAACACAAGTGTAACGAGACATGAAACTCGTCACACTGACGAGTTAGGTGATACGCCTGGGGTCATCAGATGTCGGTCATCTGTGATCGACAAAGAAAAGAATGTGATATAGGCACCTTGAAGTTATATTGAGCGTGCATGCAAAACGGTTTCTCTAACCACTCGGCCACGGGACATCCACGGAAACGCTAAGGCCGAAAAGAAATGTATAGATATTACAGGGGAAAAAAGTCAATGCCCACTCAACAATTGTGGCCGCGTGAACATGTATTGCATTGCTAGAAGGAAATGCGGCCTTGTAACGACTGAGGTCGCTGTGCCATTTCTGGCAATTTCGGAAAAATACGTCCCGCAGACATAAAACCTATAATCGGCTGATTTTGATACCTTGCCTTTAATCACAATTTTCAGTGTGATGACGTCATCAAAGTACAAAACAATGACATGGACCTGAAAGACAATTGCTCAAAGTACAACACCTCCGTTGTCGTCATTACATACTATTTGACAGAGTCAGGATGCAACATTCTGCAGCAGTCGAAGCAATGTGGTCTCCAACACAAAACAGAGGGATATTGTGTGTGTGTGTGTGTGTGTATAGGTGCGTTTATATACGAACGTAATTTCTACATGGACGAATGTGTAATACACCATTGAAGAAAAAAAAAAAGTAAAATAGCTAGGTATTTTGTTTCGTGATCTTGTGGGGTTCGAACCCGCACGAGTGCAACCTCACGTCTCTGAAACGGCGCCTTTAACCACTCGGCCATACGTCTCGACGAGAAAATATGAGGAACGTAAACTTATGTATGTGAAAGATGAATCAGGAATCGATTCGTCCACATTCCATTCTCATTTTCAGTTTTAAACTGCAAAATTGTCAACCTCATGAGAAGATTTCAAAGAACAAAATGCATGATTACTGCAGCTTATTGTCTCAGCTACAACATACTTAAATTTCAGAGGAAATGAAGCAAAATCAGCTGAGATAAAGGTGCTTAAACGTTGTCAAGTCAATGGATGGTTTTTAAAAAAATCACTTCCCATAGACATAACACGTAAACTTGTCCGATTTTGCATCTTTACTTTTAATCACAATTTAAAGTATGATAACGTCATCAAATTTCAAAACCATGACATGGACTTGAAAGGCAAATGTTAAAAGTACAACATATGTGAATTTGGGATAATATTGAGCTTAAACAACAGAGATACGAGCAAATGAATGTTAGAAACAGTACCTCAAAAAAATTAATTCCACTTTTTTGATTTCAGATGATGATATGATGACGTCATAATGTATTTCGGGAAATATTGATACTTGAAACGTTATTTCCAATTCATATGCTTTTGTAATATGCAATAAAAACATAGGGTCAACGGACTTTTTAAAGAGCTATTGCGAAATAAACAAAGACATGTTTTTCGCTATATTTCCACATAGACGCGCACACGAAATTTCAACTTTGACGCCAGCGCATTCCTTTGTTATAGGTCAACATCGATCGGAAATCAGTGGATATTGTTACTCAAAGTATCAGGAATCCAAATCAGTCAAAAAAATTGCATTTTCATGTTGGTTACGCCCTCTGCGCGCGAAATTGCGCGGACGGACGCGCACGCGAGAAAATGTTTGAAACGCTTAAAATTGTCTGAAACTTCGAGATTTCCCATTGGGAAGTCGTTTTGAGCCTTTTAAAATTTTGACGCGCGCGAACGCGCGCGTAATGAAGACCTGGGTAACTAGCGTTAAAAAGTAAGATAGAGCGTGACCTGAACTTTATGTCCACCAAAAATGACGCAGAAATTACATCTAGTTATGAAGTTATGATCGATCATGTGACAAGGTCCGAAAATCACAAAATGGCGCCTAAATGACGTCATAGATATGTTACTGTCATGAAAACCTTATTGTGGCTAGATATTGTTATGAGACATGTTGACTGAAAATTTCATGTCATTCCGTAATGTCATTGTTGAGATATTGACGACACAAAATTGTCCAGAAAGAAAGAAGAATAAAAACGAGATATGAAACTCGTCACACTGAAGACGAGTTAGGTGATACGCTTGGGTTCATCAGATGTCGGTCATCCGTGATCGACAAAGAAAAGAATGTAATATAGCACATTGAAGTTATAATGAGATACTTAGTTGAACTTTTTTGGGCCTACATTATTCAGATCACATTTGTTTTTCTGTCACACAAACTAAGTGGAAATTCTGTGCGTGTGCGACTAAGTCGATTTACGGACTTTTTGAGTACGTACAGTGCATAAACTTAGACCCCGTTTACGGTGCGGGGCTGGGACGAGCCGCGGCCGAGCCGCGGCCAAGGCCAACCTCAATTGCGAGGCCGAGCCCCGCAATTTAGTCCGTTTACACTGCCGGGCTCGGCCGCACTTTTGATTCAAACCTTTCAATATTTTGTCGTAGTGGCGCTCTACTTTTAAACAAACGCAATTTGGTATTGTCTGGTTTTCAGATCCTTTGCCAACTGAATTCCATGGCGACGAAGTCGCCGTTCGGGCAAAGGCCTTCGCCGAAGGAGAAAATCCTTTGCAGGACAAAACCACCTTAAACTATCCTAGTTTTCGACGTTAAAGTGGTTAATATCCTGAATAGCGAAATAGTACAGGCGAGGGTTTGGAAGCCAGACTAAAATTGGCCGCGCATTTAGCCCACTTTGCGCTTACACTGAGAAAAAGGCCGGGCGCGACCGCGGCTCGACCGCGGCCGAGACCACCTCCAGAGCGTGGCATAATGCGAGGCCAATTTTGGCCCCGCATTTGGCCTTTTGCGCGTTTACACCGAAATGAAGGTGGGCTCGGCGCGGCCGAGCCGCGGCCGAGCCGCGGCCGAGCCTCGCACTGTAAACGGGGTCCAAGCGATCCTCGGCACGTACAAATAAAATATGACAATTAAGTGTTTATAACCATCCTGGCATTAACAGTGGCCTTTTAAAACATGACTTTTGACCATTATTTACATAACCAATATGACTCCCTCTAATCTTGCTATTACAATGCTCAGTTCAGAGATCTCTTACAGCTATATACAAGCCTGTGAGATTTACCAGCATTAAAACCAATGAAGCCTCCGATACAAAACAAGGGATATAGAGCAAGGGAGTCTGTTTACATGAGAATGTGATTGATCCTGGACGAAAGTGATACCTCAATTAAAGAGAAAAGGGCAAAAGAAAAATAGGCCAAACGTACGGCTCCAGCGAAAGAGACATCGCCTTTAACCATGTAACTATAGGTCTCCTCTAACTAAGAGTACACTTTGAACGTAAGCTTATACGTGAATGATAATTTATGACGATCTCACGTGATCGACACACATTCAAAGGGGACAGTTAGAAGTGGAAGGAGTGCTTAATCGTTTCATTAATTCCTAATCAATGACACCCCTACTATAGGCATATCATAATTTCTCACCTAAAATCAATGGTCTATAGGACTCATGCACCATTACTTGTATCGTGCATAAACTTTGTTTTTTAAGCTTTCAGTGAAACGTGTCATAACATAATTCTGTAATTCCATCGGCAGTGATTGATATAATAAAGAAGAAAGATATATCACCGTATTGAACGCTTAGAACCTAACGGGGGGGGGGGGGTATTATAGCATGATACTCGGTTCTTTACTGCCCACATGCCAACAACATTCATTACCCACGGCTACGCATAGCGAAACAGCCATGGCGAAAATAAAACTTTGTTTTCTCGTAGGCAGAATGACACAGAACCTCGTCAAACACACTTTTATTGGCAGGGATGGACATGAAAAAGTTCATTACTAATACTAAACAGCGTATGCATTTCATTCATGTGGCGCGAGATACCTCTATAGCAACATAAAGCCTGTCTTCAACTCCGTTGGTCGAACAATGACAACCTGAAATTTGAAAGATATGAGCGAGACGCTCTATACACCTGGCCTAGAGTTAATTTATTCAGTTCTCATTCCTACCTCAAGTTGGGTTATGTTATTGTAATCATTCCCATCTGCAGTATAACAAAACCAAAGTGAGGGAAAGGGGGAGAGAAAAACGAGAGGTGGCAAAAGGAAAACTGCATGCACAACTGCAATCCATATCATTGCGTGTGACAAGTGAAGCAAATGTATTAGTTGTTATAGCAGTGTTTTATGAGCATAAACTGGCAAATAGACAGACCATGTCAAATATAAAAACCATCAATTTAATGTAAGAGAAGATGGTAAACAAGATGCATTGAAACTGTAACTAAATCGCTGCTTTTCTACTCGGTCACGGAACGTCCAACTTTATATTCAACAAAAAAAAAAATGTTAGGGGAAAGAAACAAATTTAGATATAACATTCTTGAATTAAAAACAAGAAAAAGAAAATGCCCACGTCAGGATTAAAAAAAAAAACGCCGCACGAACATGCATTATATTCTAGATGGGAATACGGTCTTGATGCAAAGGTCCAATGATTGTCTCATTGCTTTAAAAGCAATCTATGGTTCCCTTGCCATCACCAGTACCACACCACAATGACGTCTCTAAAATCAATGGTAGCACATTTATCATTGCATCGTGCAGTAACTCCCTTTTCCTAAACTACCAGTAGAACGTGTCATATTATATTGTGTGTTTCGATCAGTAATGACTGACTTTAAAGAAGAAAGATAATGCAAAAAATTGAACGCTTACCACATTGCTTATAGGGCTATTCCAGTTTGGTACAGATCTGTTCTATTCTCCCAGATGCCAACAACATATGTCAACTATGGCTGAACTAGTGAAACAACCATGACGAAAATAAACGACAGAGAACGCCGTCATAATCACTACAATTGGAAAGGTGTTGCCCGAAATTCCTCATTATGAAGCAATATCACGTCACTTCCTTCCCTGCCTGTCTTTAACTCCGTCATTTGGTCAAACAATAACAACCTGGAATTCCAAAGAGATAAGCGAGACGCCATGCACCTGGACTAGAGTTAATTAATTCAGTTCCCATTCCTGTTAATTATATAAACGTACACGTTCCTAAACATCCTGCTACAGTATAACAAGAACAAATGAAGAGAAAAGGAAAGAGAAAACGAATGGTGGCAAGCGGGGTACTGTTTTAATTCAAGGGGCAATTTACAACATTACGTGTGACAAAATTAAAGAAGCAAACCCAACCTCCAAACTCCAATACAAAACAAGGGAAATAGAGTAGCTGTGTTCATGACAATCACAGAGTGAAGCTGAACTGCAGAAAAAAAGAAAGAAAAAAGAAATAAAAGGAAAATGTCCTGCGGGACTCGATTAACTTCTCTCCTTCCGGTCGGGCATTATAAACACGCAGCGTGCTAAGCAATTCTGCCACATGGAAGATCCGAAGATCTTGTGCGAAACTTAAATATATCTATGTATGCTATACATATATATTTAGTTTTTTGGCTATATACGTCAAGTGACTGATAGCGCTATTCAACTTCCCACGAGTGGCCGTGTGGATTCGATCAATATACAGTTACAAAGATAAATCTTGAATCGTTTCAACCAAATTCCATTCTCATTTTCAGTGATCGACAACAAAAATAATGTAAAGTAGCAACTTGAAGTAATATTGAGAAATGTTCGTGAAGTCCAATTCTTTATACAGTCCTACATAATTCAGATGAAATTGTTTCTGTCATGCAACTAATTGAAAATTTCATGTAGTGGTGTCGGCGGGTCCAAGTAAGTTGATTGGAAAGGATATGTGAATGAATATTTACCAATAGGTCTTTATATTGTAAAAAAAAATCAAACATGGCCATGCGGTCTTTTAAAAGTCATCTTCACTTTAACATTTGTAATTTCAAGTCCAAGTTGCCTGTCAAAGCAATGTGGTCTCCAACAAAAAACAAAGGGATATTGTGTGTGTGTGTGTGTGTGTGTGTGTGTGTGTGTGTGTGTGTGTACGTTTACATGAAAACGTGATTTCTACATGGACGAAGGTGAATACTCCATAAAAGGAAAAAAGCAAAAGATATAAGTATTTTGTTTCGTGCTCTTATGGGGTTCGAACCCGTACGTGTGCAACCTCACGTCTCTTGTGACGTCGCCTTTATCCTCTCGGCCATGACAGTACGTCTTGACGAGAAAATATGAGGAACGTAAGCTTATACGTGAAAGATGATTCAGGAATCGTTTTGTCCACATTCCATTCTCATTTTCAGTTTTTAGCTGCAAAATTATCAACCTGATGAGGAGATTTGAAAAAATAAAATGCATGATTACTGCAGCTTATTTTCTGAGCTACCACATACTTAAGTTTCAGAGGAAATGGAGCAAAATCAGTTGAGATAAAGGTGCTTAAACGTTGTCAAGTCAATGCATGGTTAAAAAAAAAAAATCACCTTCCATAGACATAACACGTCAACTTGTCTTATTTTGAGTCTTTACCTTTAATCACAATTTGAAGTATGATGGTAAGTCTTCTCGAACTAAGAGTGTGGAACGTATACCTTCTACGTGAAAGGTGAATCATGACGATCACCCGTGACTGACACATCTTCAAAGGGATCTGTTATTAGAAGTGGAAGCCCTCGTGCCAAGATAATATTGTCTCAGCAATTCCAAAGCAATGATACCCTTACATTTAGGTATATCATAATTTCCCTCTGAAATCAATGGTATTATTCATGTACAATTGCTTGCCTTGTCCACAAACTTTGCTTTACAAACTTTCAGTGAAAGGTGTCATAACATAATTCTGTAACCGTCCATTAGCAGTGATTGACTACATAAATCAAGATGATAAATATCAATTGAACGCTTAGCGCGTATAACTAAGGGGGATTTCAGCCTGATGTTGTGTTATTTACTGCTCAGATACCAACAACACTCATCACCTACGACTACGTATAGAGAAACAGCCATGACGAAAATAAGTTTTCCTTTTCTTTGGCAGATAGACACACAAACCCTATAGCCCCTATAACTGATATGGAGGGACATGAAAAAGTTCATTACTACTTCTAAACAGTGATGCCTTCTACTCATGTGGCACAAGATACCTCTATAGCAACATAAAACCTGTCTACAATTCCGCTATTGGGTCAAACAATAACAATCTGGAATTTCAAAGAGATGAGCTAGACGCCATACACCTGGCCTAGAGTTAATTTATTCAGTTGCCATTCCTGCTCCAGTTGAATTATGTAAATTATTTCCCGACCTGTCTTGTGCAGTGTAACAGGAACAAACGTAGAGAAAAGGAAAGAGAAAACGAAAGGTGGCAAGCGGGGCACTGTATACCAAGGGCAATTTACAACATTACGTATGATAAATGAAGCAAATCCAACCTACAGCCTCCGACAAAAAAAAAGGGAACTTGAGTGACTGTGTGTCGTGGGGTAATGACATCGGAATGAAGCTGAACTGCCAAAAGAAAAACAAAGAAAGAGAGAGAAAAAAAATAATAGCGTCCTGCGGGTCTCGAACATCTCGTCCTAAGGTAGTGCATAATGACCATGCAGCGCGCTAAGCGACTATAAAGCCACACGACTGTCCCGAAGACTGGATGTGAAATTCATATCTTTATATCATTTACAACATGAAAAAGTTCATTACTACTACTAAACAGTGATGCCTTCAATTCATGTGGTACAAGATACCTCTATAGCAACATAAAACCTGTCTACATCTCCGTTATTGGGTCAAACAATAACAACCTGGAATTTCAAAGAGATGAGCGAGACGCCATACACCTGGACTAGAGTTAATTCAGCTCCCATTCCTGCAAGTTATTCAAACGTACATGTTCCTACCTATCCTGTTACAGTATAACAATAACCAATGAAGAGAAAAGGAAAGAGCAAACGAAAGGTGGCAAGCGGGACACTGTAACAAGGGGCAATTTACAACATTAAGTGTGACAAAATTAATGAAGCAAACCCAATCTCCAAACTCCAATACAAAACAAGGGAAATAGAGCAGCCGTGTTCACGGGTTACGTACACTTGATAAAATAATATGATAAATGACATCGGAGTAAAGCTGACCTGCCGAAAAAAAAAAAGAAAAGAAAAACAAAAAGAACGGGAAAAATCCTGCGGGAGTCGAACTTCTCACCTTCCGGTATGGCATTATGAACACCCAGCGCTAAGCGATTACGCCACACGGATGTCCTGAAGAGTGAATGCGAAACTTAAATATATAATAATACTATCGTGACTAGTTGACTTGTGATGGCGCTATTCAACTTCTCACAAGTGGCAGCGTGGATTCGATCAATATACAGTTGCAAAGAAAAATTGGGAATCGTTCTGTACAGATTGCATTCTCTTTTTCAGTTTTAAACTACAAAATTATCAACCTATTGAGGAGATTTGAGAACATAAAATGCACGATTACTAAAGCTTATTGTCTCAGCTACAACATACGTATGTTTCAGAGGAAATGGAGCAAAAACAGATGAGGTAAAGGTGCTTAAACGTTGTCAAGTCAATGCATGGTTTGAAAAAAAATCACCTCCCATAGACATAACACGTAAACTTGTCTGATTTTGAGTCTTTACCTTTAATAACAATTTCTAGTATGATGACGTCATCATATTTCAAAACCATCACATGGACTTGAGAGGCAAATGTTCAAAGTACAACATATCTGAATTTGGGATAATATTGAGCTTAAACAACAGAGATACGAGCAAATGAATATCTGAAACAGTACCTCAAAAAAATCAATTCCACTTTTTTTATTTAAAATGACGATATGATGACGTCATCGCGTGTTCCTGGCAGTATTGATACTTGGAATGTTATTTACAATTCATATACTTTTTTAATATGCAATAGAAATATGGGGTCAACGGGCGATTTAAAGAGCTATGGCGAAATAAACAAAGACATGTTTTTTCACTATATTTGCAGAAAGACGCGCACGCGGAATTTCAACTTTGACGCCAGTGCATTCCTTTGTTATAGGTCGAAATCGATCGGAAATCAATGGATATTGTTACTCAGAGTATAAGGAATCCAAATCAGTCAAAAAAATTGCATTTTCATGTTGCTTACGGGCTCTGCGCGCGAAATTGCGCGGACGGACGCGCACGCGAGAAAATGTTTGAAACGCTTAAAATTGTCTGAAACTTCGAGATTTCCCATTGGGAAGTCGTTTTGAGCCTTTTAAAATTTTGACGCGCGCTTACGCGCGCGTAATGATGACCTGTGTAACTAGCGTTAACAAGTCAGATAGAGCGTGACCTGAACTTCATGTCCACCGAAAATGATACAGAAATGACATCTAGTTATGAAGTTATGATCTTTCATGTGACAAGGTCCGAAAATCACAAAATGGCGCCTAGATGACGTCATAGATATGTTACTGTCATGAAAACCTTATTGTGGCTAGATTTTGTCATGAGACATGTTGACTGAAAATGTCATGTTATTTCGTAATGTCATTCTTGAGATATTGACGACACAAAATGTGGCAGAAAGAAAGAAGAATAAAAAAAAAGAGAAATTTTGACAATCACAATAGGTGATACGCTAATAGCGTATCACCTAACGAGATATGAAACTCGTCACGCTGACGAGTTAGGTGATACGCTTGGGGTCATCAGGTGTCGGTCATCTGTGATCGACAAAGAAAATAATGTGATATAGGCACCTTGAAGTTATATTGAGCGTGCATGCAAAACCGTTTCTCTAACCACTCGGCCACGGGACATCCCCGGAAATGGTAAGGCAAAAAAGAAATGTATAGATATTACAGGGGGAAAAAGTCAATGCCCACTCAACAATCGTGGCCGCAAGAACATGTATTGCATTGCTAGACGGAAATGCGGCCTTGTAACGACTGATGTCGCTATGCCATTTCTGGCAACTTGGGAAAAATACGCGCCGTAGACATAAAGCCTATAATCGGCTGGTTTTGATACCTTGCCTTTAATCACAATTTTCAGTGTGATGACGTCATCAAAGTACAAAACAATGACATGGTTTTGAAAGACAATTGTTCAAAGTACAACACCTCCGTCGTCGTCATTACATACTATGATCGGTTTGACAAAGTCAGCCTGCAAAATTTTGCAGCAGTCGAAGCAATGTGGTCTCCAACACAAAAAAGAGGGATATGGTGTGTGTCTGTGTGTCTGTGTGTCTGTGTGTGTGTATAGGTGCGTTTATATACGAACGTGATTTCTACATGGACGAATATGTAATACAAAATTGAAGAAAAAAGTAAAATAGCTACGTATTTTGTTTTGTGATCTTGTGGGGTTCGAACCCGCAACCTCACGTCTCTGAGACGTCGCCTTTAACCACTCGGCCATACGTCTTGGCGAGAAAATATGAGGAACGTAAACTTATGTATGTGAAAGATGAATCGGGAATCGTTATGTCCACATTCCATTCTCATTTTCAATTTGAAACTGCAAAATTGTCAACCTGATGATGAGATTTCAAAAAATAAAATGCATGATTACTGAAGCTTATTGTCTCAGCTACAACATACTTAAGTTTCAGAGGAAATGAAGCAAAATCAGCTGAGATAAAGGTGCTTAAACGTTGTGAAGTCAATGCATGGTTTAAAAAAAAATCACCTCCCATAGACATAACACGTAAACTTGTCCGATTTTGCATCTTTACCTTCAATCAAAATTTCAGGTATGATGACGTCATCAAATTTCAAAACCATGGCTTGGACTTAAAAGGCAAATGTTTAAAGTACAACATATCTGAATTTGGGATAATATTGAGCTTAAACAACAGAGATACGAGCAAATGAATGTCAGAAACAGCACCTCAAAAAAATTAATTCTACTTTTTTGATTTCAGATGATGATATGATGACGTCATAATGTATTTAGGGAAATTGTGATACTTGAAACGTTATTTTCAATTCATATGCTTTTGTAATATGCAATAAAAACATAGGGTCACCCGACGTTTTAAAGAGCTATGGCGAAATAAACAAAGACATGTTTTTCGCTATATTTCCACATAGACGCGCACACGAAATTTCAACTTTGACGCCAGCGCATTCCTTTGTTATAGGTCGAAATTGATCGGAAATCATTGGATATTGTTACTCAAAGTATCAGGAATCCAAATCTGTCAAAAAATGTGCATTTTCATGTTGCTAACGCGCACTGCGCGCGGAAATGCGCGGACGGACGCGAACGCGCGGAACGCTTAAAATTGTCTGAAACTTCGAGATTTCCCATTGGGAAGTCGTTTTAAGCATTTAAAAAATTTGACGCGCGCTAATGCGCGCGTAATAATGTCCTAGGTAATTAGCATTAAAAAGTAAGATAGAGCGTGACCTGAACTTTATGTCCAACGAAGATGATACAGAAATGACCTTTAGTTATGAAGTTATTATCGATCATGTAACATGGTCCGAAAATCACAAAATGGCGCCTAGATGACGTCATAGATATGTTACTGTCATGAAAACCTTATTGTGGCTAGATATTGTCATGAGACATGTTGACTGAAAATGTCATGTTATTCCGTCATGTCAATGTTGAGATATTCACGACACAAAATGTGCCAGAAAGAAAGAAGAACGAGATATGAAACTCGTCACACTGAGGACGAGTTAGGTGATACGCTTGGGGTCATCAGATGTCGGTGATTTGTGATCGACAAATCGTCAGTTTGGTATTGACTGGACGATCAAACACAGGAACATGAGGCAGCGATTAGTAATCTTCGCTGATTTTGATATCTTGCCTTTAATCACAACTTCTAGTATGATGACGTCATCAAATTAGAAAACATCGACATGAACTTGATAGACAATTGAAGGGGTCGGTGCAGCATAGTGCTAACCCACACAATGTTCATTTTGAGATAATCGCTGTTGAATGTTTGGAAAGTCCACACATTGTACATTGATAAAACATGAATGCATGCATTTTTTACCATCTTATTGGTTTAATTCAAATATGATATTTTCACGGAGGTTAGAGTGAAGGATAAGGATTATGAAAATGCTTAATCGTGTCATTAATTCCTAATCAATGACACCTTACTATAGGTATATCATAATTTCTCATCTAAAATAAATGGTCTATAGGACTCATGCACCATTACTTGTATAGTGCATAAACTTTGCTTTTTAAGCTTTGAGTGAAACGTGTCATAGCATAATTCTGTAATTCCATCAGCAGTGATTGACATAATGAAGAAGAAAGATATATCACATTGAACGCTTAGAACCTAACGGGGGGGGGGGGAGGGGTATTATAGCATGATACTCGGTTCTTTACTGCCCAGCTAGATGCCAACAACACCCATCACTCACGGCTACGCATAGAGAAACAGTCATGGCGAAAATAAAACTTTGCTTTCTCATAGGCACAATGACACAGAACCCCGTCAAACACACTTTTCTTGGCAGGGATGGACATGAAAAAGTTCATTACTAATACTAAACAGCGTATGCATTCCATTCATGTGGAGCTAGATACCTCTATAGCAACATAAAGCCTGTCTTCAACTCCGTTGATCGAACAATGACAACCTGAAATTTCAAAGAGATGAGCGAGACGCAATATATACCTGGCCTAGAGTTAATTTATTCAGTTCTCATTCCTACCTCAAGTTGGGTTATGTTATTGTACTCATTCCCATCTGCAGTATAACAAAACCAAAGTGAGGGAAAGGGGGAGAGAAAAACGAGAGGTGGCAAAAGGAAAACTGCAAGCACAACTGCAATCCATATAATTGCGTGTGACAAGTGAAGCAAATGTATTAGTTGTTATAGCAGTGTTTTAATAAGCATAAACTGGCAAATAGACAGACCATGTCAAATATAAAAACCATCAATTTAATGTAAGAGAAGAGGGTAAACAAGATGCATTGAAACTGTAACTAAATCGCTGCTTTTCTATTCGGTCACGGAACGTCCAACTTTATATTCAACAAAAAAAAAATGTTAGGGGAAAGAAACAAATTTAGATATAACATTCTTGAATTAAAAACAAGAAAAAGAAAATGCCCACGTCAGGATTTAAAAAAAAAAAACAACGCCGCACGAACATGCATTATATTCTAGATTGGAATACGGTCTTGATGCAAAGGTCCAATGATTGTCTCATTACTTTAAAAGCAATCTATGGTTCCCTTACCATCACCAGTACCACACCACAATGACGTCTCTAAAATCAATGGTAGCACATTTATCATTGCATCGTGCATTAACTCCCTTTTCCTAAACTACCAGTAGAACGTGTCATATTATATTGTGTATTTCGATCAGTAGTGACTGACTTTAAAGAAGAAAGATAATGCAAAAAATTGAACGCTTACCACATTGCTTATAGGGCTATTCCAGTTTGGTACAGATCTGTTCTATTCTCCCAGATGCCAACAACATATGTCACCTATGGCTGAACTAGTGAAACAACCATGACGAAAATAAACGACAGAGAACCCCGTCATAATCACTACACTTGGAAAGGTGTTGCCCGAAATTCCTCATTATGAAGCAATATCACGTCACTTCCTTCCCTGCCTGTCTTTAACTCCGTCATTTGGTCAAACAATAACAACCTGGAATTCCAAAGAGATAAGCGAGACGCCATGCACCTGGACTAGAGTTAATTAATTCAGTTCCCATTCCTGTTAATTATGTAAACGTACACGTTCCTAAATATCCTGCTACATATAACAAGAACAAATGAAGAGAAAAGGAAAGAGAAAACGAATGGTGGCGAGCGGGGTACTGTTTTAATTCAAGCGGCAATTTACAACATTACGTGTGACAAAATTAATGAAGCAAACCCAACCTCCAAACTCCAATACAAAACAAGGGAAATAGAGTAGCTGTGTTCGTGACATCAGAGTGAAGCTGAACTGCAGGAAAAAAAAAAAGAAAACAAATGAAAGGAAAAAGTCCTGCGGGACTCGATTAACTTCTCTCCTTCCGGTCGGGCATTATAAACACGCAGAGTGCTAAGCAAATCTGCCACACGGAAGATCCGAAGATCTTGTGCGAAACTTAAATATATCTATGTATGCTATACATTGATATTCAGTTTTTTGGCTATATACGTCAAGTGACTGATAGCGCTATTCAACTTCCCACGAGTGGCCGCGTGGATTCGATCAATATACAGTTACAAAGATAAATCGGGAATCGTTTCAACCAGATTCCATTCTCATTTTCAGTGATCGACAACGAAAATAATGTTAAGTAGCGACTTGAAGTAATATTGAGAAATCTTCGTGAAGTCCAATTCTTTATACAGTCCTACATAATTCAGATGAAATTGTTTCTGTCATGCAACTAATTGAAAATTTCGTTTGGTGTCGGCGTGTCCAAGCAAGTTGATTGAAAAGGATATGTGAATGAATATTTACCAATAGGTCTTTATATTGCAAAAAAAAAAACAACAACAAATCAAACATGGCCATGCGGTCTTTTAAGAGTCATCTTCACTTTAACATTTGTAATTTCAAGTCCAAGTTGCCTGTCAAAGCTATGTGGTCTCAAACACAAAACAAAGGGATATTGTGTGGGTGTGTGTGTGTGTGTTTGTGTGTGTGTGTGTGTGTACGTTTACATGAAAACGTGATTTCTACATGGACGAAGGTGAATACTCCATAAAAGGAAAAAAGCAAAAGATATAAGTATTTTGTTTCGTGCTCTTATGGGGTTCGAACCCGTACGTGTGCAACCTCACGTCTCTTGTGACGTCGCCTTTATCCTCTCGGCCATGTACGTCTTGACGAGAAAATATGAGGAACGTAAGCTTATATGTGAAAGATGATTCAGGAATCGTTTTGCCCACATTCCATTCTCATTTTCAGTTTTTAGCTGCAAAATTATCAACCTGATGAGATTTGAAAAAATAAAATGCATGATTACTGCAGCTTATTGTCTGAGCTACCACATACTTACGTTTCAGAGGAAATGGAGCAAAATCAGCTGAATTAAAGGTGCTTAAACGTTGTCAAGTCAATGCATGGTTAAAAAAAAAAAAATCACCTTCCATAGACATAACACGTCAACTTGTCTGATTTTGAGTCTTTACCTTTAATCACAATTTGAAGTATGATGGTAAGTCTTCTCGAACGAAGAGTGTGGAACGTATACCTTCTACGTGAAAGGTGAATCATGACGATCACCCGTGACTGACACATCTTCAAAGGGATCAGTTATTAGAAGTGGAAGCCCTCGTGCCAAGATAATATTGTCTCAGCAATTCCAAAGCAATGATACCCTTACATTAATTTAGGTATACCATAATTTCCCTCTGAAATCAATGGTATTATTCATGTACAATTGCTTGCCTTGTCCACAAACTTTGCTTTACAAACTTTCAGTGAAAGGTGTCATAACATAATTCTGTAACCGTCCATTAGCAGTGATTGACTACATAAATCAAGATGATAAATATCAATTGAACGCTTAGCGAGTATATAAGGGGGATTTCAGCCTGATGTTGTGTTATTCACTGCTCAGATACCAACAACACTCATCACCTACGGCTACGTATAAAGAAACAGCCATGACGAAAATAAGTTTTCCTTTTCTTTGGCAGATAGACACACAACCCCTATAACCCCTATAACTGACATGGAGGGACATGAAAAAGTTCATTACTACTACTAAACAGTGATGCCTTCTACTCATGTGGCACAAGATACCTCTATGGCAACATAAAACCTGTCTACAATTTCGCTATTGGGTCAAACAATAACAATCTGGAATTTCAAAGAGATGAGCTAGACGCCATACACCTGGCCTAGAGTTAATTTATTCAGTTGCCTTTCCTGCTCCAGTTGAGTTATGTAAATTATTTCCCGACCTGTCTTGTGCAGTGTAACAGGAACAAACGTAGAGAAAAGGAAAGAGAAAACGAAAGGTGGCAAGCGGGGCACTGTATACCAAAGGCAATTTACAACATTACGTATGATAAATGAAGCAAATCCAACCTCCAGCCTCCGACAAAAAAAAAGGAACTTGAGTGACTGTGTGTCGTGGGGTAATGACATTGGAATGAAGCTGAACTGCCAAAAGAAAAACAAAGAAAGAGAGAGAAAAAAAATAATAGCGTCCTGCGGGTCTCGAACATCTCGTCCTAAGGTAGTGCATAATGACCATGCAGCGCGCTAAGCGACTATAAAGCCACACGGCTGTCCCGAAGATTGGATGTGAAATTCATATCTTTATATCATTTACAACATGAAAAAGTTCATTACTACTACTAAACAGTGATGCCTTCCATTCATGTGGCACAAGGTACCTCTATAGCAACATAAAACTTGTCTACGTCTCCGTTATTGGGTCAAACAATAACAACCTGGAATTTCAAAGAGATGAGCGAGACGCCATACACCTGGACTAGAGTTAATCAATTCAGCTCCCATTCCTGCCAGTTATCTAAACGTACATGTTCCTACCTATCCTGTTACAGTATAACAATAACCAATGAAGAGAAAAGGAAAGAGCAAACGAAAGGTGGCAAGCTGGACACTGTAACAAGGGGCAATTAACAACATTAAGTGTGACAAAATTAATGAAGCAAACCCAATCTCCAAACTCCAATACAAAATAAGGGAAATAGAGCAGCCGTGTTCATGGGTTACGTACACTTGATAAAATAATATGATAAATGACATCGGAGTAAAGCTGACCTGCCGAAAAAAAAAAAAGAACGGGAAAAGTCCTGCGGGAGTCGAACTTCTCTCCTTCCGGTATGGCGTTATGAACACCCAGCGCTAAGCGATTACGCCAAACGGCTGTCCTGAAGATTGAGTGCAAAACTTAAATATATAATAATACTATCGTGACTAGTTGACTTGTGATGGCGCTATTCAACTTCTCACAAGTGGCAGCGTGGATTCGATCAATATACAGTTGCAAAGAAAAATTGGGAATCGTTCTGTACAGATTGCATTCTCATTTTCAGTTTTAAACTACAAAATTATCAACCTAATGAGGAGATTTTAAAACATAAAATGCACGATTACTAAAGCGTATTGTCTCAGCTACAACATACGTATGTTTCAGAGGAAATGGAGCAAAATCAGATGAGGTAAAGGTGCTTAAACGTTGTCAAGTCAATGCATGGTTTAAAAAAAAATCACCTCCCATAGACATAGCACGTAAACTTGTCTGAATTTGAGTCTTTACCTTTAATCACAATTTCTAGTATGATGACGTCATCGTATTTCAAAACCATTACATGGACTTGAGAGGCAAATGTTCAAAGTACAACATATCTAAATTTGGGATAATATTGAGCTTAAACAACACAGATACGAGCAAATGAATGTCAGAAACAGTACCTCAAAAAAATTAATTCCACTTTTTTGATTTCAGATGATGATATGATGACGTCATCGCGCTTTCCTGGCAATATTGATACTTGGAATGTTATTTCCAATTCATATACTTTTGTAATATGCAATAGAAATATAGGGTCAACGGACGATTTAAAGAGCTATGGCGAATTAAACAAAGACATGTTTTTTCACTATATTTGCAGAAAGACGCGCACGCGGAATTTCAACTTTGACGCCAGTGCATTCCTTTGTTATAGGTCGAAATCGATCGGAAATCAATGGATATTGTTACTCAAAGTATAAGGAATCCAAATCAGTCCAAAAAATTGCATTTTCATGTTGCTTACGGGCTCTGCGCGCGAAATTGCGCGGACGGACGCGCACGCGAGAAAATGTTTGAAACGCTTAAAATTGTCTGAAACTTCGAGATTTCCCATTGGGAAGTCGTTTTGAGCCTTTTAAAATTTTGACGCGCGCTTACGCGCGCGTAATGATGACCTGTGTAACTAGCGTTTAAAAGTAAGATAGAGCGTGACCTGAACTTCATGTCCACCGAAAATGATACAGAAATGACATCTAGTTTTGAAGTTATGATCGATCATGTGACAAAGTCCGAAAATCACAAAATGGCGCCTAGATGACGTCATAGATATGTTACTGTCATGAAAACCTTATTGTGGCTAGATTTTGTCATGAGACATGTTGACTGAAAATGTCATGTTATTTCGTAATGTCATTCTTGAGATATTGACGACACAAAATGTGGCAGAAAGAAAGAAGAATAAAAAAAAAGAGAAATTTTGACAATCACAATAGGTGATACGCTGATAGCGTATCACCTAATAAAAAGAAAGAAAGGAAGATTTTGACAAACACAATAGGTGATACGCTAAAAGCGTATCACCTAAAAAATAAAGAGAGATTTTGACAATCACAATAGGTGATACGCTGATAGCGTATCACCTAAAAAGCCCTCTAGACTCTTGCTAGACGTGAGAGTGGGTGGGCGGAGCTCTGGGTGAGTTCTGGGGTGTAGTTAGGGGAGGGGTTAGGAATTGGCCCAGCCTGACACGTCACAACAATCATAGTATACTCAAACTCGTTGCATGACTGTTATTTGTGGCCCATGTTTTGGTTTCAATTTAACTGCTATACAAAACAGACAAAAATATGATCGGTAAAATCATATAACTCACAAGACTGCCCTCAAAAGAGTGACAAATGTAGGTTGTTAGCCTTGAGTCCTACCTTTGTTTAAATAATATGAGGGGCCCATTATATCTGTAAATATTTGAGGCACGCAACTATAATATACAAGGATTCTTTATGCTACTGACTGTGCAAACAAACAGACAATACGTGCCCCGAGCCGCGTACAATGATAAAACATAGTCGAAGTTAGTCTATTGTAGAAACCAATGTAAGACTTGCAAACTTGTACAAGACTAATTTCCTTGTTCAATGTCGGCCTATTCCTCTAAAACTCTCCAAAAAAATCCTCTCAAAAAATCGAAAGTAATTGTAAACAACAGGATATTACTGGTCAAGTTATTTTATCAGGAAAAATATTGCTCTTGCCTTAAAACAACAGTTGACTTCTCTTGTTGTTGTTGTTGTTGTTGTTGTTGTTGTTGTTGTTGTTGAGAGGTTACATTTTGCTTTTTGCTTGTCAAAGCTACAGTAAATATACGTATTATACCTTTGTTTGTTGTCTACCACTTAGATCCTTCCTGTAAATGCTGGATAACAATATTTTTCCTTTTAATCTCTTAACAGATGATGACTTTGTTACTTTATTTCAAAAAGACCGAAATGTACCTGCTAGAAACACCAAGCAAACAAAGCCCCTGGCTATGATGACATTATCAATGTCCTTATCAAAGACATTATACATTGTATAGCAGATCCTTTATTGTTTTTATATAACCTTTCACTATCAGTTACTATCGCCCAATATCATTGTTAACTTCGTCATCAAAAATCTTAGAGAAAATTGTTCATTCAAGGACAACTAACTTCCTTGAATCTCACAACATCATATCTGACTCCCAATTTGGCTCTAGAGAAAAACATAACACAACTCATGCCATTCTAAGTTTGATAAATACCATATCTGCTTCAATCGAACAATCCTGTCATACTATCGGTTTGTTCTTAGATTTTTCTAAAGCATTCGATGCTATAAATCACGACAATCTGTTATACAAACTTGCGCACTATGGTATTAGAGGTAAGGCTCTGGAATGGTTCGAAAGTTATCTTTCTGGAAGAAAGCAATTTGTTACCATCGATGGATATAATTCGTCTACGGTGCCAATCACGTGTGGAGTTCCCCAAGGTCCACTGTTATTCTCTATTTATGTAAATGACATTCGATGTTCTTCGAATGTTTTCTCTTTTTTCTTCTTGCTGATGATTCAAACTTATTCTACACTCACAGTGATCCTAATAAGTTAGAAGAAGTTTTAAATGTAGTACTTACACATTTAACAAATTGGATAAAAGCAAATAAATTATCTTTAAATAAACAAAAAACCAATTACATGTTATTTAGTAACTCTGTTAAACAACTTCCTGACCAAGTAATGTTTGATAATTCTGTCATTAAAGAAGTCAAAACTAAAAAATTTCTCGGTATTACAATTGACAATAAGCTAACTTGGAATTGTCATATTGATAATATTTGTAAGATAGTTTCAAGAAATATTGGCATCATTAATCACGTTAAACGGATTCTCCCCAAGTCAGTGCTTCTTATGTTATATTCAACTCTTAATCTTCCTTACCTTAATTATGGAGTAATGGCATGGGGAAATGCAATACAAACAAAAATGGACAGGGTACTTCTCTTGCAGAAAAGAGCGATGCGTTTGATATGCAATACCGCTTATAGATCACACACTGATGTCTTATTTAAAGAAAACTGTATTCTTAAGATTACTGATTTATATCGTCTTCAGCTGGGTTGTTTTATGTACAATGTAGAAATTAACGCTACCCCTGCTGTATTTAAGGAAATGTTTCGAAAAAAATAATGTTATACATAATTACTCAACAAGGTATGCGAATGATTAGCATCTTCCTAAAAATAGAACTAGTTTTGGTAACAGAAATGTCATGTTTACTGGTCCAAAGCTTTGGAATTCCTTTGATCGTTCACTAAAACAAGCTCAGAGCTTGAATAGCTTTAAGTATAAGCTCAAAAATTTGTTTCTTGATAAGTGGTAATAAACAGTTTTATGGTAATAAAACGTATGTCTATTTCAATCAATGTTTTCTAGAAGTACTTTCATTAAGTATACTCGGAAGGTTATCTTCTGTTTCATTCATTATTCTAATGGTATATAATGTACACTGTAAACACTTTGTACATAAGCCTGAGCTCTGTAACATATACATTACTTGTTGTATATCCGTAGTACGGTTCATAATTGTGCCCTTGTAAACAGTGTATATATATATATATTTTTTTTTGTTATTCCACTCAGCCTTATCTTTGATATCATTTTGTCTATGATCTGTAGGGGGACTACATTTAACAAGCAGTGCTTCTTGAAAGTAGTCCCCTCCACATTTGTACATGGTGTAATTTCATCTCAGAATATCACGATATCTCGTATATACATGTAATGTACTCTGTATAGTTTTGATATAATGTCCACTATGTGTTATACCCTGCATATTTTACCATATAATGTCCACTGTGTGGAATATGAATAGATTTAATCTAATTTCATCTTTCTTTTTCAGATTATTTGGGAACGCCCACAAAATCCTTCCAAACCAATATTGCTCTTGTGACCTCATCTGTCAATCATTTCTATAAAGTACTGAAATGTTTAACAGGAGACATTGGAATGCATCTTCCCCTAGACTCAGCATAACTTGCATATTCCCTCACCATGTCTTTTGTTAGTCACATTAACATCACAGAAACATGCAAATAAACTTTTACGATATTAAAAATTTCGTTGCTATACAGAGAGAAGTGGGAAAAAAAATCTTATCTGTTATAGTCGCCTATTAATTAGAAAAGGTCACGGGCTCTGGTGCAAAGTAATAATTTCTCTTCGCTTGCTAACATATCTCTATTGCTATTGTTGACATGCATTTAAGGAAGCAAATCACAGCAAACTCTTTAGGTGCTAAAATGGCAGTTTATTACTGAAAACTAGATATCTGTTCAAGTGTAGTATTTAAAGTTTGAGGCGATATTCCCATTTGCATATGCGTTAGTGACATATTATTTCATATTTTTTTAAATTTGGAAGCAATTCCGGACCAGAAAAGTTGATATGAATATGCAAAAAAGTCAGTCGATGATCAGTATCTCTCACCTCTACTGCTAGTAAAGAAAATGACGATAATTCATTTTCTATCCAGTTATGGAAGTGGAAAAACCCATAATATTACTTCTTACAGAAAAAAGTCAAAATAATGGTAAGTCAGACATACTTGGATATGAGAGGAGCTCGCAGATGAAGATAATTATAAAACAACAACGAGAATAATATGTGTGTATGTGTTTCGTGCGCTTCTGTCATACAACAACATCGTCCAACATGATTTTAAGGATATAGGAAGAATAATTGTTTAGATGTACACACGAAATTTTAATTCAGATTGAACTTTAAGCAGCTATATTCAAGTGCCAAATACATTTATTTATTTATTTTATTTTATTTATCTATTTCTAATCTTTTGTCAGGGTAGTCCATTCACCAATAAATAGTGGTCTTCCATGGAGCCCTGAATAATATTGATGAAACGTATATACAGAAGATGATATAATACAGTGTAGATACATACCAGCATACTGTACATTGCAAAGTAACATAAAAAGTACATGCCACAGCAAGAGTTCACCAGAATGCCGAAATACCAATTAAAAACGCTATTATACAGGAATGATAAAGCCCAGAATGAATTTCGTGTGTTACTTACAAATAGCAAATTTGCTTAAACAATCTCTTAAATGAATATATGGAAGAAGCTGATCTAATTGAATGATCTAGCCTGTTCCATTCAAGTACAGAGGATACGATTGGGCTGCACTTGTGACAATTAGAGCGAAATCTTGGCACACATAGATTTCCACTGTCTATTAGCCTTGTATGATGTTCATGTACATCACTAGGCTTAACTAAGTGCACCTGAAGGTACGAAGGTGCTAAGTTATGGACGCATTTATATATCATCATAACGCGGCTGAAATCAAAACGTTTGTCTAGTGTCATCCATTTAAGACTTTTGAATAAATCAGCCGACGGTGTGTCATATGTTTTGTCCAAAATTATTCAATTCAAAGGTTTTATTTTCACTTCTTTCAACAGAATGTACAAAAAATATAGATTCGACATACGTTTGAAGGAATGATACATAGATAGCAAAGGATAACATTTGTCAATAATCATTACAACTTTAGGCATTTTTCATACAGACATATTTATACATTCTGCCAAAAAAGTGGAGGTACCCACTCAAAAGACTATGCTTGTACAACGTGGGCACCTCACAGGAAAAAAAAAGTGAAAACTTAACTACAAGTGTGCGGGATGAAAAAAGAAGTGGAAAAGGGGAAAGGGAAGAAGCATAAATACAAGTAAAGAGACGAGACAACTAAGAACAAAAAGCCTAGATCAATCGGTACATTCAAGATCAAACCAACAGAGACTATTAGCCATATTAGAAGTGTAGAGCATTAAAAGCGACGAGAAAGTGATATATACAATTGTATGGGATTGCTGATAGCAGAACACAATCTCTGTTCTGTGAAGGCACGTAAGTTTGCAATAGGAAAAACAGAGGATGCGATGCGGAATTCCGCGAAAGACGCGACCTAACAAGTCTATGAAAAATCAATAGCATACTGGTGCTTACAATACCTACTTACTGAAAAAGATAAACAAACAAAATTAATTTCTTTCTGTTACATTATAAGACTTAAGAAGGAATGATTTCAATCTTTTTTTGAATGAAAACAAAGAAGGAGCATTTTTTATGTCTGGACTAAGGGAGTTCCAGAATCTTGGGCCTGTATATATAAAAGTCTGCTGAGCTAAAACCGTTCTAAGCAGGGGCAAATGAAATTCATTAGACTGTCTTGTTGGGTAACTATGGTATGTCAGGTTACGAGGAAACATAGAATCGAATATAAACGGAAGACAGTTATTATTATAACTATACATAAATTGCCCTAAATGAAATAAAAACAAATCCTTAATTTTCAGAATCTTGTTTTCAGAAAACAAAGAAGCTGTATGAGAGCAAGGAGCGGCATTACAAATGATTCGAAGTGCCTTCTTTTGTAACAATAAAATTCTTGCTGCCCTCTTTTGAATTTTTTCTAGCTTAGTTGTATGGTATTGAAATCTGTTTGACCAAACAACAGAACAGTAATCAAATTGTGGTAACACTAGACTATTATAAAGTAATTTTAGGGATTGTTGGGGCAAAAAGGCCTTCGCTCTCTTTATCATGCAGACACTTTTTTGGGTACGTTTACATACATTTTCGATTTGTTTAGACCATTTCAGTTCTTCATCTATTAAAACACCTAAACATTTAGTGAACTGAACTCTTTTAATCCGACTACCATCTAATGAAATACTGAAATTTTCAATTTTCCCGAGATTAGCACGGGAGCCGATAATCATGACAGAAGTTTTGTCAGTGTTAAGGACGAGCCGATTTTTCTTAACATCATCGAGATTGCTTCAGAATGCGCAAACGAACCACTGAACCCAATCCTAAAACCTAAAATCTTTAGATACTTATAACTAAAATGTTTCTTAGCGAACGATGAAATACATCTCGTTTCATAGTCGAACTCCTGGTACATTATCTAAACACTTTTTCGGCCATTTCCTACGGCTTATTTTGCGTTTTTGCGTTTTTGCGTTTTTGCGTTTTTGTGTTTTGCGTTTTTGCCTCTTGCGCCTATGATTGGGTGCAGTATGGGACTCTTTTGTTACAATTACTTTTTACATAGAAAGTAACCAATGTATTACAGTGTGGAATAACCACCCGGGTCGAAAACATAACAAAACAACCAATACGGTCATGACTCAACCGTCTTGTAAACCAATGACGTGTGTAATAGTTTTTCACATTTCAGCATTATGTGATAGCATTGCATCACCTGTATATTAAAGAAAGTACGTATGAACTGAAAATTTTTAATAAGAATAGAAATGGCAAGAACTCACGCGAAAAGTAACAGAAGGGCAGTGACGAAGAGATAGAGCGTAGTCGTGGACATGACCACATTGAAGGCGTCGAGGACAGCCATGACGATCACGGAGGAGTCAAGATGTAGCGGGTATCAAGCAAAACAGAAAACTTGGCAGAAAACTCTGGGGAGAGTCAAGCCCCTTACGTCCCGAGATCAGACCTCAGCACGAATGTGACACCGCTGTGAGATTGACGCCGATTTTAATATTCTGCAGCGATGCGTGCGCTTCCGTCTGGGAAAACGACTTGAAGAAGGGCGAAGGGTAGTGTACACAACCACAAATGACACACAGTAAATTTGCATTTCTGTTCACACGTTACGATAGCCAACATTTCCTTGTTATACTTTTTTCATGGTTGAATACTGTGTTCAGTATACTGTCGGGTGAGAGGTCTTTTTGAATGAGTTGATTCTTAACAAACACGTATTCTTTTCTCCCAAGCACTGCAGGAACCATCCTAGAACTTCAACCTCTCTTATTTTGCATATTATGTTAGCTCTTTCTGTAAAAAAGCCTATTATTTCTGACTCTGAATTTGGCCAAGTACCTCTGGATTTGTAGAAAAGGGGAGTGAGGTGATTTCAAAATATATTAAAGTGAGCATATGCCGATCAAATCATCAACACTGCCAGCGTGACTGTTGCAAGATGCCAAACATACACAATACTGTTACACAAGAAGTACCTGTGAAGTATAACCAGACCTTTCAAGGAGAATAAACTTGGCTTTTGTTTAATGGTTCTGTTGGAATCGAAGTCAGAGAGTTTATTTCTGTGGACAAATGTTAGAGATCTCTGGAAAGCTCTCATTTTACTTAGAAATGCTCTCGTAGCGATGTAGAAAACAGAAAATTAACAGAATATGATAGGGGTCGATAGAATATAACAAGACACCAGAACAAAGTAAATAACTCAGGAAGGTTATTTCAAATCTTGAGCCCATAATAATATTATATTTGAAAAAAAAAATCTCCATTCCCATGCAGTTATGCATGATCCAAGCTACTCTATTCGTGCGTTTATTTGTAAATGAACCGAGATTTTGTGATGGTTTGTTATTAACATTAAGGGTATCCTGAATTAAATCCTGCGTATTGTACGGTAGATTTCTCAGCCATTAAAAAAACCTATGTTCAACAAATAAACTTTGAATTCCTCTTACAGTGGTATGCTCTGTACTATTTCATAAGTGGTTCCTTGGTATCTCGCAAAGAAATAAAAACCCAATACCCATCTCCACCAATACTATACTATCCCTTTAATAATTGCTTATTATTCTTTTTTTTTTGGAGAAAAATGATTTGCGAAACACAAGTGCTCCTCAGATGTTCCTGTCATTATACCATATATACATTGTTTTCTATTCTATGTTTCTTTTATATCCGCTGTTCTGCATTCTCACCGGTATTTGTACCCAATTTTTGTGCAACATAATCAATCCAGGCTGTATCTTAACATTAGTCTTACATCATGGAATCCAGTTTGTCCACGATGGCACGTTTGCAGTTTAATTTTTTTTTTCTTCCTGATAAATTTGACTTCATGATTTCATGTCAGTTGACTTTGCTTCTTCTTTTATATCAGTTTGCATTTTCGTTAATTCATTATTTGTTTTCTTATATATTTTCTGAGGGTTCCATATTGTACAAGCTTTGCGTTTTAGTGGAACCTTCCATTCCCATTCCTATTTAGTTTGTAGTATGCATATATATAAATACTTACATAATATATATATATATATATATATATATATATATATATATACGTATATATATATATATATATATATATAAATATAAATATATATATATATATATATTCATATATAATACCACGCACAAAAATACAGGTATGTTTTTTCATTCTGTTTTATACTCATTGTTACCTTGTATATTGTTAATTCACTTTTTTTTTGCACTTGTTCAAATATGTTCTGGTTGTACATGTGTATAATTTTTCTGTTTATTTGATGGAAGTGAAAAAAAAAAGAACTTTAAACTTCAAACTCCATATTCCTAGCATGAAAGGTTGGTATTACATCACAGTATTACAGCAAACATCTTTTTTTTTATGATGAAGGGGGACTTTGAACTGGAGTTGACGCCATGCCTACTGCTACACCTGTATAGTATTTGATCGAACTTCGCACAGGCACGCACGCTGATTTTAGAGCATATGAGTAATACTGAGGCAAGACCAAACGTCATGATATCATTGTTATTTTTAAACACACACTTTTTTTTTTTACAAGAGGGCCATTTGAAAACGCCGAAACAAAGTTTTGATAAACGTGTAAAATTCATTGATTTCTATAATATTAATGTGAATGTGTGTGAGCGCGATAGTGCTTGTATTTGTGTGATAGAAATTGAACCGCGCAAATACATTCTTCTTATTTAGAACGTGTTGCAACAATCAATTAGTGATGCAAACTTACACAAACTCTCATGTAAAGCCATTAAATCAATTCATCTAATCCACACACCCCAACACCAACCTACACACACACACACACACACACACACACACACACATACACACGGACAAACAAGACATTACCGTTGATTATCATCTTATATTTTACCTGAGGAATATGATTACTGTACAGTACAGTACAGTCAAGTAAATTTGTTGGTGTGGTAATGCAATGCAAATGTATAATATGTAACGGTGTAGAACTACCTACCAAATACACAACGGTGTCCTAATTCAAAGTATTTCTACTGTATATATATATATTTTTTTTTTAACTCACGAATGCAGTATGTAATGTCTGCTTTTTGCTGTATTATGTTATTCTACTACGGACAATGTCGTTACGGCATTGACAGTTCCTACATTGATTTTTATCGTATACATATCCCTTTTGGACATATAATCACTTCCATTTGTTACAATATTTGGAGAAAATTTAACAGAAATGCAAAACGAAATTTAAAAAAAGGCAAACAAACAAGCAAACATCCCATAAATGGGTTTTTCACCGTTTGAAATCAAATGTTTAACCATTGATATTTAACAATTAATATTATTGCCCTTCTCAATCCTAAATTGTAAAAAGTTTGATATTCATTTCCTCTCTAATTCAAATGACAATATTGAGTGGTAGATTGAAAAATATTTTATGCAGTATTAAACAGCTGTGATCATAAAAAACTGACTAAATTTGTCTTATGCGAGTATAAGAGAATATGCTCCTTGATAATATAAAGTGTTCAAACGATCGATTGTTGAAGAACTATAAATTTGTTCGCACTTTTTACCTGTTTTATTGTCTTGTGTTTGTTTTATCTGACACAGTCACACATATTCGCACACACACAAACATACACACACTCACGGTCAAAATAAATTTCATTCAGGTCAAATTCTACAGATGAAGCCAGAAACAAATGAAGTAAATTCTACATTTCAGATATATTTTTTTCTTCTCTTTCCATGGCATGATTGTAGTTGCAGCTTGTAGAAGTCTCTGAATCCAGGTGAAAGCCTTGATATGTGGTATTTTATTCTTTCGTGTATCAACGGTTCCCCGTTAACTTTTAGCTTTGTTATAGAGACTCGTCGAAATCCATTCTATTTAACAGAGATTTTGCAGATTTTTATTTTCGGGAACATTTCTTAACCTTTTTTTTTTCAATTCCTCTCTCTCTCTCTCTCTCTCTAAATATATATTTAAAAATGTATACGCTATGTATGTGTATATATGGATATATATATATATATATATATATATATATATGTATATATATATATATATATATATATATATATATATATATATGTGTGTGTGTGTGTGTATGTGGATGTACATGAATATATATATATATATATATATATATATATATATATATATCTGATATATATGTATATATATTGTATAATTAGTCTTGCCGAAGGAAGAGCGAGCGGACATTGCAGTAGTTGCCTTTAAAACCGAGATTTTGATCTTTTTACGGGTCTTCTTTAGGGCTTGAACATATCTAAAAGCAACCATTTGAAAACATTTGAAGGGAATATGGTAAAAACAAGGCAAAAACAAATCAAAAGCCCAAGAAAAAAAGAAAACAGCAGCATAACATAAGCTGATATTCACTATACACAAGAACAGCAATATGACATACATATTGGCATACACGGCGGTGTAAAATAATAGGACAGCGATACGGAATAAATACACAATAGCAACGCTCATAGTGGCAATGAAATAATTCAAATCATACATAGAATTGCTCGAACGTTATATAACCAAGTAAACTGATTACCTTATTTAAGGGCTCACACCTGTAAATACAATGGAATGTCCTAGACCCCTTCACAAATTCGTATCAAAGATACCAAAATAAATGAAGGAAAAAATTGATTAAAAATCAATGATGCAGTTTGGCAAAGAACTGAATAGCTGTAGATATTGAATATGAATTCCTCTACAAACTGCATTTTGGTTGGAAGATGAAAGCTTTTCTGATGGAATTTGAGGGGACTATATTTCATTGGGTACGTGTACGGAAAATAGGTAAGTTTTTGATTGACAAGAACTCGTAGTCTGGCTTTGCGGACCCCTGGACAGAATTTGGACTGAGGAATCTACCCTGAAAATTAAATTGATGGATGAAAGGGTATATCTCACTCATCCAGGTTAGTGAAGCTGAAATACCTCATTTCTCCCAGCTATTTTACAGAATTTTTTGAAATTTGATTTTCAACACACATCCCTATGGGGAAATATTTATGGGTGTGAGCCCTTAAGGCATGGGAAGGTGTACCTGTGAGGTTTCTGGTGTCTGTAGAGTGAGTGAAATGGGTTTGTAGGCGTAATGTGGGGGCAGTGGCGTATCTAGGGGGGGGCAAGGGGGGCACGTGCCCGGGCGCCACTCCTTGGGGGCGCAAAAAAGCGAAGAAGAAGAAGAAAAAAAAACGAAGAAGAAGGAAAAAAAAGAAAAGAAGAAGAAAAAGGAAAAAAAAAAAAAAAACCTCGCCCGGAAGCGCGAGGGCGGAGGGAGAATGGTGGGGGGGGGGGGGGGGGGAGGGGGGGGGGCAGAAAACAAAATCAAACAGGATAAAAACAAAACATGATGATGACGCGGACAAAATGACAATGTTTATTGTGTTCACACAAAAATTCCATGTTCTGTGAGCTGAAACACAAAAATTTTCGGCTCGCTCGCTGCGCTCGCTCGCCAAAATTATATAAAAAAGAAGGTAAGAACAAAACGTGATGATGACAAAATGATAGTGTCTATTGTGTTCACACATGTCATTTTATATCTAGCAGGCAAAATGTTTCACGGAGCAGCGGCTGCAATTTCTTTCGTTCTGAAGCGATCGCCAACTGGATCAAAAGAAGGCGCCAACAGGGGGGTGGGGCGCAAAAAAAAAAACCCCAAATCAAGCAAGATAATAACAAAACGTAATGATGACGCGGAAATATACAAATTTCGGCTCACTCGCTCATACTAATTTAGAGTATTTTTTCAAGTCCTCAGTTTGTTGGTATAAATCGTTATCTATAAGGCCGTCACTATATCTTGATTAGAATGGTAAGATTCAATAAGCAAAAAAATGACAAGAGTTTCATGATTTGTAAGCTGAAATACAAAAATTTTCGGCTCGCTCGCTACGCTCGCTCGCCAAAATGTGTATAAAAAAGAGAAGATAAGAACAGAACGTGACGATGACGCGGACAAAATGATAATGTCTATTGTTTTCACTCATGTCATTTTATATTTAGCAGGCAAAATGTTACACGGAGCAGCGACTGCAATTTCATTCGTTCTGAATCGATCGCCGATTGGATCAAAAGAGGACGCCAACGGTTTCCAACATACGGGGGAGGGGGGCGCAAAAAAATAAAAAAAGATAAGAAAAAACGTAATGATGACGCAGAAATATACAAATTTCGGCTCACTCGCTCGTACTAATTTAGAGTATTTTTCAAGTCCTCAGTTTGTCGGTATAAATCGTTATCTATAAGGTCGTCACTATAATTGTGAGATTTAATAAGCAAAAATTTACAAGAATTGCATGTTTTGTAAGCTGAAATATAAAAATTTTCAGCTCGCTCGCTGCGCTCGCTCGCCAAAATTTATATATAAAAAAGATAAGATTAATACGTGATGATGACGAGGACAATATACAAATTTCAGCTCACTCGCGCGCACTAATTTAGAGTATTTTTTAAAAGTCCTCAGTTTTTTGGTATAAATCGTTATCTATAAGGCCGTCACTATAACTTGATTAGTATTGTAAGATTTGGTAAGCAAAAAATGACAAGAATTCCATATTTGTAAGCTGAAATACAAAAATTTTCGGCTCGCTCGCTGCGCTCGCTCGCCAAAATCTATCAAAATTCATTACATTTAAATCACCCTCAAAAGATCCCTTTTAAGTGCTTGAAAAAGCATCATGTGGACTTAAAGTCCCTACCGGGATGGGGTTGAACATTTTTTCAGAAATTATGGGCGCAATTTTCGTGCTTGCCCCGGGCGCCGTTTTCCCCAGATACGCCGCTGTGTGGGGGTAGTGAAGCGTGAGCATGTATTTGATGTAAAATACAGTGTTTTGAGCGCCGATGGCACGAGAAATTCGATGCTGATGTTGTATATATGAATATGTATATAGATATTGTATATGTGTCAGTCAGTGGTGAAGGCGTTTATCATAATGGAGGTACAGGAATACAACGAAGGTGAGAAAATAATCAAGAATAATTACAAGAAAAACAAGTTGATAATTCATATTTTTGCGACTTCCTCCGTTGACTCGCCATCTCATTTCTGTCTGCCTGTTTTTTTGTCTGTCTCTCTACTCTTTTTTCCTAACTATGTTACATCCTTGAATCTCACTGGAAGTTATAATTCTTTTTGTGCGAGCACACCGTAAACCCACGTTTTGATTTACCAATCTTAGATAATTAAAGCTAACGGAACAATTTAAATCTCAAACGAACTAAGCGTCTAGTCTACGAGGAGATTAGTAGTCTGTAGCCCTTCACTAGCCCCGAGCCCTGGGTGTAAAACGGACAGCAAGGGTTAAGGAAATCTAGGTTCGATTAGATATGAGAACATAAGTAGGTATTCATATTCATACTATGTACGACAGTGTAATTTTTACATCATAATTAGAAACCTTCAACATCCTAACATTATTTCATCCCCTCCAACACTTCCCCCTCCAATCACTCCGGTCTTATCATCGACTGATGAACAAATATTATCACTCAAACACAAGTAAACCTAAGGCGATAGGAATATTGTCAGCTCCATCTAAAGTCTACATGGACTTTGGAAATTTATGATTTATTAACACCATAATTAGACATCTCCAACATCCAAACATTATGTCACCAGCTCCTTCTCTTCCAATTACTCTGGTGTATCACTGATTTTTAAACAAATTATTACACAAACAAAAGTATAAAACCTAAGGCAACAGGAATGCGGTTAGTTCCATCAAAAATCTACAGGGAGTTGGGAATCTCGCATGGGTCGCTTAATTTAACTGATTATTATCATCAAGTACATGAGAGGCTTTTGCAGCGCAGAAGAATACATGTTTTTTACGCTTTATGAATTGCTATGTTATGAAATCATTATGTAACAGGAAGACCTGGGGTAGAATCATTCTCAGCGAGCGACCAGTTTCAGGGTTACTCCATTGGGAGGAGAAAGAAGACCACTGGTACCCAACTTTGGAGGAATCTGCAGAAAACAAGCAAACAATATAAAGGAACAAACAATAATTTCTATGACTTGAAAACTAGTTCGAACAGGAGCACGCCATGTTAAATCTGGCCACCTTTAATTCAAGCAGGGTGATGGAGCGGGGAAATTGATGTTGTGCATGAACTTCAGTAAAAAAAAAAAAAAAAAACATATATTTTGTGTCGATGACATAATGTTTCAGAGTGTACGTTATTACTGGCTCTCCCTTCCCTACTGGATCCTTGAATAAAAAATCCACTCCAAAAGTTTACCAATTTCATAAAAAAGGGAGAAAAAAATCCCAGCAGAATAGTACAAATACGATCAAAATTGGATAAGAAATACGGAAGCTGTGATATTCTGAAATTCATTTTTTTAACACTTCTTGGTCAGTCCTTATGAATATTCAAATCAGCAAGGTGATGATGTTATACTCTATAAATTTCTTGTTCATTTCATAAACGGAAATGATAAAAAATCTCATTTTTCAGCTGTATGAATAGAACACTTTCCTCAAAACCACCCAAAATAAGAAAAAAAAAACAACAACAACAAAAATGTTAATGATATGGAAATACGCTTCAACCTGTATTAGGTAATAATAACGACTCTTTTCGAATTTCATATGAAATTAATAATATAATAAATAATATGGCATTATCAACTCGCTTATTTGAACATTCATAAGAACTGGTCAAGATCTGTTATTCGAAAAAAAAATGCGAAATTCAAATATGATATAAATTATCTTCTTCATTTCTTATCCGACTTTTGCCACTTTTGGAACGTTCTGTATGGATTTTTTTTCTCTTTCTTTGGAGCTTATTCATTTTTGGGTAGACTTCTTCTTAAGGGAAAAAGGAATGTCTAAAGAACGAATTTTAAATTTTCATGGGGAAGTATTACAAGAACCCCCTTCAAGGAGAGATATGACAAAATATAGAGGATGATATTATAACTGTAAAAAGGAAACCAGGACAATATTCTAATGTAAACAGGACAGCCATTGATTGTCGGAATTGGTCAAACACCTCACACAGCCTTTAGGGAAAAATGAAGTGGAGGGACTTTTATTCCTTACAAATATTGTAAACAAATCACGAAGCTATTATTTTCTGATGAGGTCGGAGAGCTGTGGGGTAAGGGACATGTATGACCCGATTTGGTTCAACGGCTGAATAAAACCACTCTGTGAATAACCCAATGCTGCCGAAATTTAGGTCAAGCGCTAACTAATGTAAGTGGGATGCGGTTCGGATAGTTCTTTTTTTATCAATACTCGCAGGCACACCAAAGACAGAAACGCAGGCTTTGGAGGATTCACTATACGTGGATAATATGCCAGGTGAGCAAGAAAGAAAAAAAAAAGAATAGGAATATGCATGAATATTCATGTGCCGTTCATGAGGATATCTTTTATTTCAGTAAATCTTAAGATAAAGGATGATAATGCTCAAATGAAGCAACTATCAATGCAATGAATTAATCTGATTTTATGGGGCTTTCCGCGGAGTTTGGGGAAACCATTGATTTTAAGAATTAATAAAGACGAAAAAAGGGGAAAAAGAAAAAACAAACAAACATAGAATGGCGTCTAGTACTCCTCGATCATAACCCATTGCTCTCTTATAAATCTACAGAGCACGTCTTGACAACGTGAAACGACAGGTTCACAATATTGCAACAAAAAAATATTATTCCTAATTTACATGCTTGTCACAAATATGGTGATTGTTTACTTACCTTGAAAGAGGTTTCATTTGGATGGATAACTAAATTGTTTAAAAGAGCAGGTAATCGGGGATTTGAGAAATTTCTGCCATTTGACCCCATGGCCCAAAAATTCCCAGGAAAACCACTGTTAGGCAGTTATTTTCAGGATGACATCTTTGGCCATTTCCGAGATATGGAAAAAAAGCCTTTTTTAGCATTTTCACTCGACCTTTGACCTTTTACCCTAAAAAAAAAAATACCTTCAGGCCTTGTGCAGAGTAAACTTTTCGAGAGTATTTTGACCTCGACTTTTGATTTCGTGCATGTGCACCTAAAAGTTGTCAACTTCGTCCACTCAAACATACATATGCCAAGTTTCATTATGATACCTCAATTAGTTTTTAAGCTAGGCTGTCCATAAGATTGATCAAGGACGGACGGACGGACTGACAGACTGACAGACAGCCCAAACGCATAATGTCCCTGGCAAAACTTCGTGTCGGAGGCATAAGATTCCTCAATATCTGCAGTCCCGTTCAGTCTCTTTTTGTGTGTATTTCGCAGGTGTGCGTGAATGTGAACGTTTATTTCATCCTACCCTTAACCAATGTTCCTCGGCAAGGTTAATCAAAATTGTAAAATCTTATAACGCATAATAAGCACGAATTGTCGGGGGGGGGGGGTATCAACGGGCAGGTGAACGTACCTCAGTCAGCGGGCTGGTCTCGAAACGTGCTTTTTGCAGGACGCGAACAAGCGCCATCTTAGCTTCCATCAGGGCGAACCTCATCCCGACACAGATTCGCGGTCCGGCGCCGAAAGGCATCCAGGTGAAGGGGTCTCGCTTCTCGCGATTCTCCTTGGAGAACCTGGAGACGATGGAATAACGAGACCAACAAAGAAGAATTCATTGGAAGAAAAAGAAGAGAAGAAGAAATAGACATACGGGAAGGCAAAGGAGAAAACGAAAAAAAAAAAGTATAAGAAGCAGGAGTAGTTCAGAAACACATGAAGAAAACAAGGACAAAAAGGAAAATAAAATAGGAAAAAACGTACATTCAAGATTTAAAAAAAAATGGTGTAAGAAAGAAAAAATAGAAAAGGGAAAGGACGATAAGAATTTAAGGAGCAAGGAAAGGATAAAGAGAATTCAAAACTGATGAATTTGCCGAAGATGATTGGGGGAATTAAATGTATCTCACCTATCAGGATCAAACTTGCTTGGTTCGGGCCAGTAGGCGGATGAGTGATGCATGGTGTACGGGTTGACCCATACGTCCACTCCCCGCTCGATGGTGACTCCCTTGTACGTGCAGGTCTCGCCACACTCGCGATCCAGTCTACGTAAAATACGTAACATAATAGTCTCGTGAAAGTTACCAAGATTTTATTCAGTCGGTGCTATGATTATAAATACATTTAGGATGGAGCTAAGGGAAGGACGTGGCTTTGTATACCGTGTATCAATGATCTGATACTCATCTCTTCATGGATGATTTCTTACTCATCTCTTCACCATTAGAAGAATGAAACGAACTATAATACATAAAAGTAACAAAACAACCAAACAAAGATGAAAATCATTACGTGGTAGCGGGTGGGTAGTAGCGGAGAATCTCACACATGACCTGATCGAGGTACGGCATCGTCGAGACCTTCGTGTAATCGACATCGTCGCGGTTGGGGGCGAGCTTATCGATCTCGGCGATGAGTTTGTCCTGGACGTGGGGATTTTGGGCGAGGAGGTACGATCCCAGCGTGAGAGCAGTGGTAGTTGTCTCGTAGCCGGCCGAAAGGAAAATCATTGCCTGTGTGTATATGAGAGGCAAGGATTTCTAGAGGGATATCGATCACAGGTGTTGTCTATTTTTCAAAAGACGAAACTTGGTATTTACGCGTGTTTTTGAAAATGCACACAGCCTATATAATGATCCGAATGATTCGAAATATCAAAGACTCTGGCAAGTTCATTATATTTCTTCGATTCTTTTTCAGTCATTTATATGAGTTCATCCCCTTACATTTCTGAATAATTGATATGGCATGAAAACTATATTCGAAAGTCAATAATTTCACAGATCTTATCACTGCGACATAGGAGAGGTGAACTTTTTAGAATTTTAACGTTCAAGAGGAGCAGGGATGACATTCCTTACGCCCGTGAGTATTAGAGAGAGAAAATTCCCCTCACTACAGTATGTATTAAAACACAAAGCAGTTTCAATTATAAATCTCACAAATTTCCGGGTAAGCCTTTCGTGTAACTTGCGGGAAACAATTGCTGCTACCCGGAGGTCCCAGCAGACAGACAGCACCTTACAGTTCACACCACGTGTCTCGCCCCTTGTTGCCCGGAGGTGCGCACGTCGTCCTATTTACCCGCAGCCAAGTTTAGTCCTTGTCATATCTTTCCGGGCAAGTTGCGGGGGGGGGGGGGGGGAGGGGCTTGCTGCTTGTAGGGATTTTCCATTCATAAGTAAGGCTTTCCAACAAAGGTGTGACAGGGCCTTGCGCATTCTCAAAACTTGCTCCGGATGAGTTGCGGGGGTTAGCAGTCGCACCTTCACGCAACTCCAACGCAGGTAACATAGTTGTAACACAGGTACTTTGTCCATTTGTCGCCCGTAATTTAGGTGGATCAGTTTCGAAGCTCGCTCACGTGCTCCTTCAGAGCCTGACATGCAGGTCACACTGAATACACACAAGTAGAACCTAATAAGGACGCGTCCCGCTGCAGGTTAGACGCTCGCGAAACTCGCCCAAATCCTTGACTGCCCACAGAAAATTATCCTGCCTGCTGAAAAATCTCTACACGCAAGAAGCCTGCGTAGTTTGCCCGGAAAGGCCTGACATGGTTGTCGTCGGATTTAACTTACATTGCGCGATACAATTTCATCCGTGTAAATCTCACGACTGAAGTTAAACATATAAACATATTTGTTTACTTTAACATGAATGTTAGAATCAATGCATCTTTCGGTTTTTTTTTTTTTAATCTAACACAAACATGACAGGGTACCTCTTATCTCAGCCTACCTGTCCAACAACCTCACGTCTGGAAAGGCGCCCTCTAGTGGTCGGCGTGATGGAATTCTTGCCTTCGTCGGATCCAACGAAGAGTTGGTTATGCTGGTCGTCGTCGTCGTTTTCGATGGTGTGTATGTTTTTGCCATCCTGGGCGTCGATCAGGAGTTGGAGGAAGTCCACATTCTGATATATCATGAGAAATGTTGGTCATTTTTGAAACTACTTATTTCGTCTAAATATAGTGACATTCTTCAGTTCCTTGTACTATTTCTTACATGCAACATTTGCAATGAAATTCAAATAAGAAGATAATCAATTATGAATGGCAGCAAATCATGCTTTCTGTATCAACTGCCCCGGAAGTTGATGGGACGAGTGAGGGTCTACAAGACGGTGAGACAGACAACCAGACAGACAGACAGACAGACAGACACAGAGACAGACATCACAGACAGAGAGACAGACATACAGATAGACATATAGACAGACAGACAGACGGTCATGTAAAATGTCGGACACATAATATATGGAGTATGGAGTGGTAGATAATCCATTTACTAGTCGTGCTAGTATCACATAAACATGCCCCTGACGTCAACGTTGAAAACAGCAAGCATTATAAGTTTAGCTGTAAAATGTCACCATGCATGAACAATGATAATGACACCGCCAATAACAACAACAACAACAGCAACAACAACAACAACCACAACAACAACAATCACAACTTAGTAAAAACAGAAACAATAACAACAACCACAACAAAAAAGTAAACTACAGTAATAAACACAGTAGCAGGAAAACCGTATTCAACGCACGTGTGTGCCGTGTCCGCTCTTCCTCATAGCAATGGTTTTGTCAATGACTTCGGTGAAGAACTTGATGGTGTCCTTCGGAAAGAGGGTGAATCCAAGAAATTTGACAACAGGCGCCAAGAACGGCAGGAAAGCTGAACTCGAAGAACAGCATTGAAACAAAGAAAAGATAAATCGGGGGAAAGAGTCAGTCAGTGAAAGCAGAATATTCATATAAATGATACTATTAATACTTCTCTCCCTACTTCTGCTACAACAACTCTTGCTGCTGCTGCTACTATTACTACTACTACTACTATTACTAGTCACAACTACAATTACTGCTACTACTGCTACTACCATTGCTATTACAACTACAGTTATTACTACTACTAACTACTACTACTACTACTACTACTACTACTACTACTACTACTACTACTACTACTACTGCTGCTACTACTAATGCTAATACTACAACTGCATCTTCTACATCTTTTTTTTTTCTGTGCTGCTTTTTTCCCGCATTGAAGTTTCTTTACGAGATCAGTAAGAAGGACTTTGAATGAAAGAAGGGAGTATCAATTCTGAGGGGTGACAATCATTGTGCAATGACAGCTTCTAGCCAATGCCACCCTCTGTACAAGTGTATTTGTAATATTCAAAGAACTATCCCCGCTATCTTATTCTGTTGAAGATCCTTTTGATTCCTCGGTTACTTACAGACGAGGGCGAAGACGGGTGTGGTGAAAGAAACCTGGAAGAATTTCTTGGCGTGGTTGACGAATGGTTCGTCTGCCTGAGTCTGTGACTTCACCTGCAGACCGAAGGCACAACTCGCCACCGTGTCCATCACGAAACCGCCGAACAGACTGTACCGGTTAATCAAGTAAACATAAAAATGAATGATACAGCATTATAGATTTATAAAGCACAAAACACGTAAATGTACAGACAGTATAAATCTTCCGCAAGGATCCCTGAGTGGAGTTTAAAAGCAGAACCTTTTCCCCTAATCAGTAAATTCAGGACTAATATGAAATAAGTGGGTCTGTTTAGATGATACATAAAAGTCACTGAAATTGTTGGTGGATTTCCTACGCGCTTGCATTTTCTCATTTCAAACTTATATGTTAATGGATAATGTTAGAAAAAAGGACATGTATTGCGAGTTTGTGGCGAAATTTTTCATGTTCATCGTAATGCTGACTGTAACCGGTGATGGAAAGCGCCCTCTTTGCCCAGCTATGGCGATTTTAAAGTGTTTCGATGGAAATAAGCCAGTTCATGAATGTAAATTTGCCATTGATTTAAAAACGAGTGGAATCATCTGCAAGCTTCATCTAGAATGTTTAGGGTTGGTTTCATTGGCAGAACACGGTCTGAAGAAAATGATCTGTGTTGAAAGCTACCATAATGTGCTCATTTATGAATAATCCACGGTAGGGAAAGTGTCTCGATAAAAATGAGCAGAATCAGTGGAATTCGGATCGAGGGGAGTTTAGACTTACTCTTTACACTGAACTGTGCCATCCTTAGCACACGCCTTCTGTACGTTGTCCATCATGGTATCTGCGCAGGAATTCACGATGCCTGACATCTTGGTGAAGAGAAATCATATAGTGGAAAATAGAACAAGCTAATAAGCATTGATTAGTTGAAACTCAGGATTTTATATGCACGATAAAAGGACAAGATTTCCTAATGCATATGGAGTCATTTTTAAAACGCAGAGAAAATGGTGACTCGCCTAACTGAAGTGCTACAAAAGCTGGACGATTCGTTCAAGAATAGAAATGATTTCTGGTAGATTTGCATTATTTGGACATTCCCGTATGCCCCTCAGGAATGAAAGTCTGAATATAATCCGTGATGTCACAGTGTTGCATGTTAGTGTGTTTCTTCACATTAATTCAACGAGACCACACAAAAAAGCGCACTTGATCATAACAAATTGCAAACAAATTGATATAAAGAGGAAACAGTTCACAATGTTAAATTCCACCTCTCTTATTGAGAAATTTCGAAGCAAAAATTACTAATGAAACTCTGAAAATCAAAAGAGTGTTAGGCAGGGTTAACTTGATTTCATGTATAACACTCTGATCATCAAATAGGAGTGGCCAATATGAAATATCTGAATATGTGACGTAATAACATTCTACGTTAACATTTCGAATGAACCTTTCGTAAGAATACTTGAATGCGCCTGCAAAGATGCCTCCCAAAACCAGGTAAATTCTCATAGTTATACATCATGTGCTAATCAATGTTTGAATATTATGATTAAACAAAGACAATGGAAAGCAACTTGATGCTGTAGACCGAGCATAACGCGAATGATTACCCGCAGTGCCTTTCGTTTCTTTACCAGTAATAATTTCTTTTATTCAAATACATGTATTTTTCAAAGTTTCGATCCACATCACTAAAAAAAAAAAGGCTGGTATAAGAAGGATAGTGCTTTGAAGATGGCTTAGGACACTCTAGTGTGTTTGGAATGTATTTGAACGTGTATTGCTTGTGCAGGTGTGTGCGTTTATAGCAAACAGGAGAATGAGTTGATATAAGAACATAGCTATGTAAAGAGAAACGCCTGAGCGTCTCTCTACGTACCATCTTCATCTTTCGGCCAGTGAAAGTCGGGGTTAGGATGTCACGCACTTTCTTCCACTGCGCGTCTCGGAGGTTGAACAAGGCGGTGTCAAAGTCCCCGGATGACACGGGTATCTCCTGGGGCACATACACAAAAAGGTGGAAAGTCCACATGGAAATACCTGGCCTTCAATCAATCACCCAATATATCGATCAGCAGTCGATGAATGATATTGATTGACGAATAATAGACAGGAAAATGAATGCATCCCTTCATTATTGAATTAGCGCCTTCCTCACATAAAAGAATGAAAGATTTTAAAGATTAGAAGCCCAAAAGCACAAACAAAAACAGTAAAATCGCACAGCTTCAAAAGTATTTTGCAGAAATAATTGGTAGCCTTTTGTTTCTAGATGAGTGAGAAAGAGAGAGAGAGAGAGAGAGAGAGAAGGAAAGGGAGACGGAGAGAGAAAAAAGAAAGAGAGGGAAAGAGCTGACGTTTGCGTTTTCCTTCGCGTAGTCCTAACTTTCGAATGATATTCATTTGTGAGACAAAGGTTGCAATACAGCTATTCAACCTTCTAGACCCCTCCGGAAGAGTAGCATTTTACAAGATATCGCTTACTCTATTGTTTATCTAATTCTGTTTTCAAATCATCCTAAATATAGTGTCACATTGCAATATACAAATAATGCACAGGTGAGAGTGCGTTAGTGGAGATCCAGTGCACTTGTGGGTATGGGTATCTACAATGGTGCAACGTTCACAAGGCGCGGCGGAGTGCATGTTGCACAATATTGTGAATACCTGAAAATGAGCTGCACCTCCGATGTCGAAAAAAGAAAACACACCAGTGCATTATTGCTTTATAAATGGTTCTATGAAGTATTTTATATTTACCTTATTTTATGGGTAAATACAAATCATCTGTACATGAAGAACTTGCAAGATATCCAAAGAAATACCCAAACACTCTCGTACTGCACTCGAACTTGTTTCCGGTAAATATTTGATCGCGCGCTTGTAAATTGACCGAGTGCTTATTGTTTTTAAAAATTGTGCAATATCGATGTCATTGATTACGACAAGCCACAGTCACGCGCGTATCTCTAAGTGAGAAGTCCTTCGTAGCCAAGGTCCTACCGGTCGCGATTTGCATGCAGTCAATGGTTAAAAAAATAAAAAAAGATATATGCCCGTTGGGCATATTAAGAAGAACTAAAGAATAGTCACGTGATTGCGTCTTGATTAGGATCTTTAAAGTCCTACTACTTCAACTGCCACTGCTCATACTACCATTAGCACAACTCCCACTACCCCTCTAAGCATATCTACAAATTGCTACGACCCACCCTCCTGTTATAGAACTTGCCGAAGTCCTTGATGAGTATTTTTCTAAGGAGCTCGACATCACTGACCATGATGATCGGTTCTCGCCACAGATAGATTCCGGTCACGGGGCCATGCTTGTCAGACATGCTTTTTATCGACTCGTGAAAATTCTTCCAAAGTGAAAGGAACGTGCAATGTGCATGTAGGTATAAAACTGCATAATTGAAATTTACATAATACAACTGCAGTATGTAAGCACTTAACCGTCACAACAAAATTTCCAACTTTATACTGTATTTATGGAAATGAAAGCAAGAGTTTATTAAGTAGAGGGGACAAGGTTAAGGTGTGACTTTTCTTCAGTTTGTCTCCCTCTACCGATGAAGTTTGAAAAATCGCAACTGATCAGACAAGGCATGGACACAATGAAAGTCAGTTCATATCAACTTACTGAACAATAAACTCATTTCAACGCTTCTTCTCCTGAACTTTAATAATTATGCCATTAACAGCGTTACCATGTCAACGTGTGTAAGTATGCCTACTTATGTGTCTGTGTTAAGGTCTATGTAAACTTACGTTTCCAATAGCAAGGATGTTACCGAAGATCGGGAGAGGGGTGGGACCAGGAATTCCCATTCGCCAAAAGTAGGTGTGGCACCAAAAATCGTACCTACACGGCAGAAAACAAAGTGTGGATGCAAAGCATGATAATCACTAAGCCCATTTCGTTGACACAGACCAGCACAATATATATATATATATATATATATATATATATATATATATATATATATACGAAGAGTTTGTTTGCAAAAACCGATAAGTCTATTTTTGAAGATTTTGAAGTACGGTCTCTGTCATAAAGTACAAAATGATACCTTTTAAATGATATATTGGTCACTACATTATAAAGGTACATTTTTGAAGTTATGGTCAAAAGAAGCAACAATTTTCTTATTATTCTCTTTATTTTTCTTGACCTTTAATCGCAAATATCTCCATTTGACAAATATGGACTTATCGGTTTTTGCAAACAAACTCTTCATATATATATATATATATATATATATATATATATATATATATAAACGTATAAAAGCGTCCATAGGGAGAATATACGTCTGAAAACAAGGTTGTCTTAAGGGGAATTCGTTTCAAAGGGGAAATTTTTGATTCCCCTTAAGGTTTTGACAATGTATGCAATGTTTTTCAAAGCCCTATCATTGATCCGGGGCCTCAGGACTAATCTACACTAGGGCACATTATGGCATAGTGTGTATAGATTGAGGACTGTACCATTATTGCAATTTAGGGGAAATTGGCAGGGATGCAAAAATGGGTGTATATATTGGATGTGCATAGAAAACGGGCCATTTGGGGAATTTAGATGTAAAATTATCTGCTTTTTCCTTAAAAAGAGTTGTATTTTCTCATGAACATACAGAATATAGTGGTATAAGATGAATTTTGTGCCCTTGTGAGTTCAATTCTGCTTTGAGCTCATATGAATGCATAATTTTTCAAAAGGGCAATATCAATGCCCATATCAATGCATAATTTTTCAACAGGGCAATATTTGCGTTTCTACTGAAATTTTTCATGCTTTTCATCAAAATTCTCCCAAATTATCATTTATTCCGCATTTCCCTTTGGAGAAATAAAACATACTGAAATCATCATTATCATTATCACCTGATCAAGTGACGCATATGGCAGGACAAACAAAGGGTTCACCGAGGCGAACAAGGAAATATCAGCAAACAAAGTCCACCAAAATATCTTAACATATTGAATAGATTTAAAAACAAATCTGCTCGTGGTATATCGGATATTTTGGTGGACTTTGTTTGCTGATATTTTCTTGTTCGCCTGGGTAAACCCTTTGTTTGTCCTGCTGTAAATGCGTCACTTGATGAAGTGATAATGATGATGATGATGATTTTAGTGTGTTTTATTTCTCCACTTGTATAAAGGAAATCAACGTGACAAAATAGAAAATTGTCACATGAAAATATGCACAAGAGTGTTTATTAATACGAAATAAGAATAATACGTAAATGTGTTCATTATGGTATATGTTAAAGTACAGGTGGAGGAGACCTTTATCGATAAGCAAACATGACCCTGCATCACAAAATCAACAAAAAGTCGCCAGACATGGATTTTTAGTTAGGGTCAGATTCTGAAAGAGCAGACTCTAAGCTTTCAAATCATGTACTACTCAATTCAAATGGACTCTCCTAACCTATCTAAATATTGGAAAGAAAGCACACACTCTGGACTAGCGTGATCTGAGAAAAAAGGCTCTGAAGTATGAGGTCTATACCAAGGGTCTATACAAGCGCTTATAGTCTTTACCAAGCAGTGCTAGCTGTTCGATGAAAGGAACAAAAAGCAGGTAGTAAACCACAGGAGCAACAACAATGAAGGGATTATCAGATTAAGCTGAAATTGAGCATGCTCTATCAACTTATTCTGTCCGTAATCAATGCCTACTTTAAAAGCAGTAGCATTTTCCTTCCAAAAGTTACTAGAATTGAAAATGAAGAGTGTGCAAAGGATTTTCAAGAAATGAAAAGGGACCTCTAAGACATACCTGATCACACTATTCTAAAAAAAAAAAAAACAAAGTGGCATAAAACTGCTTAGAACACACTTTTCCGTTCATCTTATGATCCCAAATTAAGAATAGTGTAGAAGAAGAAAGCTCTTTCAGAAAACATGAAAAAACTCAATTGACTTGGTCGACCCGTTTCCCCTTTTTTGTGTCCTCCCATAAACCAAGGGGTGCGTCTTTGTGTTTGTTTTGTGATGCAGGGTCACAAATAGCTTCTGACTTTGATAAAGGCCTCTGGACAATATGAGTTGTTGCTGTTCTCTACTGAAGGAACAAAACACATAACACACAAAATTAATAGCGTATAAATTAACAGTCGTCATTTTCTATGTTATTTGACTGAAGATGACAACACACTGGGGATTTGATGCAAGAAAGAAATTGAATTAAGAGACAAGAATGATGGGTCCCCCATTATTCTTGTCCCTTAATTCAATTTCTGTCTTGGTTCCCCAAAGAGGAAAAGATAAGAAAAGAGAAGGAAAGACAAGAGCAGAGCAGAGAAGAGAAAAAGCGATAGTATACAATGTTCAGAAGTTGAGAGCTTTATACATGAAATCAAAACCACCTAATATCATCGAAAGATCTATATTTCAAACACTAATGATATATAATGGCCAAGATGTGTGTGTGTGTGTGTGTGTGTGTGTGTGTGTGTGTGTGTGTGTGTGTGTTGTTATTGTTGTCTTTTTTTTGAGGGGGGGGGGAATAGATCGGTGAGCATAACTTCTAATTTGAGTGATACCTTGAAGAAAGGATATTTTGTAAGCTGATTTAAATCCACGTCAAGTCACGTCATCCACGTCAAGCTCTGCTTATGATGACGGTCCCCTGTATTGATTTCTCCTTTGTTAATAGATACAGTATGCCTTAATATGTTATTTTGATTCATATGTCACTTCAGACTGATGTTGTTACGCAAATGATATATATATTTTTTTGTATTGATTTGTATGTTATCTGTATCATTCTGTTTTCATTTGCAATTATATTCGGAGAAAGAAAATGCAAAAATAAACGAAACAAACAAACAAAACATTTTAAAGGTGATTGTTTGGTGCCGAGGACTTCCAGGGTACACCATGAACAAAATTTTGTCCTGCAGCTTGTCATTTTGACTGACGCTGGCTTTAGCCTTATCTTCACGAAATTCTTGCATCTGATTGGCTGAGAGCAAATTTGTCCGACAAATTTGTAGGACAAAACGCTTCATGAAATGCCCCAAGAGCCCATGATTTACGGCTCGCACCTTTATTTTTTTTTTTCGTAACTAAGCGAGAAATTGTCTCATGAATATTCATTAGGCAGGGCAGCAAAAGCTTCGATTTTCTCGAACAAAGTAATTAGAAGTCCGCATGTTCTACGCCGCATCGTAGTGTTTGTGTGTTCACACAGGAGATGTTGTGTGTTGTGCGCATGTGTGTGTGGGTGTGTATGGGTGTACGCGTGTGCACGGTATATAGCTGTCTGCACGCAGGTGGTTGCCGCTATCAGAACTTGAAGAAATAGAAACAAAAAGGTCCGTGGCACCTGTTATTGCGGTAAATTATGGGGGAAATAGACATTACCAATCAAGCACTATTAATACTCTGGCAAATATTATTGCTACCCAACGCCCAACGCCCAACGCCCAACGCCCAACGCCCAACGCCCAACGGCCAACGCCCAACGGCCAACGGCCAACGCCCAACGGCCAACGCCCAACGCCCAACGGCCAACACCCAACACCCAACACCCAACACCCAACACCCAACACCCAACACCCCCCGGAAGAAGGCCCGTAGTCGACCAACCCAGAAAGGGGGAGGGGAGGGCATTTAAACTCCGAGATCTGACATGCCTGATCTGGCCTTCTTGAGTGGTCCACAATCTACAAGCACTGCTTTTTAGTGTCTCTCAGTTTTTTTTTTCTCCTCAAAATATAACTTTGCATTTTCCCGAATGTATACATGATTCATCTCTATTAGTTTGTTGTATATCGTTAATCCTTCGCACTTTGTACTGTATACATGCTTATGATGAATTTTCTGATTTACCTCGTGTTATGTTTTGTTGGAAAGAAAATGAGAATGAAATAAATGAATTGAATTGAATTGAATTGAATCTTATTTGAAAGTAATATCGTGCGTTATGATAACTTGGATCACGAGAGGATCATGTTTGCTGTGCGGCTTCCGGGTTCAACTTTGAATCATGTGATCCTCGTACCACTGTAAAGGGAAACAATCACACTGATATTTTCAATCAAATGTAGAGAGATGAAAAAAGGTGAACATTTTAGCAAAATGAATGCCATTTGGTGGTTTCAAAAGCGCTAACGCGAAACAGTTATATCCGTCAGGGACAACCCTTGTTCGAATTAGAAAAGGACACAACAGCTCTCCTTTGGTTTGCACACATAATACTGTTTTTCATTCACAAACACTGATCACTCGGGGCTTACAGCCAAACAATCCTGCTCTTATGTTAGGCTGTCATACTTCTCTATGTACAACCCGATTCGATTCCGACCAATCATTATAATTACTGTGAAAACTATGCATGTATATTTTTGGGTTTGTTTATCATGGACAAGGTTACGAGAATTTGTGACATTATTCTTGCAGTAATATTATATGAGAAGTAATAAATAAATTGAAACTGAAACTGAAATAGCTTTTGTGTGTGTGTGTGAGCAATTCAGCAACTATGCATCATATCAAAACTTGTAGAGAAGATGTGTATCCTGGCGAATATGACATGACCATAACACCATTACCTCGTTTGAACTCGAGTACTCGAGTTTGAGACTAGTAGGCCTACTATTCAAATTAGGTTCGTCGAAGGCAGTATCAATTGCAGACTTGTTGTCTTTACTGCTGAGGTTATTTAAAACAGCGCGGGACTTTCTTTCACACGGTGTTTTTTTGTCACACCCTGATTTGTGACACTGTCTATGTAATACAAGTCACGAGACTCTACTGTATCAACATTAACAAGCATGGTTATCTCAGACAACCGTTGCATCCATGCCATGCAAACTAGATTAAAGAGATATTCCAGACGATCTGTATAATTTCACATAATATAATACATAAATCGATAGTGCCGTCAATGTATGTATTTGAAGGATTCATTGTGTGTCATTTATTTTAAGCTGAAATACTCAGAACGTATACACTTCAAAAGGATGATGTCATTGCAGGTTCACATATTATTCCAATAATGTAGCAGTATAATTCCCTTACAATACTACTTGCTTAACAAGTGTACCTGTACAGGATTTAAGCATAATTTCTTCTTTTGCTCTGCTTCCTTAAGCATCGAATCATGCATTCTTATGTGAAGTTGCTATTTCATCATCCTTTTTTTTTTTCATCGTGATTTGTTATGGATTTCAACAAAACAGTGCAATATTTTTACCCTGTAACGTGTCACGAAGAGAATTTCGCATCAATTGTTTACCCTCCTAATCTATATCATTCAATGATATCATGAAGACACAACGAGATTACAAAAGGTATCTTCACCTTTGTGTCTGTGTGTATAGCTTATCTGGAAAGGTCGCTTGGTACAGACTGTTCGTCAGGTGATCATATCAGCCACCAAATTACACCTGGTCTTGCTAGATGTGAGAATGGGTGGGCTGAGCTCTGGGGGAGAGGTGGTGGTGGGATTGGGGGAGGGGTTAGGGGAGAATTGGCCCAACCTGGCACATCGCAGTCATAATGACACATGTATATTTAGGCTCGTTGCATAACTGTTATTTTTACTCCATGTTAGTTCCAAATGCTTTTGATTCAGATATCTTAGTGGTATTTTGAACATGTAAGAGAATGAGCAGGTCTACATGGAATCATAAATGTAAAAACCACATTTTATTATACGTGTTTGCATAATTATGTCTATCTTTGCATGTGGTTGCGGTTTGTGGGTTTGTGTGAAGCTCAGTCTGTGAAGCGTTAAGTAAGATCTCGTTTATGGCAATTTTGAAAAGACAAATAATGAAGCATAAACTATCGAAAATTGATCGGTCAAGTTTGGTTTCTAGTAAGATATCGATGAAAGTGTAATATAACTTTCGGGTCCTTCTTCATTTCGGTGCAATCACATGGCTGTTAGCCTTCTGTTGTTTCCTCGTTCATTTCAGTCCCATCCTACCCAGTCCTTTCTCGCTTGATCATGCTCTTAAAAGGGGGAAAATCCTTAGAATCACATGACCGCCACCCCCCCCCCCAAAAAAAAAGGAGTGACCAATGTGGGTTGGTAGCCTTCAGTATAACATTTTCCTTAAATGTAATCACTACTGATCACAGCAAACATTCTAAGGTCAGAGGCCCATTATATCTGCAAACACAATGGCAGATATTTGAAGCACGTAACTTTGATATACCAGGATTTTTCCCTCCTAACATTGAAAACACCCAGACAATACGTGCCCTGAGCTACGTACGTCATGTATGTGATAAAAGAAACACATAATCAAAGTTTTAATTCTGTTATGTAGAAACCAAAGTAAGACGTGTTAACTGAATTAAAGAAGACGGTATGTAGAGCCCACAAATGTCAAAATCGACAACTTATGTCAAAATTACTACAAATGTCATAACACGTCAATCACAAATGTCAGAATAACTACAAATGTCATAATACGTCGACAACAAATATCATAATTACCACAGATGTCATAACACGTCGGCCACAAATGTTATAACGCGTCAACCGCAAATATCAAAACTCATTGCCTGCAATTTAATAATGAAAAAATAGCGATCAGACTATAATTTGATCAACGTTTGTTTGTCTGTCAGTCTGTCAGTTATTGGGATGAAACTTGGTGGGTGGATGAAGGTTGATCCAAGAATTACTCGCAAATGTCACCTAACGCGTCAACCACTAATGTCAAAACCTATTGTTTGCATTGTAATAGTGAGAAATAAAAGTATATTGAAATAAAACGGATTGAAATACAATCAAATCATTGCAGTATGCAACCTCTGTTTTGTGTGTATACGTATAGTCACCGTCTGTTTAGAGCAAGGGTTATAATCAATTTGTTAGGCAGGCCTACTACACGAAAACAATGAAAATAATAAGCGGGCCACAGATTTTTGGTAGCATATAGCTACATTACATCAGTATCAGATTTTAAGTTTTGGATGTCAGAGGGCTACATTTTGTTTAATGCTAATTAACCATCATTGAGAATGACTTTCTTTAAAGAAGTAACCTTAATCAAAGAAACAATTAGATTCCTCAGGGTCTGAAATACATGTTATCAGACTTTCTGAAAGCTATGGCAAGTATGAAACATGTACAACTTCAGCTATTCTAGTTTAGTGAAGCAGTATAGTCCATCACAGTCGCCTATAATTTGAGCTTATGATAGGTATTATGATGTTACGTTCTCGGAAAATATCTCATTCGCTTGTACACAGATCTCTACCGAATGTTTTTGTTGACGTGCACTTACGAAGAAGAAATATCTTCGCATCAAACTCTGTAGTTGTTGAAATGGTTATAGGATTGAGGACTCGGATAAAAGGGAAGAGGAATAATGAATCACAAGAAACAAACACATAAAGAAAAAAAAAACATGGTATTTGTTCAAGTGCAAAACAGTATATTCTTTAATGGTAAATTTGAGGCGATATTCTCATTGCCATGTCTAATTTGCATATGTGTAGGTGATATATTCCACATATTTGAAACCTCTGGCGATTCCGGCGATTCCGGACCCCCCAAAAACAAACAAACAAACAAACAAACAAACAAACAAAAACAAAACCCAAAACAACAACAACAATAAACAAATAAACAAACAAAAGAACGGAAAACAAAAACAAAAACTAACAAACAAGGAAGAAAAAAGAGTAGTTTTTTTTTTTCAACTTCAGAAGTTTTGTAGATAATATTAATCCCTAACAGTTGTCATGAATATGCACACTTGTGAGCTGATACTCAGTATCTTTCATCACCGTTGATAGTGTTTAAAAGAAAATGGCGTCAATTTTAACCAGCTTTAAATGTGAAAGTCAGAATGTTAGTTCTTACTGAATGATTTAAGAATAATGGTAGGTCATGGGATATATCACACAAGCTCTCAGGCTAAAAGTGACAATAAAAAAAACCCTCAGGAACATTAATTCTGATTACGATCTGTATCATAATGAATGGCGAGTATTCGGACAAGTATTTATATGTTTTTCGTGCACTTTTTCTTACAACACATCCTCCAACAAGGTTTAAAGGATACATTAAGAATCTTTACATAGGGCACCTACATGGACATTCTAATACAGATGGAACTTTAAGCAGCGAAATCCACACGCCAATTATATATCACCGACATTGCAACAGAGTGCACAAATGAACTATTTATCCCATTGTTTGCGATGTATTAACATTGTTTGTGATCTACCAGTTTCTAGACATCATTCATGACTCTGTATTTGATAAATGAGATTTAATCTGTTAATACATAGCAAACGCTGAAACACATATAAGTCTCCGGGTATATCATTTCAACACTTTTCCGTGTTTGCAATACTCTGTCACTTTCCGCTGCCTTACTGCATCGTGTTCTTTACGTTTCGCCTAATGTACCTATCAAGAGGTGGTGGACTTTATCGTGACAATTTTATTACTTTTGAAATACCTGTTGTAGAGTGAAATAACAATTCGAATGGAAAACATAACAATAATATTTACAATACGGTCACGGCTCAATCGTCTTGCAACTCTACGACGTATAGCTGCTCACATTTCAGCACAATAATAATGATGGCGCAATACACGACCTCACCCCCCCCCCCGTGTCTCTCTCTCTCTCTCTCTCTCTCTCTCTCTCTCTCTCTCTCTATATATATATATATATATATATATATATATATATATATATTACATATATTACATATATAAATAATATGCGTAAAATTGTTTATGATGTACCCCTAATGTAAATCCCTGCCTATAGGGAAAGGGAGAGAATTTAACTCACGCGAAGAAAAGGAGTATGGCCGTCACGAAGAGATAGACCGTAGTCGTGGACGTGGCCACATCGAAGACGTCGAGGAAAGCCATGACGATCACGAAGGAGTCAAGATCTTACAGGTACAAAGCAAAACACAAAACTTGGCAGAAAACTCCAAAGACAACCTCCTGAAATCCCGGCTTCCTCACGAATGGTGGTACCACCGGAAGATTGACCCCGATTTATGAGCGATTGCGTGCACTTCACATTATAGGAAAACGACCGAAAGGAGGACGAAGGCCATTATGTACACAATCACAAATGACATATTTGCTGTTCTCTTCACACGTTACGATATCAGATATTTCCTTTGTAACTTTTCATTTTTTTCCCATGTTTCAACACTGCGTTCTCTACGGGTGACAGGTCTTTTTTGTATACGTCAGTTCTTGTCAAACAGTAGTCTCTCCCCCCCCCCCCCCACACACCATATTGGGACTACCATCGACCTTCAATCTCTCTTACTCTGTACGTTTTGTTTGCTCCCATTGTACAAAAGGTTGTGTGAACCTGGCCAAGTGCCATGAATTTGAGGTGAAGGGAGTGGAGAGGGCTGATGCCATCTAACACTGGTGAAATATGCCAAATGTATTGCACAATAACACAAAAGGTATCCGTGGGTTTCAATCAGAGTGTCATATTAAAGGGATGGTACAGTATTGGTGAAGATGAGAATTGGGCTTTTTTTTTGAGAGAGAGAGAGAGAGAGAGAGAGAGAGAGAGAGAGAGACAAAGATACCAAGACAACACTTATGAAATAGTACAGAGTATACCATTCTAAGAGGAATTCAAAGTTTATTTGATGAAAATCGGTTTGGAGTGACTGAAACATCCAAAAACAAAGTAAAACAAAGCGATCGTAAAAAAGTGTGGGTCCCACACATTATTAGAATCGCTCTGTTTTGGATATCTCAGCCATTTCAAAACCAATTTTCATCAAATAAACGTTGAATTCCTCATGGAATTACATGCTCTTTCATATTTCATAAGAGGTTTCTCATTATCTCACCAAAAAATCTTAGAAACCTGAAACTAGATCTCAACCAAAACTATACGATCCCTCTAAGGGAACATACTTGGCTTTTGCTTCGTTCTGCTAGAACCAACGTTTCTAATTAATGATAATGATATTAGCATTGTACTGAACTTTTTTTTTTCATTTAAACCGCTCATTCTACTTATAAAAGGCACTCGTGATGATGTGAGCAAAACAGAACAGAACAAAACGAAACACAAAACACAAAACAGAACAGGATAGTATGACACGTTTCAAGATAATACCACAGAATCATACTGTTGGGTCGGGGTCATCCGACGAGCTCGACTTCTACGAGTCATTTAGCCCATGAACTCGATATTGAAATAGTGTACAACTTGCTGGATGTACGACTCGTGGGTTGTATGGCTCGTGGGTGTCAGACTCTTGAGATGACGCCATCTGTGAGAAATATGGGTTAGATTAACGAGGATTTCGTTCTGGTTCGTAAACATAAAGGAGCATCTTACGTTAACCAAGAGCAAGCCTGTGCAATAGACGATAAACAAGGAGGAGGATTTTAAAAGGATAATATAGTATTGGTTGAGGCGAGAATACAGCTTTTAACTCTTTGCGAGATATTCAGAAACCACTTTATAAAAATGTTAAGAAGCCTACAATCCATAGAGAAGTTCAAAGTTTATTTGATGAAAATTGATTTTGAAATGCCTGAGATATCTAAAAATCACTTTGAGATGGAGTATACGGGTCTTGTCAAGCTTTCGCTTTCGCAAAGTTATCTGATATTTGATTTGATTTGACTCAAAATCAGTAACAAGTGTTGACCGATTCTGTGACGCGATTGATGCTATTGACCGATTCTGTGTATTTTTGGCATGGACAGCGCCATTACGCGGTGTCTCAGCCGACCCCCCCCCCTTCCCACTCCCCCACCCCTCTCCCTACATTAGCACGCGCGCAGAATGAAAAACGGATGCATGGTTGCTTTAGCCAATGGGCGTCTCGTACTGAGTGCGCGAATGCTTGCTTAGTGCGCGAACCTATTGTTACAAGTGCGCGATAAACATGTTGCCCGTGGGGTGGGGGAGAGCAGGGGGGGGGGGGGGGGGGGTCAGCCGAGACACCGCAATTTGAGCCCAGTGCCATAAAATGTCTGCTGCCCTCAACGAACCCGAATCGGTCAATACCATTCGTGAATGTATTTTACATTGTGTTCAATGATCTGTCCTCCCAGCTGGATGAAAGTCAAATTGACACACATGTACCGTTGTGTATCTTATTTTTTTTTTTGATGGAAATAAACTGTTGACTTGAATTGAATTCAAAAAGTATTCCGTATGATGGTTTAAGAAAAAATGGCGCAAACATACTATAGTACACTCTAACAAAAAAAATAGGTTCAACTTTGAGCCTTTACGTGTGATACAATTGTAACAACTTTACGGGGGCAGTTTTGCGCCTGTCAGACCAGTGAGCACCTTTAAAAAAAAATGTAACTTTTCACCTTTCTTGTTTGAAAGGTTCAAATTACAACCGTAAAGGTGCAAAGTTTAACCTATTTTTCTTAGAGTGCCATGGTGGTACATTTTTTGCAATCAAGTAAGCTGATTAGTACGCCTCAACCGTGGATTAACCCTGCAACGAACGTGTGTATAGTCGGAACTTTACATCGATGACGTTCCTCTAGATTAGGGGAGGTGTGATGGAAGGCTACAGCTCGTTATTCCGAAGGTTTGTTATTCCGAAGGCTCTTTAGTCCGAAGATTCGTTATTCCGAAGGTTCGTTATTCCGAATTTCATTTTTGGATTAACGAATCTCCGGAATAACGAACCTTCGGAATAACGCCACAAATGTTAGGATTAGCGAACCCTCTTTCATTTTCGGATTAACGAACCTCTATGTATAGGGAATTTGTGTGTTTTGGATTAACGAACCTTCGGCATAACGAACCTTCGGCATAACGAACCTTCGGAATATCGAACCTTCGGAATAACGAACAGCACCCGTGATGGAAAACAACAACACGAACCATAGAAGGGAAATCGAGTGTGTACATCCGGGACACTAGAGAGTTGGTTGCAACAATGGTGTGACTGGTTATGATCATTTTTGGTTCTAGTAAGGTTCAAATCTTGGTAGGTGTTTCCAATAGTCTTGTCGGTATATGACATGATTTTGTTGGTCAGCTGTTGGTAGGCCTACAAAAGAATCATGATTAACTATTTCAGCGATTGCTTGGCAGGGTTTATGTTGGCATTGTATGTCCGTCTTCATATTAAAAAGAATCAGAATACAACACCACAGAACAGAACAGAACAGAACAGAACAAAATAAAACAAACAAAGCAAAACAAGACAAAGATTTTGGTTATTTAGATGTTTCCTCGCTCCCTGCCAAATCCGGTAATAAAATTTTCAAAATGTCTACTTTTCGCGGAAGTCCATTCCGGTTCAAAGTTGATTTTAAACAGAGCGTACATGGAACATCCTTATCGTAAGGACTTTCTTGAAGCTATACGCATAGATTTTTTTTTCTCTAGTCAAGTTTCCCACGTTTCCTAGGTCCGAAATCGAGTAAAGATCACAACATCAAAAGGGAAAAAGCAGGAATTATCTTTTTTCCTGCTTTTGTATGCTGTGGAACATTGTCTTCTTTCTCTCTTTTTTTTTTCCCCAAATCACACTGCATACCCTAACATGCCATTGTCTACGTTGTCTGATCTCACAATTATTTCTCCTCGCTTCGAACTCGAAATCTTAATATATTAAAATCATATTCTTTTATCTTAAAGGGACTGTACAGTACCAGTTGAGGAGGGGATTCATGTTTTGAACATTCCTAAGTGAGATAATGAAAAGCCTCTAACGAAATGTGAAAGAGCATGTAATTTTAAGAAGGATTCAACGTTTATTTGATGAAAATTGGTTTTCAAATGGCCGAGATATCCAAAAAAGTGATAATGATAAAAGACTACAGGCCACAACTTTATTAGGATCTCTTTGTTTCACCTTGTTTTTGGATATCTCGGCCACTTCAAAACCGATTTTCATCAAATAAACTTTTGATACGTCTTAGAACTGCATGCTCTTTGACATGTCATAGAGTGGTTTCTGAATATCTCGCAAAACGTTAAAAGCTAAATCTTCACCTCCCCCAGAACTGTACACACCCTTTAATCCATTACTCTACCCTTTGAATGGCATCATTGTTACAGTGTTGAATTGTTACAATGCATCAATAACGAAAAATGATTTATTCATTTCAATTTCAATGAAGAGAGTGGATGTGCACGTCATTTGGAATTATGTATGGTGATGACAGTTTTCCCTCATTTTATTTGAATGAGATACTAAGTGTTTATGAAACAAAGAAATCAGTACTTTGCTGTTGCTCTTATTCTACTTTGTATGTTGCTCTTATTCTACTTTGCTTCTAATCATTAACGTAAAGATATCATTAAGAAGTTCGATTTATCACTCGTCATTAAAATGAGAGCCTACATGGAGCTTAATTTCTCGTTAATGTATCAAACGTAAAATGTTTTTTTTTTTCTTTTCACTTAGGTTGCTTTCTACACTTTCCAATGGCCTTCACGGATAGAGAACTCTAGATTGAACCACGTTCAAACGTGCAAATGATATACGGCTGATTTACCCACGCTCGTTTTGCGGTCGCCAGACATTTAGGGTGAATAATTGACACGATTTTTGACCGTCACCCCTTCGATGAAGATGATACGTCGGAGGCCACGGGGATACCTGACCAAGCATATTTTGGATGCATACGTGGTGAGCACACACCCATTTGACATTTTCACAACGTTTCGCAAGCACGTTGCTACAGGACGGAGTGTCGCCAAAGCTGTCTGCCCCTCAAATGGTCCACACTATATTTCAGGATTGTTGTTGACGCCCTATATCGACATTATATTTTTCACACAACTCTATCAACTTTATAATATGGAAGGTGATTGAAAACTAACTACACAGAGTTTTACTCAGTATTAATTATCTATAAATACGCATGCACTTATAATGTATTTTGCTACGTTTTTAAAATAAAATTTAATCGTATGAAGTTGATTCCCTTGTTGGATAAAGTGAAATGAAACATATGAAAGCGCAGAAAACTATGTTTTGCTTTTTTAGGGTTCCATTCTAAGATTCTTTGTGGGGAGGGGGTCGTTGACCATTGATTAAACCCTGACCATGAACACGAGTCTTGTTAAACTCTCCCCACTCCTGATCGAGTGCCCCTCCCCCCCCCCCCACACACACACACACAATGACATTTTTCTATCAGCAATGGTCCCCTTTATCGCCGGTAGTTGTATATCGATGGAGGCATTTATTAAATGATCATGATAACGGTGATGTTCTTGTTTCCTTTGAATGTTTTGCTTGTCTGACATGTGACTATGTAGATCTTGTCGGCCAATAACGTTCAAAATAATAACAGCTGTGACAATCAATGGTTGATGAATGTAAGATGATGATGAAATTCACAACAACAACAACAACAACAACAACAACAACAATAGCTAATGTATCAGTTTCATTATAATGATGGGGTGGGATAGGAAAAAAAAAAAGAGGAAGGAGGAATGGTTAAACCCAACGAAGTTGTTATCTAAACTTCCTCCGTTGTCTCTTTCTCTCTTCTTGTCTGTCTCTCTCCTCTTTCTCTCAATGTATACATCACAATATCAATCATGGATCTCGCTGGCATTCATTTTCCTTCTCCGTATTAACACACCATAAACCCACGTTTTGATTTATCAACCTAAGATAAAGAAAGCTAACGAAACAATTTGAATCTCAAACGATCTGAGCGTCTGCAAAGACATTAGATGCATGTGCCCCCTCTCCTGCCCCGAGCCCAGGGTGTTAACGGGCATCAAAGGTTAAGGAAACATGGGTTCCATTAGAGATAAGAACAAAATCAGACTTGGGAATTAGTTGCTACGTGGTATTAATGTTAACCGTTGGGCGCAAAAACTGATAGACCTATTTGGTATGGAGTGACTGAGGGAACGATGCATCTCCAAGGTGTGTACCATTACCGTCTCAGTCTTCTTTTGAGTATAGATTCATCACTTTGTTATTGTGAGTCATATATAACTCAATGATTGGTGAGGTATGCAGTATTCACGGGTAAAACATAAGGGATAGCGGTCATTATACCCTAATTCTTCATCATCGATGGACCGTATATTTAAACGAGAAGGAAAGAAATATCGACACTTATAGTAACGACATGGGCATTGTGTTTATTAGCCTTAAAATATCCGTCTCCTATGCGCCAACATTGAAATGCGGTTTTGAATGACGTTCAATAGAAATCTATGGGATGAAAGTTTAACATGTCTTCGTTGAACATATTTTTCGCAATGACCTATGTTAATTCGATAAACGATAATGTCATGGTGTATTAGAAGTCTCACTTAGACCCGCACAGATGATACATTTCCACGATTACAAAACTAACTATTTGCTAGAATTTGAATAACTATTTGCTAATGACTAAGAATAATTGGAATGCTATAACAAATTATCAAAATATCAGTGTTGATCTTTAGGAAGGAGAGGGTGAAATTCTTCAGTTTTGGACCCAAAACTTGCTTTTGTTTTTCTCTTCATATTTTTGTTCCCTTCCAATTGGATGTAATGTGAGGCGATGACGTGGAAATCCATTTCAGTTGCGTTTGTAACTGTGACGAACCTGTATTTGGTATTGAAGAACGTGTTAATCATATGGAAATATCCAGGACTCCACTGAACATTCGGTGACATCGGCTTTAAAATGCAATTGTTCCTTTCTTAAATCTTTAATGTAAAGGACGGAGGCTTGTTTTTCGCTAACGACCCAAAATCAAAATGTCATTAGTATCTTGGCCTAGCCAGTCTCATGGGTGCAGCATGTGTCACTACATGAGCAGTCCCTCACTAGATTGGTGATGAGAAATAAACCTGAAGATGGTGGAGAAAATAAGCTTCCTCATAAGCAGCCATTTAAACATAATAATACAAGCACGCATTGGTATTCATTTTTTGGGATATTGAATGTTGTTGAGTAATTGAATGCAGCATCGGCTCTCTGAAGCACATCCTCAATTATCCCCTGTTCCATTTACCTTGTTCAGCGTGTAGGCATTCTCTCATTTTCTTTCTTTCCTTACTTTTCTCCCCCATCTATTCTGTCAAGTTGTGTCATGTTGTTGTGTTTCTCCCGTTTTGTTCCGTCCTGTCGTATATTAGATTCGTGATAAGTGTTTATAAATAGGTAATTCAGAAGTTTGTTTGATTGGTTTACAATATACAGGCTTGCTTTTTAGTGGACCTCTCAATTCTTTTTTTTTTTTCAACTGAAGCATAACTTTGTTAATCGGTATCACTTATCTTTTGCAAAGTCGAATGTTTATGTTTATGATGTAATTCACGATTTATTGTGTGTTACATGTTTGTTAGAAAAAGAAGAATGAAAATAAATGAAGTGAAATAATAAAAAAAAATCCCCATGAAAGGACCCTTTAACTTAGCTGTTGAGGTCTCGTGATGTTTTGTTAGTTTTGTTTTTACTCTTGCATACAGAATATTAGTAGCCTTGAGCATCCTTGGCGTCGAATTTGTTATCACATTATCAAAAATAATGTAACCCCAGTAATATGTTTAATGCCTCCTGTTCATGAGCAGAACATAAACACTTCATTGTTAGTGGCATTATAGGCACGAGCAACACTATGCTGCTACGAATCCCAAACCAAACCCTGAGATACATAAAATATAATATACATGATATAAATACAAAAATATAAAACGGACCGGCAAAACATTAGCAAGCAACACTGAATCAGATGGAAATTGGAGTGTTACTTATTATTTTTTTTTAGAGAAAGTTTAGCTCTGCTTGTGTGTCCATTTTGTTTCATAAATATGACAGGAGCATGAACTGGATTTGACCAAGAAGTGTGCGTCATATACAGGGCCACCCCTAAACACCCCTAAAAAACATAAATTTGTATGTATACCTCACGAAAACACAAACAAACAAACATACAAACATACATCGCACAAACTATGCATAAATACCACTTTCCTATTTGTGACATTTCGACTTGAAACCTCATGACATCACATTACCCAGTATAGACACACTCTGTCAGTATCGGTGTCAATAACCACCGGCTTCCCGTCATACCTCACTAGTGTCCTTCCGGTTCATAATTGGTTTTGGAAAGGAGAAGGTTTGTTCCCGGTTACCGCATGCTATTCTCTCCCTTTCTTTCGCTCCCCTCTCTCCTCCTCTGCCTCCTCCTCCTCCTTCTTCTCCTTCTCTCTCTCCCCCCCTCTCTTCCCACTCTCTCCAATTGTCTCCTCTTCTCTCTCCTGTAGGCACTAACATTTGTCCCGTAGTGTGTATTTAAATATCCACTCAAATGCTTCACACAGAGCGCAGCCATTATTTCAAGAACAAAAGTCAAATATAACGCTAGTTTAATGCTGTCGAACTATCATGATGGTATTCATGTTAAAATGTTTTTACCTTATGATAAATTCTATAATCCAAACAACATGTAATTTTACATTTATTACAGAAGAGTTGATATACTCACACGACGGGGATATACTCAGGTCGTGATATAATCCTTAAACTGTGATTATTTGATACGAAGCTGTGAGAAGATCACTGGGGTGACAGGTAAACGTGATTATCGTCCGAGAAACAGACAACATAATGGTACATCAGTTTGCCTCAGGAAATCTTCATATACAATTGTATATATCTTAACTTGATATACGCTATCCAGTTATAAATGACAGACTGTACCGTTTATAACATTTCTAATTAGCTAACTATTTCATCATGATCATTCTTAAAGAAAAATCACATGTTGCTCTTTTTATATCTGATGACAATTGACCCCACAATAGACGAGAATATTCACGAGAACACGCAACTTTGAACGGTGAATTCCAAAAGCATCAATACTAGATCAATGACCAATTCAACGCAGAGATAGACCTAGGACAGTACTTATCTTGTGTTTTCGTTGGAGTTGGGTATATATATATATTTTTTTTTTTTTCATTTGTTCTCTTCTGCATCAGTTTCAAAATAAGTGCTGACCAGTAAAATTGGATAAGAATGTCAACATTTAATAAGTCATAAACAAACAAGGAATACAGTGTACAAAAAATATATACAAAACCGTGTTTAATAAGATGAATGAAATCTTGATCGATGCGAAGGGGGAGACTGCCGTAAGCAACTGCTTGAAGCGATAGTAGTCCCCAAATTACAGACTTACGGGAATAGAGGAGTCAGAAAATAAATGTCGTCATGATAGTATGTCAAATTGTACATGTAAAAAAAAAAAGTTGAGTTCATTCCGTCTCTTAAGAGGCTGCCAAATGGTTGTGAACAACACCCACTAGACCAACGGATTGGGGTCCGCTTCGAAGGGAAACGAGAAAAAGTGCCTTTCCTGTAAAGCACATTATCATACATGATTTATCCACCTACATGATTCATCCACATACATAAAATCATACATGATTTTATCCACCTAAAGCATTAGAACAATAATATCATGGTTCTCTATCGAATAATATCAATATCATGGTTCTCTTTCGAATATACATTTCGCTGAAATTAAAAGTGTACAGCACGGTTTGGAGTGACCAGAAATCCTTAAATCATAGTATGTTTCATCCAAGTTGGTGTTCTTCTTTTTCTTTCTTTCTTCTTCTTCTTCTTTTTCTGCTACTACTACTACTACTACTACTACTACTACTACTACTACTACTACTACTACTTTTACTACTACTACTACTACTACTTTTACTACTACTACTACTACTACTACTACTACTACTACTACTACTACTACTACTACTACTATTACCACTACTACTACTACTACTTCTTCTTCTTCTTCTTCTTCTTCTTCTTCTTCTTCTTCTTCTTCTTCTTCTTCTTCTTCTCCTCCTCCTCCTCCTCGACCTCCTTCTTCTTCGTCGTCTTTCATGAGGTACAGTCCACCTCAGGTGTATCAAGGTGCTTGTAACTTACTGTTAACTAAATATCTCTTCGATCGTTCATACTTCTCCTTTAATGATGACGTTGCTTGTCAATTGGTCACACCCAATGCAGGCCTCTCACTTGTAATTACATCGCGAACCCCTTGAAAAACGTATAGCGGAGACTCTACAAAGACATGAAACAATCAATACGAGAATGTGGGTTGTCATTTCGATACGTTGAAATGAATTTGGGTATAACTCACTTCGAACAGTTCGTGTCTCTTTGTACAATCAATTTGATTTGATGTGTTATGAATAGAGAGTCTGGTACTTAAATGATATTATTCTATTTGGGTTAATTTAAGAACACAGAACAGTAGTTTGTACTTTGATTATTTCTATACGAAGAGGAGTTACAGTTTAGGGTCAGGGCGTCATCGTTTTATTTAACAGGTTCATTACTGTTTCTCGCCTTTTTGTCTAGTTTTATTTTCTTTCATCTTGTTTTAGTGTTTTGCTCTACTGACTTCTGTTTTTCTACTCTGGCCCAGACGCAACAAATCTCGAACAGGTTTTACACGAGATGAAGGGGAGAGGAAATGTGGGATAACTTCAGGGATATTCTGCGACTAGCCTGGGATGTAAAGAGAGAGCGAGCGATAAGAGAAGTTATGAATGAATTAAGAACAGGCTGGTTGCTAGGAAACCATCATGCGTAACTCCCAGCGTTTGCCTCGGGGAAACGATGAGTTGGGGAAAGTTGTTTAGCTCCACCCTGTCTTCCCTCGTCTTCTTTAATCGTCCAAGTCAATTTTAGATGAAGCCAAGGCTCGCAGATGTGACTTTTAACCCTCTAGCGACCACCCGCTGAATATATCACTGATATCTTATACAGACTTGTTGACAGGGCAGACGGCAGGGAGTTTACAGGAAGGAAATCACATCTCAATGGCAGCGCGCCCACTGCTGGGAAAGAGTGTGTTATGGGGGCGGGGGGGGGGGGGGGTGGGGGAAATCATCATGATGACCTTAAACTACGGACCTTGCTGCTAGCGGACGATGGGAACGAAAGAGGGGGTAAAGTCATTTTCATGCGAGCGCACGGCGGTCATGGAAACCTTTTTGATAGCTGGCAGGGTATGATGTTAATAGCTCTCTATCCCATTTCACAACTGATCACGCTTCGCAAAGGGCGCGCGTCCGCTGCAGTGCGTCTTGGAGCTTTTGACTGTCCGGTGGATACTGAAATCCTACGTTCAATAGCTGTTCGGGACGGACACATCTGTGTATGGACACTCTTTCCCCCCACTAACCACGACCAGTCTAGGATAGCTAACTCTCGCCCCTGTATACAATTTTCAGTAATGTCCCAGGATTACTTTGACGCACTTATCGTGCATTGACGACCAAACTATGATCTCTTCGTGTTTCATGCTTGCTCGTACTGCGCCGAGCTCTAACGACGATTGTCAACGTTGTGTTTAAAGGCAGCATTGTTCTCACTCTCACCCTCTCCGAACAAGGGGAGTTCCCCTAGCTAAATAAGGCATCCGCCCATTTTTGAAGCTGCTTCGTGATTGGTCGTAGTGATCACACAATGAGAGATGGAAGTCTGTCTGATCTTTAAACAGGTGGAATCTGGTCCGACGATGAAGACCCGGTGAGAACCTCGAGGGATGAAGCTAACTTTTCGAATTCTCGCTTAATTTGTACGATGACCAGACGATTTCGGACGGACAACATGGCGGCTCCATTTCGCTGGCAACTCTTGGCTCAGCTTGTGGTTAATGTAAGTTTTGCGCGATGTGATTTTAAGAGTATCATCTAGATCTAATTCATTCGCTCTTTCTCGTGTGTCTGTCAGCATGTCTGTATCTGTTAAAACTTTTTCTTTTCTCACTCCTTCTCTCTCCCCTCACATTTATCAGTCTGTCTATATGTCTGTCCGTCTGTCTGTCTGTATTCTTATCTCTTCACATCTTGTCATGTTGTATATATGATGTTTTTATGAGTATAGGCCTCCAACGTATTCAATATATTTGCGAATAACCTAATGCATGTACTGATTTTGCATTCTACTGTTTGAGTTGAGGTAGGGAGCTATTTGACATCACTGAAGGAAGCATGCAAAGGAGAATCCGGATGATTTTTTGACTTTTACATTTGAACAACTGCATGTATAAATCAGTTATACTGAGTGCAGAGTTTCAGAATCTATAGTGACTGAGATGAGGAATGAGGATGATGACATGGCAGCCTCACCATAAGAATGCATGAGTTGGGGCTCAAGGAAGCAGAACAAAAGGAGAAGGCATGAAATAATTCTACACAGGTGAACAAGCGGTATTGTAATGGATTTAAACTGCTACATTTCTGAAATAATATGTGAGGCTCCTTTGTCAACAACACTGTTCAATGTAATTTGTTTAAGATTTTTCAGAGTATTGGTTTCTCTGCTCAGGGACCAAAGTAAATTCCAGAAATCTTTACATGGAGCTGTCGATTTTGATGTGAAATTATGAAAACCGTCTAGACTGCCCCTTTATAATCATATGCTTGTGACTAGATGCAAGCAATTAACTGGACCGACTGCCTGCAGTCATCTCAGAAGAGTATCAAATATATATGCGTGTCATTATCTTTGCTATTTGCTTCAAATCGCAATATATATATATATATATATATATATATATATATATATATATATATATATATATATATTGAAACAAGAAAGGAAAAACTGACCAGAAACAATTGTAATAATAAATAGCGAAAACTTTGAGCAAAGAATATATATATATATATATATATATATATATATATATATATATATATATATACAGTATATTACTTACTTGTGATATGGATGTGTCATGACATATATACAGACAGCATTTGACAGAAACCAAACATAATTATAGACACCTGTTGGTTAATCCTGCGTAGTAATTTACCAGCCACATTCATATCTCGCTTTTTATTTGCTGTCAATTTTTCTTCTAAATTTATACATTACAATTTTTGTCAAAACAAGACCACACAATCCAAGGGCCTTTTTTTTTTTTTTTTTTTGTAATTGTGATGCATGATGCATACACGGCGGATATAATACTGTCACTAAATTACCTACCAGTCTGCGGTCACATTGGCATACTCGTTTATTGAATGTCAAACGGCGGAAGTATACACGATGAGTAGTAAAACTGGGCCACTATTACTCATATTGACGAGGAAAATCTCTACACGGACAGTATACTGTGGGGAAATAACATTAGAACTACGATTTGCGATGCAAAGTGTCCATACAATTTCCGCTTTGTTTGATGGCCTGAATGTGTCAACAGAATGCATTATTTTGCATCGTGTGCAGTAGGTTGTACACAGTGGTCTCCACATGACTGGGCGTTATTTTTGATAATACGGTATTCCTGATGATATATAAACGAATTTCAGTAATCATTTCGTGCGACAGTAACTCTGTAAAATATTTGAAGGGGTACCGTTCTGACTTGTTGCTGAATAAAATGTGCTTTCACCAATGACAATACCAATGCAGATATCGTATAAAGCGGCGAATACTGTATTCCATGATTTGCGCAAGATCGCATGGGGGGGGGGGTGGTTCTGATAGAAACACACAGATGGTTATCGTGTCAAAACGAACAGGTGTTGTCATGGCGACCAATTTGCTGGTCAGACTATCTCCATCCTTACAGCACAGGATATATGGAAGATATCTCTGCTTTCCACAGACAATGAATTGCATGAAATATTCTCATCTTTACATGACTCATCCAAACAAATTGATAGAAATCCTCACCTCCAAGAAGTCAAAAAAACCTTGAAGTCTGCTGTTCTACACTGACATGCAGACTCCTTATCTCGTACGCAGGTAGATACAGCACGGGTCGCATCGCAAGAGAGCGACAGTTCTCCATTGGACGGAGGTATTTTCAGAAATTTGCCATACTCAGCTACTCACATTCACTTCATAGTTATACGTCTAGGTGCCAGTGCCACACCTAACTGTTTTGAACGTTTTGCGAAATTTCGTATGCACTTTAAAAAAAAAAATACACAAATCAAAGCAGGGATCGAGGCGGAAACAAACAAACAAACAAAACAAAACTAAGAACAACATTTTCCGGTAGTTTTTGTGTAGATTTAATAATCAAACAAGACTTATTACATTGTATGCGTCCAAGCATCAACGGCAGATTCATTCATTCATTCATTCATTCATTCATTCATTCATTCATTCATTCATTCATTCATTCATTCATTCATTCATTCATTTTTGCATTCATTTTCCCTATTTCAACAGAAACATATGAATATTTTACAGAAATTGAATACAAAAATTGCATTACAATACATAATAAAAGATAAGTTTACATAATATTTTAAGTATACGGGAATGCTGGAAATGGGGAGGAGTGGCAAAAAAAAGCAGAGTTTGTAGGGTGCATTGCCCCCACACAAATCATGTGATTTAGAAACTGTTAGAAAACGGTTGATAGAAAACGTACCGCAAATTTGATGAAAACTCCTAGGGGACCTTTCTGTCTCTACCACGCTCTATACATAAATTGGAAGATATCATAATCTCTCTTTAAAGAACATATTATCTTACTGTGAATGGCCTATTTTCTTGTCTTGATTTCTTTATCATTTCCTATCTTCCTTCATACTTCTTCTTCATCTCTCACATCTCTCACCCCTTCTCTCAACTCATTTATTCTCTTCTCATTTTGCCATTTTGCAATTCCATATCCATACCGCATTGCTTTTATTTTCTTACTCTTCTTTTCCCCTCCCTTCGAGATACTGTCACCCCTGTTAGTATTGGTTTACCCCAAAGGATTATGCCCTGGGTTCAACTGGTAATCCCGTCTTCTCCAAAGTAAATCCTGGGCACATCTTGGCTGATATTTTTTTGTTTTATTTCAAATATGATTTTCCAGACAGCAGACAACCGGCCAGATCTGCTTTCACTTATAGACCGAATCTCAGCTCAAATTTTTGGCGCAATCCATCGACCCGGATGTACAAGTTATGTTTTTGGATCAAATGGACATCTATCATTTCATATCTAACAATATTTCATTTTTAGTTTTAGCACCCTAGACGAAAATAGCCTAGGGACATTGATTAAGTGCATCTGCGGAGGATTAATTATTATGATGTCTTGGTAAGTGGGAAAAATGCTCCCAATCTGTGTAATTCAATTATTATTCCATGTAAGTAGTTTTGAAATACATTTTTTCATTGACGATGATTACAATGGTCACCATCGCCAAGTAGGTCGTCAACCATTCAATCATTGATTTACAGTCCTTTTGTTTCTGTAGTCTTGGCTACCATTGAGACTTGCCATGGATGTGACTTTCGCACAGTCATGGGCGTTATTAATTTTGATTACGGTATGTCTTATTCACTTTGTCTTAGATTTAGTTTTTCCTTACCCCTATAATAAGCCGACTAAAAGAGGAAATCCACCCAAAAATTACTTTAAAAAGAGAGAGAAGAAAATCTGATAAGAAATAAGGGAAATATGACATTTTGAAATTTCACATTTTTTGAAAGCATTTTTTATCAAGTCCTCATGAATATCCAAATGAACGAGTGGATGACGCCATACACTCACCATATTTTTCATGCATGTTAGGCCTATATATGAAGTTAGGGAAAATGTTATTTTTATACAAAAAAAAAGGTTATTTTTAGGAAGTACAAATGAAAGCATGGCCTCATACCGAGATATATCACAGTTAATGTTTGTTCTTTTATATTTTGGGTGTTTTTTAAGCCAAGTTTTATATTTATACAGTTGATATTTTTGTGTCAATTCTGTAAATGAAATGAATGAACATTTGTGAGAGGATGGCAGCGTCAACTTTTTCATATGAATATTCATAGGGACTGGTCAAGAAATGTTTTCCGAAAAAGTGAGAAATTTCACAATGTCTTTTCCGATTGATTTTATTTTTGTATCTTTCTGTATCATAGGGCAATTTTTTTTCTTTTTTTCCCCCTTTTTTTTTGGGGGGGGGGGATGAATTTCCTCTTTAAATGGTTGTCATAAATTATCACGCAATCACAATATTGACGTGGGTTCTGTAAATGCAGTCTTCAAGCCGATCAAATTCACCACAGCTGTAACGAGTATCTTGCATGCACAGGTCCACCACTGTCTATTCGACCAACACACGTCGACCACACCCTCTGTGGAGGGGTAAATCAATTCCACACCAATAATTCTATGGTGGAGTTGAAGACGAGAGAGGTGACGGTCAGATCCCACTTCCCATGCTAGTACTTTTTAAAGAAATTCTCTCCTCCAAACGACCAATCATTTGTGTGTGCGATGTGTGTGTATGTGTGTGTGTACGTGTGCATATTTATTTTTCTTATCTTCCCTCCTTTTCATAAATGCAGGTGCTGTACAAGAAACTTTCTTTGTTGCTATTTTTTATTGTCGCGTTTGTTAAGGTTGATATACCTCACGACAACTACTATACACACAGAAACAACAACGGAAAAAATGAAAGCGAGCTAAAAAAAAAGAAACAAAGACATGAAAGATTTAACGTTCGCTTCTACGTAATCGTATACAGATTTGTAAGGTTAGCTGAACTGAGCGACATGACAAGGAATGTAGATACAAGATCTCTGCGATATGTCACGTTCTGCACCAAAGAAAGAAAGGTAATAGTATAGAGAAGGGGCCAGACGTTTCCTTTACCGTGTCTCCACTGCTGTTCCTGACAACCCAGCTGTATCATCACTCTGTTTGCACGTTTTGCAGGAGGGCATTTACTGTTGATAACTTTTCATTTGACCACAACACTTAATTACCACAAACAAATGGCATAGTATAGTACATGGTAACGAAGAATCAATAAGGACGCTCTTTAAAAACGGTCATCTTGAGGTACACACTTTACAGTCTCCGCTTTCGAGGCGTATGCTGTTTGGACATCTTATAATCACAACATGTTTCTTTTTTATCTGTCTTTATAGTTACATAATCTTTTCAGGGAGTATTAGTTATTGAATAAGACGCTTAGAGAGAAGCTGACTGATTAAACGTTTCTATCCTTCTTATGGTGTGTTTATTATGTCTTCTTTCACGTCTCTGCCGAAGGGTCACTTAATATAAATCGTTTAATACATATTTTTTTTATAATATAGTTATTATTATTATTGTTGTTGTTGTATTGTCATACTATTATCATTTTATCATTATTATTATCGTTATTATTGTCATATTGTTATTGTTATTTTAATTATTATTATTATTAATAGTATTATCATTATTATTATCATTATTATTATTATCATTATTTCAATCATCATCATCATCATCATTACTGTCACTGTAATTTCTTGCTGTCAATGCGGATCGTGAATTTTTTCCTGTTTGTAGTTTGCTTGTTGTTGTTTTTTTGAGAGTTGCTTCACTCGTATAAGTGTGGGTGTCCTGTTTGAACTAAAAGCTTATCAAGCGAGCCCACAGAGTGTCACAGTGTCGCGGTGATGGAGAGATATCCTAGTCCGCTGGGTTTCAAAAGGCGCCTAAAGTCGGGAATGCGATCTTCACTGCACGGAGGTTGACAGGGGAAATACGTCGGAATATTCTGAATTACCGAATATCTCTGACTGTCGGATTGATAAATACATTTTTCCCCTCTCAAACCCGACAAGAGGAGAGTGATGTGCGCTTGTGAGAGAACAAAAAAAAAAAAAGGAAGAAAGAGAGAGGGAGAGGGGGAGTGAAAAAAGAACGACATGTGGAGAGAAGAATTACGGGGGAAAAGAAATGAAAGGAGTGAAATTGACTCGCTTTAGTCAGAATAAGAATCAGATAATTTGTGTTTGGGTGTGTGTTATTTTTGGGAGGAAAGCATGTTTTCCTTCGAAAGACGTCCGTATTTAGGAAACTGAATTATGTCACGGCACCAATTTGATGAAGAACATTTATACTTCAAATTTCCAGCATTTTCAGCATTTCTTATATTTCATATCAAAAAAGAAATGAATGTTTCACTCTGTTCTAAAACAGTTATACTCTGAACTGCAAAACGAGAACCCCCATACTCTGAAAAAAAAAAACCTATATAGTCAGATATGACTAGAAACTGCTGACTATGGATTAAAGGATCCCAGGCAATGCCAGAGGCACTTACTCTTTTGTAGTCACTTTCAACTGAAAAAAAAACTGGTCACTGATTTCACTAGAAATCTAGTAAATGCCTAAGTCTAGATATTCTGGTCATTTTGACTGTGTGGGATACGGATAAATTAAAGTTTTGACCATCATCACAACAACGTCAGTTTTTTTTTTATCTCTCTGATATTCTCCCCTGAATAGGTACATACTCTTCAGAGTATGCAATTTTTTTTCTCTTTGAAGGAAACGTTTTTGAAACATACCAATGTTTCTGACCTGCTAGGACTTGACATGGAATGCAACAAAATATAACAAAGTTAGAGAATGACACATTTACAAACATGGTAGGAACGCTGCCGACTTTCATACTAACACAAATGTACCACATCACAAAATCTGGATAACGCCTGACGTTAGCCCTTTTGGAAATGATCTGCGACTAGGATATTGGTAGTAATCGACTCGAAAAACCGAGCTTTGTGGTGGTCATGCAGGAGTAAAAATAAAATCGCTGTTTTTTAAGACGCAAGAAAGTCATTCTCACCACGTAGAATTAGGGATATCAGTTTTGGTGGCATCCAGTGCTTGTAGGCGTCCGTGAGATGGCACTATGATTGAAGGAGAAATCATTTGAAGGGGAGAGAACTTCTCTCCTTTTTCTCGTCTCACTTCTCTGCACTTGAACATAGACGATAAAATTGACGAGAACTATACATTTCTACTGTCCCTGGAGAAATGAATCCAATGGGACCGGGAAACGGGGTTCCATGTCGATGACATTTGTAGGACTGATGACTCTCACTTTTCCAGCCAATTATCCTTTCCTTTTTGAGTTTCTGTCTTTACTCTTTCCTTGTCCCATGAATATGGAGTAGAAGTCAATTGCTGCGGGGGATATTGAATTTCGCTGCGCCCCAGAATTCACGATCACGTCCGAATAGGCTTCTGGCAGCGAACCCTGGTTGACCTGCATCTAAACTCCGGCAGGGCGTGAAGTCCTATATGTACATGTACGAAGTAGGACGAGACCGCCGCCCTAAAAGCAGAAATGACCATTATTAACATAAGTACACTCACGAACACGCAAAAGTGCGATGGTTATTGATCTTATCTTTATTACCATTATTATTACTAGTAATAGTATTAATAGAATTAGTATCATCATTATCATCATAATAGCTACTATTGTTATGATTATTTCGTGATTATGACGATGACAATACAATGTTGATGATAACAATGCTGATGACAGTGTGTTGGTGGTCATTATTTTCTTTTTCTTGTATATTATTATCATGTGGATTAGGTTCGAGTATTTCCCTCTTACATTCATCCTTAGAGGTTTGGTTCTCTCGTGCAAGAGACTGGTATATAAATGGCTATCACCTCTTTAATGACTATATAAAAAAAACAAAACCCGCACAAATGGCAGCAGGGCTCCTCTGATGGGGCAGTGTCATTCGATTGATGACACCTCTCGATGGAGTAGCCCATACACTACTATACATTTGTGCATCACTGCTACATTGTTATCAGCGTCCACCTGAATGCAAACAGTACCTGAATGTGAGTCTATAAATTCTTTGCAGCGAACACTCATTGGAATCATTTGAATTAAATTGCAAACACAAGAAAAGAGTTTCTAGAAAAACCTGCATTGCACGGATATTAGACTTTGATTTCCATTTTACTACTCGATTACTGCGATTTTTTATGTTCGAAATGAATGCAACCATATTCCACAATCAAAGTTGCGATGTATAGATAATCGAATCATAAACGAATTCATATGGTCGGTCCCCCACCCCCTCCCCCCGCCACAGCTGCCGCGTAATATGATACGCATCCCGCTAAGATGCAATAGACATGATAGAGAAAATTCATATCCGGAAACCTCAAACGCTGCCACTAATTTTCATCTTCATATCACACTCCATTGGCTATGCCGTCGCCTTGAATTCCCGTGATGAAATTCCCTGGATGTTGTTGATATGTTTCGTATGTTGTCTTTGAATAAAAACCCTCGTATGCCGGCGAAGATGCGCGTGCCAGCCACGCGATTGTCGATACGTCTTTCAACGCGATCTGTCGTCCAGGGGACTAGTGACGGAAACGAGTCCTTCTTGCCTCGCTCGCTCGGTCCGTGGGGAACGCACCTTATTAAAACGTCGCTGGGAAAAGTGCGATGTGGCGACGCAGGCAGATGGAGTTCGCTTCAAATTAGGCGTTCCTTCCATATTTTTTGCGTATTTCGGACTACGACTGCGCCAATGTTTGTTTTTGCATGGATATTCTATTGCAAGTTTTGTCTCAACGTGTCAATCCCAGTCAATACATCCATCACTTTATTTAAATCCGTATTCGTTTCTTTTGTCATAAAATAGTATTCTTGATAGGAGCCCAAGACAAGGCTCATGCTGTCCCCTGTGTTGACCTTTAGAAAAGGGTCAACACACTATATTGAATATAATCTATGTTTTGTATCTCTTTATTGTGCATGGCCCCTTGGTGGAGCAGTTTTTTCTTTTTTAACTGAAAGAGCTACCCTGTTGAATTAAAACGGAAATTATAATAATAATAATAATAATGATAATAATAATAATAATAATAATAATAATAATAATGATAATAATAATAATAATAATAATAATAATAATAACGATAATAACAATAATAATAACACAGGTATGTGCAGTTGGCATATTATTATTTGCTAGCGAAGCTACATTAGGTATACCTCCCCCGAGTCTATACGATATCGTCACAGGGAAGACTGCTAAAATAGCAAGGGGTCATGCTTATTATCTCCTTCAGAATATCCGCCCATATCAAGCGGCACCTAAGATGAAGCCATCCACCCACCACTAAATGAGCTAACTATTACGGAAGAAGGGGAGAGAGGAAAAGTTCGCACTTCGAACCCTCATGAAACTTTCATGCAAATCATTAGGACGTTGAGGCGCTCGGAGGCGCTTCGCAAGGAGTTAAACTAATTGCCAATGACCCACAGCTGTATTGTCACACATGCATCTTCTCCCCCCCCCCCCACCATCTTTTTTTCCCGTGGACATTTCTCCTTTGTCTACTTCACCATTGCCCCTGGTCGTCTTGTCATCTATATCTTCTTCTTCTTTTTTCTATCTTTTCTTATCACCGTCCAATTTGTTTCTCTTTTTCTCGAAGATTACACTTTGAGTTCTTTATATTATATCCATGATATTTTCCTTCTTTCCCCCCTTTTTTGTTGCTGTTGTTGTCATTGTTGTTGTTGTTGTGTGTGTGCGTGCTGGTGTTATTGTTTGACTTTTTTTTTCTGGGGACCTACCCCACAAGCATATCTGCTTTTCTGTGGGTTCCCCCGCACATAATCTTCATTATCCAATATGAATACAACGTACTCTAGACTGATTTAGGTCCTAAATCCATTTTGTATTATCATGAAATATTATTTAGAATCTGTATACACTGAATTTTCAAATATTTGTTACTATATGTTACAAATGTAATTTGTGTGGAAACTTAATAAATGAGATGATGATCAATATAATGCTAGTAATGTTACAACCCCACAACTAAAATATCTCTTTTTTCGGGCAGAGTTTGGAGTACTCGTCATTTACAACAACAAAAGCAACATACAAACAGAACATACTTCAGTGATTTTTTTTTTTTACATTATTTGATTTGATTTGACTTAATTTATTGGTTCCTGTATCATCATCGCACATGCACAAACATATTGTACATGATACATAGATTGTTGGTGGCATACATATTCATAAGCATAAGTTGTTTACAAAGTATTTTTCTACTTTACAATGTACAGCAAAGCGACGCAGCAATACAATCAAATAATGCAGAAGGGCTACAGCTTAAGCGTAGTGTGATTTGCATGCAGCCGTCGTTCAAGTACATATAGGAAAAATAGGAGGGAGGGATGACTTGCATAGAGATAGGATAGAAGTAGGAAAACAGGAAAGGAGAGGTCTGTCTGCTTTCACCAAAGAATAATACACAAAGTAAGATTACCTTGATCACTGATCAGCAGGGCATGACAAAATATTTTATCACCGAGGTACAGGTGAACATTTTTTTTTTCATCGTTTCTTCCGAGTGATTACCACTAACTTGCTGAAATCATATAGAAATATCATATCCCTTAACTTCATTGTTCTACATCCAATTCTATTGAAGCTTACATTATTTTTTTTTTGTCGTTAGAACTTAGTCTATAAAAGAAGGTGTTTCATTGCACTGTCGCAGTCAAGGGTACTAGTATAATCCTCATTTTTTGAAAGAGGACGGTGATTTCGCTGACTTGGTAGGACGTCTGCCTCCAGATCCAGTGGTACCGGGTTCGATTCCCTAGTCTCACTATTTAGTCTCCGTCCCCTCTTTGGCTATAAGAGGCAAAACACTCTGTCCCTCGGATAGGACATTAAAGGACAAGTTCACCATCACAGACATGTGGGTTGAGTGAATGCAGCAATATTAACAGAACACATCAGCGAGAGTTTGAGGAAAATCGGACAATCCGTTCAAAAGTTGTGATTTTTTTTTAAGTTTCTGCTCAGTCACGGCTGGATGAGAAGACTACTATAGCTTGTGATGTCACATGTGTACAACGATATAAAGAAAGAATAAAGAAAATTCAACATAATTTCCATTTTCTCGCATAACAAAAGAACACTCGACTTCTCTCTTTCAGAAGGCAGGGGGAATAATATTACCCTTAGGAAAAGTCAGTAACAAGTAGAGGAAACATTGTGCACTTCATTCAAAAAGTAACGTTTTGTGAAATTCTCTTTTTATGTTCATTGTATCGTTGTGCGCATGTGACATCTTACGCTGTAGTAGTCTTCTCATCCAGCAGCGACTGCGCAGCAACTTTCATAACTTATGAACGGGTTGTCCGATTTTCCCCAAACTTATTCTGATGTGTTCTACTAATATTGTTGCCTTCACTCAATCCACTTGTATATGAAGGTGGTCTTGTCCTTTAAATGGAGGTCCCGTGCGTGAGTTAGCCTTACGCTCTAAAAGACTCCACTTCATTCATTCATCGCAAAGAATGAAGTGGTCCACCTATACCTACGCACGTAAGAAAAACTGGTGAGTGATGCCAACCCCTCGTGGTTCTCCCCAGGTGACTAGCAATCAATCAACAAACGGTATCAAGAAGGCACATTGTGCAATAAGCTTTAATGATTTAACTTCTGAAAGTTGTAATCAATCACTTGTTTGGATTGATAATTTAAGCCATATTTCTTTTACGCTGACATTGTTATTTTTTCAAGAACTGTAACGTTAATCTGAAAAGAAAAGTCAGAAAAAAGTTGCAAAAATTTTGTCACATGGTTTACCCTCTGCTTTTCCGGAACAGGGTTTTTACCTTAATGACTTTTTTTTTATATAATCGTATCGAAGTCAAAGGGTTAGTCAAGGCTTGTAACCTCGGAGGGTGTGAACTCTCATCAACGTAAAAGGCGCTGTGATCCTGAACTTCAGAGAAATATCAATAAGGAGAGAGAGTGATAGATAGACAGACAGACAGACAGACAGATAGATAAAGAGAGAGATAGAGACAGACAAACAGACAGACAGACGGGGGTGAGTGTGGAGAGGAGAGCGAGAGTGAGAGGGAGAGAGAGAGAGGGAGAGGGAGAGAGAGAGAGAGAGAGGGAGAGAGGGAGGGATGGATGGAAAGAGTATGGGAAAAGGGTGTGACGTGAAAGCTGACAGCTCTGTCTGATGACAATAGTTCAGCTTAGCTGGCACTTCGTCCATATTGACTAACAAAGTACCCGTTGCTAAGCGACAAGTGCAATGGTGTTCTCTAGGAGAATTGCAAATGAATATGCGATGCGTGTTCCAGGGCAGCAATGACTGTCATTAATTGAAAGGTTCGGGGAGATTGTTCTTTCAGGCTTGTCTGGATGTTGAAAGTTAGTGCGTCAGTCAAATTTAGATGAATAACTTTACATGAAGTTTATTCTGACTTCAATTTCAGGTGCACTTTAACGGTTCATTGACCGTGAGTACTCTGACACAACTAGATCCTTTTTTTTTATTATTTGATTCTCTATTTCTTTTAACTTTTTCTGTAGGCTACATGTTCCTGCCGAAAACCCTTCTTGTTACGTGTCAAACTACACTTGTTTCAGATAATTTGTTACTGTTCCATCTTTTCTTTGCTCCCGTTTGATCTATACTTCTGTTTACAGTCATTACTATTTCCTGTGCGTGACATGTTAATGGTGTACTCATATTAACGTTTTTTTTCAGTGTTTTTCGATAAAGCTCGTGTTTATGAAAAACAAACAAACAAACAAACAAACAAACAAAAACCGTGAAATTAGGACAACTGAAAGAAATTCCTCTCTCAAAGTTGGAAAAGTCGTTTTGGCTGGAAACTAAAATTTGAAACAGTTGGCAAATCTTTATTCAATAAAATGAATGAATATTGATCGTCTCACCTCCCTGATATTGATCCATATACATTGAATAAGTTCTGCAACAAACAATTCGATATAACAATTTCGTCCAAGTGTGTATTTCCTTGCCAAAAGGTAAATATTTCTAGATCCAGAGCCACCGGATATTTCGCTACGAACATTTTGGAGTCATAAATAATGATGCTATTCACGGAATCCTAGTCCGCTTACGTTAATTTTCAGTGATAGTCCGCTACTGATTTCCCTCGGGACCTCATAGTGTTTGTTCACTGGAGCAAAGCGAATGTGAAATCATCAATTCCAGTTCGACGGTTTCACTGACGTTAGAGGCGCTGTACACATTTGTCGCTTTTGTTTCTTTGGTTTTGCATGTCTGGGAATAGTCGGTGCCCCTAGGTGCATTCAGGCCCCTATCCTTGCAGGAAGAATACATTATATGTTGCAATAATTGTATTATGAATATATATTCTTCTCTCTTTTTTTCTGCCTAATGCCAGAAGGTAGTAGATCTCACCTGCATGGCATAATGAGCTACTGACTCTGAGGCTCTGACACACACAAAATCAAACAACTTGGCGGCTTGTGACTTCAGGGAACTTATGTTTATGACTCACTATTGGAACAGAAGGGAACATGTTATCAGAATGCATTATTTGCGCTAAATTACATCACAGTCATATGATAAATATGGTCAATCATATCTGCACGATGATGTATCAATTAAACAATACTGACTGTTAGGAGAGGTATGTTTGGTGAACGGGGGGGGGGGGGGGCAGATATAGAGGCGAACTCATTATCAGGCGATGATTTGAGGTTCAAAGTCGGATATGCCTTGATCATCAAAAACAGTCAATATTAAGATGATTTTCTGCTGCTACGTATATTCATTTATTGCTTTATTATTATTTCTCTTTTTTTTTGGGGGGGGGGTGAACATTGTAATTGATGCTTAAGGCATTTATTATCAGATTTCGAAATGATGATTTACTGTTGATCAGTAAGGCATGCTTTAGACTGATTACAGTCATGGCCGATTGATTATGGTACGAATGTATCATTGATTTCTGTGAGCGCGGTATAGTGGGTTGGCTTTTGAGTGTTGGCCCACAAAATGTTCCTCTTGACCCTGGTGTGTACAGTAGAGTCCCGTTATAACGAAGTCTTAGGCACCTGCAGTTTTCTTTCGTTATAACCGAACTAATAAACAATATAGAAACACTGAAATGAATAATGCTGCAGCCTGAATTTTTACTTCGTTGTAACCGGAATTTCGTTATAACCGTGTTCGCTATAACGGGAGTGCACTAGGCTATACATAGTGTATCTGGTAATGCTGGATAATAATAACGGCTGGGAGAGTTAGTGTTAAGCTGCTACCCTTACAAGCAGATAAAGCGGCTATGCCCTAGGTAGATAAGATCATTTTCATTTCATTCGTTTCCGTTTAGAGCTTATCTCTGTTTTGCAGAATCAATGCCACATTGGGTATAACTTTTAAGTACTTTTGTTTTACAGCAAAATAATGGTAACTCAAATTAATAAGCACAGAAAGTTTATAGGCAAAAATGATGTCACATCGAAAAATCATTTTCCCCTTTATTTGTTCATTTTTTTTCATGTTCCTAGAAGCTTTCTTGTTAGCTTATGTGGGATACTCCGTGTCTTTTGGAGCAATCCCTCCTGGAAATAAAACAGTGCCCCACAGTGTGAAACACAGTGTGAACTCATTGTGAACACAGTGTGAAATCTCTTCACACTGTTCAATTCGAGCGTTTTAACAATGTGAACACAATTGTCATTATGAATTATCACTTCACATGGGTAAATGATAACTTCACAGTGTGAAACAGAACATCACCATGTGAACTCTCCTTGAAAACCACACCAGAGTGTGATTTTCACTATGTGTTCACATAGTCGCTAAGAAAAAAACATTGTGAACACACTGTGAGACACAGTTTTCTTTCCAGCACGGATGTCTGTGAACATAATTATGCCGCAACAATCAAATCTACACCAGCGTCATGAAAGTTAAGAGTTCTCGTTAGCCTGTCCTTCTTTGTCTTCATCTTGTCCACCTTTTTGTTATTATAATTACGAATATGATTGTTTTCATGATCATTCTTGTTACTATCAATTTTGCTTTGGTTCCGTGTTGTGAAGGACAATGTTGTGAATAGTTGAGTCAAATTTAAAACGGGACTTACATCTCATAAAAAAGTATAGAAGTGGGTTAATGGCAAATCCCTCCCAAAGAATCATTATTTTAAGAATAACATTAGATTCTACTTTGAATTAAGTGTGTTTATTTTTTTTTTGAGCCTAGATAATCCGCAAAGGTAACTACACGCACACACATCTCACTGTATGCAATGTTGTGTATATACAGACTGTTATTCATTTTTTTTTCGACAATTGATTAGAGGTTTGGAAGGTGCGGTGACATATGCTCCAAGCTGAAAATATCCGTTGATGTGGGATGCGTTGCCTGGCAACACATCCTGCAAGCTGGTATGGCATCCTCTTTCTGACGTATTAGGTCTTTGGCATGTCTGTGACATGTTGTATATAGCTCCATGATGGGAGATAGCAGTGTGCATGTGTGTGCGTATATTATGTCTGTTTCTCCCCTGACCCCCCCCCCCCCCTTTCTCTATCTCTCTCTCTCTGTTACTGTGCCAGGTTGAAAGAGAGCAGGAGATGAGAAGAGTAGGATAAAGAGAAGGGCAAAGGGAAAAGGAGAGAGAGAGAGAGAGAGAGAGAGAGAGAGAGAGATGGATGGAACGTGGAGAAGGGAAGAGCGAGTGAACTGAAAATAGAAAAAACAAAACAACGCGAGTGATTATGGAATTTCAGCAAAGCAAGACATGAGTGGCGTAATGAAATGTCGTACAAATTGACCTCAGAAAAAGCTCGGCTTGTTCAAATTCATGAGATTCTTCCGTCGAGATGTTTTCATTGCAACTGATTGACAAATTGCCCTGCATCTACGTAGATAAGTACTGAATTGATCAGTGTTTTAGTAGTAGACATGGTAAAAAAAAAAAAAAAAAATCATGGGCGTACATACTCGAGCGGGATTCGAACCCACGACCTCCTGATCACCGGACAGGTGTCATCTCCACTAGACCACCGAGCTTTCGCCCGACAGCAAATGTTAATTCTAATCTTTATAGCATGCAGCGGGTACTCCGTAATTATTCAAATTCATGAAATTCTTCCGTCGAGATGTTTTCATTGCAACTGACTGACAATCAATTATTGCCCTACATCGACGTAAATATGCACTGAATTGATCAGTGTTTTAGTAGTAGCCATAATAAAAGAAATAATTGGCGTACATACTCGAGCAGGATTCGAACCTACGACCTCCTAATCTCATTGACCATGGTTACTACTAAAACACTGATCAATTCAGTGCTTATTTACGTCGATGTACCTAAGGCAATTTGTCAATCAGTTGCAAAGCTCGGCTTTGTTTGTGTTACATATTATGCATACAAAGTGGATATCACTTGTAAACTATCGTTTCTACCTGAATCAAGGTATCAATACACATAATACATGCAATAAATCTTATACACATAACCACAGCGTACGATTCCCAGTCATTTCATACTCATCAACAACAGCAATTGTTCGGATGTAAAAAGAATTTCTCCCTCAAACCAGATTGATAGAATAATATGTTATACATACAAATAGGCCTACGGGTAATGCTAACTTCCAATAAGTACTATTCAAGGTAATACAGTGTGCATGCGTTTATCCTTGGTCTACCTAAATACTGTTCGGTAATTAGTCGTAATACAATAATGTTAGTAATGCAAATATATATATATATATATATATATATACAACAAATAAATAAATGAATAAAAAAAATCAGCCAGTGTGAAGTAGCCTTTACTTTTATGTGAATGAAAATTAAAAAGAAGCTGCATAGACGGATAGACAGATAGGCATAATCATTATGCACATGGTATTCGCACCCGCACGGCAATAAAGATGTGCACATTGAATCAATGCCCTAGGGAAATGCAGTGCCCTCTCTTGGCCAGTTCGCAGCTTGTGTCGCACTTTATACAGATATACAGTTGTAGTGTGTATCCCGCATGTTGGATTGTGAAGGAAGGGAGGGAGATAGCGACAAAACGCAATAGCATCACATAAACCTACTTGCCCAGTGGAGCATTGGACAAACCGGAGCTAAGTCGTCCATCATTCTGTAACTTTGAAAAATTGATCGGCCTCCTAGGCAGAAAGTCGTGTATTGGTCTGATTCGGGGGCGCCACCGTTGCATAATTCATAGTATCATCATTCGTCTCAAATTAAGAGATGATCTGTCAGTCCGACCAGTGCGTGAGTTCATCATGTTTCTTCGCCGCGCGTGCGTGCGGAGACAGCGGGGCGAACGCTGTGCAGACGACGAAGAAGAAGTAAACGTGAAATGCAATCACACTTTGGCGCGAAATGTGCGTGAAAATACGACTATAAAGAGAGGTCGTCGAAATTGATTATTATCATTCAGAGGGGCCGCAACGTGCTTGGAATAGACCATACGAAGCTAGTATCGTTTGACTTTCTAATTTCCCCAAGTCCTCACATTATTCTCAGAAATGTCACGAATGTTTGATAAGTTAAAGCGATCATCTATCTGCACAGCACTATCTCTTCGCAGACGTACACAGAATTATGACCTGATAATCTATTGCCTGTTACCCAAAAGGTCATTAGTCTCGGCACAGGAATCCTCTTTTTGTCCTATATACTAGTGACAAATTTTCATGAACGGTGCATTTTTTTTTTCAGAAGGGATAGTTAATAGAAGGCCTAGACTCGGAAAATGAAATTTAGTTGAATACAATGCAAGCGCAGTGTCCAGGGATCAATATTGAATTCTGTTTCAACGTGAAATTTTGTAATATATTCCATCAACCTTTCAATTTTCATTCAGCTCTAGGTGTTTGTATGCAGTGCAGTTTGCTGCATTAAACGAGGCAGATTATGCAGTGCTTACAACCCTAATAAGAAAACATTACTCGATTTCGATGCTGTCCGAGTACTTTGCTAAACAATCGCTGAAGCAAATGCCAAACAATGCTTAATGACTCAGATAATATGATTTGAGCAGCACATATCTGCGGATATGCTTGTTGAGACAAATGTTTATTTTGCTATTTTACTCGTTCTTTTTTCAGGTACCCGGTAATCATACATATTTGCTCCTCTGTTTGAAGTAAATTGAATTGAATTGATGAGGTTTATTGTTACTGAAATTGGCAGCCCAGAGGCTGAAATGCATTCAGTTTACAAAGTATAGATAAAAATCACAGTGCTTCACAAGTAATAAGATGTTTGCAATAAACATATTAATCTGCCAAAAAAACAAAAATATGCAGCGGTGTATAAAAAAAGGAGGAGACGTTATTGCACAACAAATGTAAAACTTTTTACCTGTCATCCAGTTGAAATTACCAAAATTTTGGAAAAAAAAATCAATGAAATTATTAAGCACCAAAAAAAAATATTATAATAATATATTTCATCAAATATTACATTTTCATTTTACTGTGTTAAAGTTTCAGATGAAAAAGACAAATACTTTAATATGCATTGCAATATACATAATAAAAAATTATCGATCTCTTATCTGATCATATCAAAATATATATTATCTAAACACATATCAAATACTCTATATTACAACTACATTGCATTCTTTCAACATCTTACAAAAATACTTTTGACAAAATTTTTAGATATATGAATATACAATAGATTCAAAATTGCACTTACATAATCATACTTGTATATACGAAGATGTCAATGTACCTCATAAGTCATCCATAAAGAGTGAAATAAATGTACCTTAAAATGCAGTCTGATAAAAAGGGTAGAGGGGAGAAGTAAAGCCTGAAACGTTTCTAGACAAACAAAAATGACTTTTCATTAATCAGATACTAGTGGTTTTTTAAAGAAAAAAAAAAACGCATAAGGAGTACAACATACGTGTGTGGAAAAAAGATAGTGAACAACCAGTCTTGCAACTTTTATAGACAAATATAAAACAATTATGACAAACTAAATAAAATTTGAAAATTAATGTTGATTACGAAGGCGAACTACAGACGGAATAGTGGATTTACGATAGCGTTCAGTTCTACAAAAAAGAATGTTCAGGGCATGAGAATTACCAAGTTGACGCGTGGAGATCTGATTCCGTGAAGGTGGCAAGAAGTCTCTATGGCGGGGGGGGGGGGGGAATGGCGAAGACCACGTCCGAATGAATGGAGGAGCTGCTCATAGGAATTTGTAATTCATTGAGAGCGTTTTCATATGAGGTGTACTCACTGCCTAGGATGATTCGACAGACGCGTTTCTGTACTCTTTCCAAGGCATTAGCCTGTCCTTTGGTTATGCTAGGACTGTAGGTGGCAGAGAGGTGAAGCGTACTCAAGGAGAGTGCGAATGTAAGAGATGTAGATAGTTACCAGGTCAGCCCGGCTCACACTACACCTACGCAGATGGCAAAGAATGAAGAGTCTCCTCCCCGCCTTCGATATCACGTCAGCGACTTGCGTGTCCCACTTCAGGTTTGACTGGACGGAAAGCGCAAAAATCTTCTGGCGCGCAGTTTCCTCCAGAGGCACACCATCGATATCAGAGGGCACTTGATGGATCTCGCGTCTGCTGAAATTGATGGCCACTGCATTAATGACTTTTTGTCACATTGATTTTGACGTCGTTTCCAAGACACCAACCAGCAAGATCATCAAGATTTCTCTGTAAAAGGGAAACTGCTGTGGACGGACGAATTTCAAGGATGCTAAAATCATCAACGTATTTCCAGCGATTATTGGTGTTACATGCAGCGTCATTGACGAGCGTTAAAAACAGAACGGATCCCACCTTGGTTCCTTGCGGCACGCCACTGGACACGGTTTTCATATCCGAGATAGCAGAGCCAATTCTTACCGCCTGGGTACGATCACTCAGGAAACTACAAATAACTGGGAGAAGAGCTTCATCAACACCATACTCAACGAGTTTGCGAATGACGATGTTGTGATTCACTCGGTCGAATGCCTTTGAAAAATCGATTGTGCAAATTGTAGCGCAATGATTCACTTTCTTCAAGTACTTCAAAATTGTATCGAGTAAGCTCACAAGGAAGTGTGTTGTTGAGCTACTTTGTACCGCGAATATTTCAGAACTGACGATTGTCTAGGTGAGGTGCCAGAACTCTCATCAAGTGCTGCAAGACAAAGGTTTCAAATATGGGAAAACAAGGGTGTAATCGATATTGGTCTCAAATCGGTGCAGCCAGAAACCGGCAACTTCTTCGGTATTGATGTCACGACAAATGATTTCCAACACAGAGGAAACACTCCAGAAGTGAAGGCAGCATTGAAAATGTTGGTAAGTGGTGCCGAAATTGAAAGCGAACTAACAAATCAGCCCCATGGGAATGCCGTTTGGGTGGACAGCTTTGGTTGGATCGAGTCGTTTCAGATCCTTGAAGACTTCGAGCCGGGGAATAAGCGGAAGTGGTTATCTTGCAAGGAGAAAGGCTGGACATGAAGAAGTGTCAAGGTCAGGTAGATCTCTGCATATCTCTGCAAAGAAATTGTTAACAATGAAGCTCGTTGGAAGTCGTTGTCACCAAACTCGTTCGAAAAGCTAATGGGTGGTTTCGTGTTCATACCAGCCATAGATCGAATTCTGCGGTGCCATTTTGCTGGATTAGAGCTTTTCAAGGTAGTGATCTTTGAGTCATAGAATGCAGCCTTCCGTTTCTTGATATCACGTGAAACACGATTTCGCAGAATGCGAAATGTGACAGAGTCTCCTTTATTGTAGTCATGTCTTTTTCGGATGAGCGTTTTTAGACCATTTGTTATCCAGGGATTATCGGTTTTTGCACGTTTGCAGATCACAAGAGGAACATGTTTTCTGTAAGTCTGTGAGAGCACGGTATTGAGATATTGGGCCATGTCCTTCGGAGTATCCAGTTGTGATATCTCATCCAAAATCATCCAAAACTCGTAAAAGCGATCCAGTTGCTTCCATATTCATTCACAAATACTTCACTCCATAAATGACAAGCCAACAGCCGAAGTAACTCTCCTACAATTTAACAGAGATTGAAACGAGTGGCAACCTCTACGGCGCACGCACTCATTGTACATGTGTTGTATTTGCCCAGGGAGGTTTCCTCTCACCCTCCCTGGTTTGCCGTAGCCTTTGTAGGAAAATTGCTCAATATTAGATAGTTATGTGATGGGAATGTCTTTTCCTTCCCTTAACCAAAAAAAAAAAGTTAGAAAATAACAAACTTAGTTTTTCATGTTCATGACTGCTCCCATGATTCAGAAGAAAAACCATGTGCCACATACTCTCACACACACACACATACACACTCGCACACACAACGTCACTTTGAGAGGCCCTATTTAGGCTAATGGATTAGGGGTACAGGTACTTTTCCTCCCAAGAAATATAGTTCCGTTTAAATGGATGAAAGCACCCCGAGAAATACAAAAGTTAGAAAACGATGCAGTGTTAACTATCTAAAGGCATCAATTTTTGTTTCTGACCGCAATAAGTCATTTATGGACAATGGATGTCAGGAAAAGCGAGATTGTAGAACTATATAACATTCTGTAACCCCCCCCCCCCCCCAAAAAAAAAAAAAAAAAAAAAAAAAAAAAACAACAACAACAACAAAAACAACAAAATAAAAGAAACAAATAACAACAACAAGAAAACAAAAAACACTTCTAAAACAATATCGCCAAGCGAAGCAATTTGCCAACTTACTTTACAAACATAATAAGATCAGTAAAAGATTAAAGGCGTTTTAACATTGTTTGCTCATTCCTTCCTTTTCAGCAATTTCTGAGACGCGGGTTTTTGCTGGGTCTATTTCTGGTTTCGACACTGATGTGTATTTGCTCATGGTCATTAATGGCTGCTTCCGACTTGCACAAGCCTACACCACACCTGGGCAGCTCGCAGCCGAGCCGCCTGCAACACGTACAGAATGGTGACTTGAGGTGGGGCCATAACAACTCGTCTATCAGCAATGTCCTCTTTCGCTTCACCAAAGAACCGAGTAAGTTCATGATTATAATGATTCTCTAGTGGCCTGCCGCCACGAACGTTTACTCTGGGAATAGTGCTTGCAATTAATGTCTTTTGTGAGAAAAAAAGCTCGAAAAAACAACAACCCATATTGGACAGAAGGGAGGAGAGAGAGAAAGAGAGAAGATAGATAGGTATATGGAAATTAATAGACGAGATGAGTTTTGAAGTGTAACGCCATAGTATAACCCAATAGTCAAAACAAAGAGGGATAATTCTTACAAAGCACTCCCGTTATAATAAGGAACACGATTCTAACAAAATTCCGGTTACAACCAAGTAAGAATTCAGACCACAATATTATCCAGTTTATGTTGTTTCTGTTTTTTTATTTGTTTAGTTATAACGAAATTTCGATATAACGAAAGAAAACGGCCGGTCCCGAGGGACTTGTTATAACAGGAATCCACTGTACAACTCGACTAGAGTTTTGATCAACAAAGGGTGCGTTTTAAACCTTCACCTCTAAAGTACTCAAATATGACGGAGGGTTTAGGCAGAATGTATTGAGAGGAAGGAGTTGATAAGTGTACTGCTTTAACCCTAAAAGGGCCGGGTTTTTTTTTTTGGCTATGTCAAGACCGGGGGGGGGGGGTGGATTCCGCCCCCCCCCCCTCGAGATCTCGGCCATCGGTGGTGCGATCGCGATAAAATTTTGCATGCGTGAGACCCTCGTCATAATTTACAAGACTTCTCATGTATTTCTTTGTTTTTCAACTTTTGTTTTTTCGTTGTTTTTTTATTGGAAATTGTCACTGACCACTTTTCTACCATAATTAGCATATGATTAATCAATGAAAGTGATTAATTTTAAAAATAATCAGGTTTTTATGACTTTCATGACAGAGCACTCTTTTCCATAGGAAATGTACACAAAATCACAAAATTGTGCCCGTTTTGGGGCGACATTCCGTTACAAAAATGGGCGTGGCTTCGCAAAAGTATGCGCGGACGTTGCAAATTTGGTCTCGAAAATTGCGCGAGACTTGAACAAAGTCAAGAAGCCTCGCGACGAGGCCTTCTCGCGTTACAGAATTATAGCGCAAAAACGTCGGGGGGGGGGGGGGATTCCGCCCCCCCCCCCCTCCGGCCCTTTTAGGGTTAAAAGACGAATATTTCGCCTTTATAATCAGATGTTATATTGATCTTTTAAAAGATTCATCAGAAAAAAAGTCCCAGTCACAATAACCAAATGCCCCAATGTGTCTCGCCCATTGTCTTTTCCCTTTCCAGAATACGTGGAGATTTGTATGGAACTCGTTTAAATATCATCTGTTTATTTCTTATACTGATTATTCTATTACAGTTGTACTTGGAATTAACAAACCCTAAAAGCATGACACAGTTGGAACTGATAGTAAATAAGCACCGAATTTATCGGTGTTTTAGTAATAGCCATAATAACAGTTGTACTAGGAATTAACAAACCCTAAAAGCATGACACAGTTGGAACTGATAGTAAATAAGCACCGAATTGATCGGTGTTTTAGTAATAGCCATAATAAAAAATCATGGGCGTATACGTACTCTCGAAGGAAGAATTTCGTGAATTTGAACATGACCCAGCTATCAAGCATAGTTATTAGTACATTGACCAAGCCATAGTCGTCAGTTTATTTCATGCAAAGGAATGGAGTTAAATTTGTAAATATAAAGGTATTTATATCAAAAGAAGTTTCTTTGTGTCAAAGTTTGCATACAACATAACTTCCCATTACAAAAACCCCCCAGAGTCTAGCCATAATGCCTACACACATACTAATCGTCTTTTATTTCAAGAATCACCGTATCATAGTACCAGCACGATTTTGTCATAACGTGCAGAGTAAACATCCAGTGGGAAATCATACCACAAAAAGTAAGTGGAGAAGGAAAATTGTAAGTGACAGAAGTATACCATTCCGCGACAAACAAATGACTTAAAGCTGTGCGCAAGGCAACTACATCAACATCCTATGCTTACGCCTTGCGAAAGTTCATTCCTAATAAAAGCGCAGGCATAGAGATCTCTGCTCGTTGTTCTTGTTTTTGTTTTCACCATTATGGTTTGAGCGCATCGTAAGCGATACGCAGCAAAATCTCGACCTTTTTGGCGGATGTCGAGATTTCGCAAAAGTTGTACAGCTAATCCATCATCGAATGGAATGGCGGAAACTGGAAATTCCCTCCCTCCGTTAGGCTCGCTGACTCAATCCAGGGTAAATTGCGGCTGAATTTTTGTTTTCATCCCGAGCACAAGAGCACAACTGACGTCACAGAACTACTTTCAGTGTCCTTCTGTCCAATATTTTCATTAAAACCATTAGACATACATGTAATATCAATTAATTTCCAAATGACGTTTGCTCTCATTTTGATAGGTTGACTTTCAGCCACAAATGTCCTTCACCAGATTACAGTTGAATCATTGTTATTTAATGAGACTTTTTTTTTTCATTTGTAGATTCATCCAACTTATGTGTTTTATGTACATGTGCGGTTTTTTTTTTTAAGGAAAAATTTCAAACACGAATGATTTTGTATAGAGTTTTTCGTGTATGCGTGGGTAGTGGGGTGGGTACCGGATTGGTGATTAACTTTGCAGCCTGTAAACTCAAAAGTTGATGTCTTTTTTATGTTGTTTTGTCTTTCTATTTCATATCATTCTAGTTTGTGTATGATCTCTACATAAGCATGTTCTTGTACGTTCTTGTCTCATACTATGTGACTGCTTTTTTCAAAATGCACGGACCTCAGAATCAAAGAACAGACTGTGGCCGAAGCAAGTGCTCATGTGGAAATATAAAATGAATAAAATGAAATTAAAATGAGATTCCTTTGTTTGCTTGTTTGTTCAAATCGGTTCAATCTTTATCTAGTAATTTGTAATTTGCCATCCAATGTTTCACTACTTCAAAGCAGACACATTTCACACCACGAGAGACGCAGTGCATGAGACAAGACCGGCAACTGGTTACTATGGAGACGGATATAACATAAGGAAGCTGCCTCCAGAGCTCTTCAAATTGGCACCGCAAGTAAGATTTTCTTTTTTTTAATCATAGGGAAGCGCACACGTCGTTGATTAGATGATTTCTTTACCGTTGGTATTTTCCGAGAAATGTTTGCATTATGCACAGTGACTAGTGACATGTGAAACATTGTAGAGTACTGTGTATATTCCCTCCGATTAAAGTAAAATATCCGTTTTGTGCGGTGAAAGATTCTTTCAGTTTCTCTCACCACAATTTTACGATTCCGGTCTTCTGATACAACTTTCATTTTATTACGAATTACTGAACACCTGCATTCTATATGAATCTGTATGTTGCAATGCCGTCTGCTTCCGTCAATTTGCCTCTAGTTCAACTTTCAACTTTATTTTTCATTTCCATTAAATAAACAGGGAACATTATACTTAATGTATTAACAGAACATATTCGTAATAATTTCAAAAAGTACATTAACAAAATACATGTGATCATGAGTAATAACATAATTGCATTTATAAGGTATACCATATGCATAGTACAAGGATGGGAATGGAAATGGAGGGTCCCACTAAAAAGCCAAGCTTGTACTATATGGGACCCTCAGAAGTACTTGTACATCAGAGGTCATTGGTCAATGCGTTACTGACCATCGACCCGTTATGATCGACGAGAGGCGTTTTGTCCATTGATAACCATGCAATCATCATACCACCCCACTGATGCGAATGAATAGATCCTCATCATTATCAATATGATAAAGAAATGCAAACAGTGCATTCTTGCGGAGGGTGCAAATAAGCATAATGTATGGTAATGAAGCAGCCTTCAAGCAATTCTAATATACCATATGTGGGTTGTAAGGTGATGATATGATATATCCAAACGATTTTATCAATCACACACACAAAAAGTAAATCACAAGAAATAATAGCTTGCAAACACCACACGCGCTTTGAACTATTATTTACATCGCATTTTACACTTCTACAATACCTCCCTCCTGGAAAGAACACAGTATCCCACAGTGTGAGAAACACAGTGTGAAATCTCTTCACACTGTTGAATTCGAGCGTTTTAAAAGTGTGAACACAATATGAGTCATCAATTCACATGAAATTGAAACAAAGCATTACCATTAGTAGGCTTGATAAGGGCGAAAAAAGGGGTGATCGCTGCATTTTATAGTACAAAATGTCCTATTTGGCACACATGTTCCTCGGTACAATTGGAATTGTTTCATCCAAAGAGACAATCTGTATCTATGCAAATAAGCCTTAATTTGCATAATCTATGCAAAAATACATTAAAAAAATACATACAATGTGCATCCAGCAGAAATATCTGATTTTGTAGAAGTATTCGATAGAGTATGTGGAAACAATTCCTGCAATGTCATACCTAATATGTAAATAAACATAAAATTTGCATAATCATGAGAGTTATGCAAATTGATTTGTAAACAATGAAACCCCCTTAAATCTCATCCTAGATAGATATAACCCGTTAGAAACACTTTATGAAACAAAATGAAAAAAGAATTTGAATAATTTAACAATCTTCACCAGCTAATTGACATATTTACTAAAGAAAATAAAGTAAAAACATTATTTTTAAAGTTTTCCTTAGAGTCTAATCTGAACTGTATTTTATGATAAAAACTACCAAAGTACCAAAGTAGTATGCATATTCTTTATTAGTCAAAAGGAAATGGTTTGTAATACCAAAACACTACTTCTCTATGCAAATACCACCTAATTAGCATATTGTGCATATTAATACCCGAATGTACCAGAAGTCAATGGTCAAGGTCGACTGAAGAAAGTGTACTAGTCAAGACTGGATTAAGCAAATTTCACCAAACTTGGTCCAAGGATGACGTATGATGGGGCAATTAATTAAGCTGTTTTAAGTAAAATCGGCAAGAGTTCAAAGGTCAAAAAGTTCAAGGTCAATGCAAAAATTTCATTGTTTCACCCATATCTATGCAATGCCTGAAGGTATTTTCTTGAAACTTAGTGACTGCATACATGTACTACCAAAATAAGATTCTCCACAGAGTTTGAGGTCAAGAGGTCAAAGGTGAAAGGTCAGGTGAAAATGTTAAAATTTCACTTTTTCTTCTCTGTATCTCGTAAATGGTTCAAGGTGTCTTCATGGAACTTGGTACTGGCAGGGATTTTCTAGGGAATTTAGGGGTCATTTGTCAAAGGTCAGGGGTCAAAGATCAAGGTCAATTGGGCCCTCTAACTTTCACTATTTCCCTCATATTTTGCAATGCTTGTAGGATTTTTCTTGAAACTTAATATATACATGTATTACCTAATGGGGATTCTCTGGGAAATTTCCTGCCAAAAGGTCAAAGCTCTGATGAAAGTGCTGTATTTCACTTTTTCTTCCATATCTTGAATGTGAATCAAGGTATCATGAAACTTGGTACATATTTGTGCATGTTCTACCTGACAGTGATACCCTTGTTGATTATCGAAAAATGTGAAGCCCTCCCCTCTCAAGTGTTTTTGTTTCCTCTTGATACGTAGGAAAGGACATGGAATTCAGTGACATGGTATAGTCGTCATCGTCATTGCATTTAATGTATTGGTCGCATGAAAGTTAATTTTGATGCATACATGTATAACCACTGACATTCTTACCTTTTACATTTTTACCTGTGTATTTTTGTTTAATTTTCACCTCTGACATCTTTACACAAAACCAGTTAACATATATATATTTTTTTTTGGAAAAAGCTGCAAGATCATGTAGGTCATGATCATCTATACAGGTATTAGCTGGTATGTGGTGGAATATAACATTCTTTGGACCGTCAGGGAGTTACATTATCCCAAAGGAAAACAATGACAACCAGGGAGAATATGACATTTAGTATCCTCGTAGATAACCGTAGCATGTGACAATCTGTTGACAAATCACATCCTATAGTAATTGTAAAGGCCATCAAATATACTCTTTTATGGCTATGAACATATTATCTCTGCTTTGATTTATTGTTGAAATTGACTGATTTTAAGTCAGAGACTAAGATTATTTGACTTAAAGTATACCGTCTCCTATATTGTTCACATGACAATTTTTGCATAAATTATTGCCTTATCAAAATGTTATTGTGTATAAATTTCCCAGCATAGTTTCCATGCCATAGCAGCTCATAGTATACTGAGGGAACTTTTTTTTTTTTTTTAGAAGCAGACTTTGTTTCTAACTCAAGCTTGTAAGTTCTTAATGTGTGCAGATACCCTTACATCCACATAATTTGCACAAGTTTATAATCAGTTTGATGTAAAAAGCCTCTTATTCACTTGGTTGTCTACAAAATACAATGAGAATAAGAATTCACACTTTCACTATGGTAGTGTTTTTTTTTTTTTTGTAATGATTTTCCAACCATGACCTCAGTTGTGTACTGTTTGCAAGGGAAAAACAGTCCTTTTGTAAGCTATTGTTCTGATTTGCATCTGTTCCTATGTAGGCTTCCAGGTTAGCGTCCCTGGTCAGTGACGGAGCATTAGTCTGCACATTACTTGAATATGAGACCGTTCTGAAGCAAATCATTTTCACACAACAATAGATATACAATGAACTCTTGAATGAATCCCATAAGGATTGGAACAATCATCTCCCCGAATTTCCACTGATTCCCACTGATCAGTTACTAGCCTTCCCCTTTAACTTGTATGTGCGTGTATGTTTGCATTCTGTATCTATTAAAAAAAAAGACTTTTAGTGAGTTTTGTATATTTGGTAAATGTCTGGTAAAGAGTATGCCCTTTACCATTTTTACCATGAGTTTCACAGTATGTATATGGGTTTCACATCCGTTTACATGTACCTTTCGAAGGCACACTGCCGTATCGTCTACTGAGCCAAATTTAGAGACAATTCATTTGAAGAAGAAGAAGAAAAAAAAAGAGCCTGGTTTGATAGATTCACTCGGCTATGGTTGATGAGGGTTAATTTTCCCCAAAGTGCACCCCATTTAGAGGCTATGCGGGTTTTTGTCATTTCTAATGGCACCGGAACGGCTTCGGTAGTGCTTTACAAAGGTGTAATTTTGAATGCAAAGTAGGGATGTTTTCCTGAAAGACGCCCAGAGAATTTTAGTAAACTTAACATCTACCTCAATGTAAAAGTGTGAGTACCCAACACATACATGACATTTGAATTTACTGAACAAACTAGGACTCATTAGACATCGTGTTAGAGGACAAGTACAAATAGAACCTGAAATTAGCGAAGGTTCCAAAGTTTCATATATCATTACAATAGTAGAAATGTATTCAGTGCTATATTACCATGTCACGAAGCAATGACTATCATAAAAACCCCCATTAAGAAGTGAAATTAGATAATGTCGCAAATTACCGATGACCTAATCGTAGTATACCACCATTGACAAGATAAAGCTGAGTTTCACGGGATTGCTACTAAAAAATGAATATTTCACTGTACAAATATTGACTGAAAACATTGCGTAACCTCAAAAGTCAACGGATGACTGTTTCTTTCTTTCTTTCTTTTAAACTTCTACCATCCCTCCTGGAAAGAACAGTGTCCCACAGTGTGAGAAAAACAGTGTGAATATAATGTGAACACATTGTGAATCATAAATTCACAGTGTGATACAGAACATTGCTATAATACCCCATGAACACTTTAAAAACCAAACCACGGTGTGAAATCATCTCCACACTGTTAAAATTCGAGCGTTCTCACATAGTCGACTATGTGATCACACTGTGACCACCCTGTGGCACACTGTATTCCTTTCCAGTAGGGATTTCACTAGCCTCATCCACTATCTCCATTGAAATCATCTTGAACACGGGGTTCAAATGAACTTTTATGGGGAAACAAACTACCTAAGCATGATGCCAATATATGAAACATACTTTGTGTCTAGGACATCTTTTTTTTTTTATTATTTTTTTTTTTTACGAATACTCTACTACATATGAGACCCATAGCCTACCACATATGACGAAACGGTATGGAGGAAACGTTGGCAGAGAATACCCAATGCCTGCTGGGACGAGGATAATGTCAAATGAGTGACCTTGAACGATAACGGGCTCCGTTTCCCTGGTCGGAAAGTGCGGCCTGACACGTACTCGGCCAGCCCCCTTGCCAATAGCGATGACTTCGGCGATTAGCGCCATCAAAAATGCACGTGTCTCCGCCAGGTAGGTGTTTAAAGGCACCTTGGAGTGAGTTAGGTGGGAGGTACACGTCTGTAATCTCATCGACGAGATGAAGCTGGTAAGATGCTTTTAGACAAATTAACTAATGATGGACGCATATGCTATGCCACGAGATTTAAATGATGTAACGCTTAACTCAGCACTCTTAAATACTAAATTCGTCCATTTTCTCCCCTTTTAAGATTCACGCATGCTATCTAATGTGCATTTCACGCGTAACGCGTTTACAGTCATCGATCAAACAAGAGTGCAAAACACACACACACACACACACACACACACACACACACACACAAGTACACACAAACCAAAAACAAAACAAAGCAGAAAAACCCAAACAACAACAACAACAACAAAAACAACAACAACATCACCAAGTATAACATATCCGGTTCTTCATTTTCCTTTTTTTTTTCTCTTCCTCGTTTTTCCCTGTTGGAAAGAGAACAGTGTCCCACAGTGTGAAACACAATGTGAAACACAATGTGAAGCACAGTGTGAACATATTGTTAACAGAATAAGAAATCTCCTCACATTGTTAAATTCGAGCGTTTAAAATCGTGAACACATCGTGAATCAGCAATTCACATTGTGAAATATAACATTACTATGTGAACACTCTGCGAAAAACTAGACCACAGTGCGCAATTATCTTCACACTGTTATATTCGAGCATTTTCACATAAGCCGACCATATAGGCACATTGTGAACAGACCGTGGGACACTATGTTTGTTCCAGCACTTAATCTGATAATTACACAAACAAAATCGTATATTTTTACAATCATCATTTACTGATTATTTGCTATCAGTTGCGAACAGGGATGATGAAATATGATGATTGTTATCGTGCTGTGCTATTCCACAGGAGAAAATTTAACCTATAGAGACATTCTATGAATGCAGATATTTCTTTCGCATCTGAACTCACCCCTTATTCTTTTGCATATATTCCCTTACCGTACATGCACAAACACACACGCGCACACAACCGTATACACCCTTGTTGCCTTCACACTGTTGAGTTCACATTGGAGACTCAAGTGTCTCGATGGATGGGTCAGGAAGAGAACGGAATTGCATGCTTCCTCTTTCTTGCTGTGAGGAAAGAGTGTGACAGTTGTTGGCCAAGGGAGATCGAGGGTAACAATGAGAAGAGAAGACAAGATAAGAGAGAGGGAGAGAAAGAGAGGGATGGTGAGACAGATAGAGAAAGATATGAATGAACGTAGATTGGAGAAAAAGAAGAGGTAAAAGAGGAGCAGAGAAGGGTAGGGGTAAGATATCTTGATGAATCACGTTAGACATGCTGCACATACACTCAGCATACAAAATTTCTGGTTAAATATCCCGATTAACAAATAACAAGATTGATATACAATGTTGTACTGATTATTAGTGTAATTGATAAAATAGGAAGATAGGTACAACAGTATACAGCTAGGAAGAACACATTGTATATTGGCAAGCTGGAGTGACGCACACTGTAAGACAATAAGATGAGTAAAACAAATGTCGGAATATTTCCGCATGGATGAATGATATCCCCCCCCCAAAAAAAAAAGAGAAAAGTGTCAAGGTCAAACCATTGACGTAGTTGGCAGGATGTTAGTCTAAAGCACTCTCTCTAGGGTAGAGTAACCTCAATAGCCATCACTTTTAGATTATCGAGTATGAAGAAAACGCACAAAGTCAATTTACTACATTAATTATGAAAAAAGGGGTTCTAGGGCAATTACCCCCTGGACAATTACGCCAGACCCTTCCCCTTGCCCTAACTATAATCTTATTCCTATATAACCCTTACCCAATTCTAACCCTCATCTTTAATCTAAGCTTATCACTATAAGTCATTATTGGGGGGGGGGGGGTAATTGTCATCAGGGGGTAATTGCCGTGATACGAAAAAAAAGAATCGAGATTATTAACTGTGAAACAACCTAATAGATGAATTGATAAAATCTTTAAAATGTTCAAAAGCTTTCTGACCGTAGCTGTGCTGTTTACCTTTAGCGTTTGTTTGAAAACCAAACCAATTTTGTATCGTGGTCGGGAAAAGTTACTGATAGATAGAATTAATGCAAATCAGTATCGAAAGCAAACGTCTTCGATGAAATTCGATATTGCAATCAGAGGAGAAAGGGGAAGAGAAGGGGGACCTCGAGGAGGAAGAGACGTGGAAACAAAGGGAAAAGAGAAATACATCTGCTGGAATGAACAAAGGGGGTCCACAGTGTGATCACAGTTTCTCAACATAGTTTATCTATGTGGAAACGCTTGAATTTACTAGTGTGAAGACGACTTCACACTCTGGGAGTGGTATTTCACCAGAGTGTCACTAATAATATTATCTTGTTTCGCACTGTGAATGTTGATTCACGATGCCTTCACAATTTTAAAGCGTTCCAATCTAACAATGTGAAGGATTTCACACTGTGTTTCACTGTATTTAACATAGTGTTTTGTGTATTTTACGCTTATATCAGAATCTCTACCCATTAAAATAGTAACATAGATGCTTCTTCATGATATCGAGAGAGAAAACAAGTTCAGTATCCGACCAGCGTGGGTATACCGGCAATCTGTAAATCGTAATAGTTATTTTTACGAATTATCAAACACACCATATGTGACTATGCACCTCAAAACAAACAAAAAGTCGCCAGACATGAATTTTCAGTTAAGACCATATTCTGAAAGAGCAGACTTTAAGCTTTAAAATGATGTATAACTCAAATCAAAGGGATTCTCCTAACCTATCTAAATATTGGAAAGAAAGCACAGACTCAGGAAAAGTGTGAACTGAGAAAAGAGGCTCTGAAGTGCAATGTCTATTCAAGCGCTTAATCTTCACCAAACCGTGCTGGCTGTGCGATGAATGGGACAAAAAACAGGAAATAAACCACCAGAGTAACAACAATGAAGGGATTATCAGATTAAGCTGAAATTAAACATGCCTCATTAACACATTCTGTCCATAATTAATGCCAACTTTCAAAGCAGTAGCCTTATCCTTTCAAAAATTATTAGAGTTGAAAGTGAAGAGTGTGGACAAGGTTTTTCAGAAATGAAAAAGGGATTCTAAAGACACACATAATCACACTATTCTACCAAAAATGTTCGAGATAAACTGCTAAAAAAAAACACACTTTCCTGCCCGTTTTATGATACCAAATTTTAGCATAATGTAAAAGAAGACCCACTCTTTCAGAAAATATGAAAAAGTCAAGTTCGGCAAGGTTGACCCATTTCACTTAATTTCAGTCCTCACGCAAAATCAATGTGTGCGACTTTATGTTCGTTTTGAGGTGCACTGTCACATATATCTATACACGTCGTTTTTTCTTCTTGTTTTCTTCTTCAGGTATTTGACGAGATCCCGCAGACATTCCTACCCATGTACAAAAATCCATGTTTTATCTACCGGGGAGCTTACCCCCCGGGCCTTCGATGCCTCCCGTACTTCTATCTGATCGGCATGCAAAAGTGTGGCTCCACGGACATGTGGGAGAAGATAAACGAACACGACGAGGTGCAGCGAACAGAGAAAGAGCCGCATTGGTGGGCTCGCTACAGAGTGAGTAAGTCGTCTTCTTCTTGCGCGTAGGCAAATCAAAGCGCGTACTTACCCGTATTTACTTATTTTTTATTTGGAATATATTTCTTTTATCTGTTTGTTTGTCTGTTATAATTTTATATTTGTTTGCTATTTATTTTATGGATAGGGGTCATTTACAGTGCATTGGAATGCAAATGCTAACAATTGGTTTCACAAAGTTTTGAAGCGCAATTTTCACCAAGAATAACTTGCCGTCTATTGGATCTGTGAAGAGTTTACATGCTAACTGGACATTGTTGGAGTTGAGTTGTCGAAAGAGAATGGCTTAACTCGAGAAAGAAAAGATTGCGATTCACGAGATATGTATGAACCCTGAGATGTCAGAGGTTGAAGAGCAAGTCAGTTAACTCCTTTTTGAGTAGTGATCCCTCTTTGCATACAGTGAACCTATTGACATGATTGGCCCGAGTACGGCTCACCTGAATAATCATTATTATACATGTAAGGCCTTAAATTGGGAGGGGGGGGGGGGGGGGGGGCTTGGCACTGCCGGTGTCGGACTACCTGCGTCCAGTAACACGAGCAAACAAACAGCCAGAAGTACACTTGTACTTGAGGAAATCCTTCATCCACTACTCAACCCCCACCAACTGTTTCAAACACTATTCCACGTACCATTAAGGATTGGAACTCACTACCACCCGACATCCAGAGCATAGTGTTGGCAGTGACACTTTCAAACTACAAGCGACCAACTTTATCCGTAACCAAATTCAAGCTATACAAGGACTATACTGTGCACTCCCCCTTCCTCCGCGTTTGGTTCCAGATGGGACGTTGAGGAGTATTTTGAAGAAGAAGAAGAAGAAGAAGAAGAAGAAGAAGAAGAAGAAGAAGAAGAAAAAGAAGAAGTTTGGACTTTGAAAGCATTACCTATGCTTTGTTTGTTTGTTTGTTTGTTTGTTTGTTTGTTTGTTTTTTTTTTTTTGGGGGGGGTATCATGGTACATTCTTGTGATCTTTCTTCACAATTATCTGATATACACGCTTTGATATTTTTCCAGTAATGTATGGTAACCATTTATGACAATTTTGATTACAATGTTGGCTATGATTATCAACAGTTCGCTATGAGCAAAATCGTTTGAATAGTTTTGATTGATAACTTTCCGTCAATTACTCTTTCTTTCTATCTTCTTTCTCTCTCTTTCCACGCTGACTTGTGAAGGAGATCTCCCACCGGACTACGGTAACTATACCACCCCTTTGTCCCTGGGCTGGTATCTAGACGCCATGTCGTACAAGATTGTACCCAGACTCGTTCAGACCCCAGAAACAGCGAGCTGGCTCGTCATTGGTCAGTATGGAACACCATTTGTATATTGTGTAGATGAATGCAAGTGCAGTACAAATTAATACACTGTTTCCTAAAAAAGTAACCGTAGTTCAGAGGTCAACTATGTCAAGAATACATGGATTATTCTTGTCAAATGTTTACTAAAACACAAAGTGCATGGCTTATCTTTAATTTGGCACCTTGCTTGCGCCACAATAAGTGAGTTAGGGTCCTTAGGAGGTGAAGGGTACAAAACCTACTTTTTAGAAGTTTTTGGTTTATGAGAAACCATCATTTCGGTAAGTTTTTGTTTCATCTTTTGTTTTTCACACCAATGTTTAATGAAACGGTATCACCTCTTTTAACATTTTGTCGAGAGACTGTAATTTACAATCAATGGTGAACACATCATTAAGCCCTTACCTTTTTATGCACCAACACCTTCGACGTGTCAACCTTCCCTGTTGACACAAAGCTGTGAACGACGCTGCATGTCTCGCATTGCTCTTCTAACCATTGCGGGATCATGACGTAGAACGTCGATCTCATGCCAAATACGCGCCTGCAAGTCATCCAGATCACGTGGTAGGGATGTGTATACCCTGCTTTTTGGATATCCCCAGAGGAAAAGGTCGCAGTGTGCCAAATCAGGAGACTGTGGAGACCATTCCACCTCATGATTGAAGGCTATTATGCGTTGGCCAAATAGCTCTACCAGACGTTGAGGTGGAGCACCATCCTGTACTCACCAAAGGTGCCGGAACACTCCTCGATACTGTCTTTCAAAGTTTTCTTCCAGCTTGGGCACAATGTCATCATTGATCAAGTCTATGCCACCTTTCATGTTAGTGTTGAAGAAGAGTGGTCCAGTTATTTGGCCACTTCTATACAGGCCAGCCCACACACGCCTACGTCGTAATTGAACTCTGCTGGATGTCCTGCAGCCGCGTACTCCACGTTGGGTGTTAAATGCGGCTTCGTCGCCAACAACAAGGTATCGCAGGAAATTGGCATCGCCCTCAATCCTGTCTAGGAGCCACCTCTCAAAGTTGAGCCTCCTCTGGACATCCTTCTCCAGCAGTTGATGAGGCTCATGCAAGGATACATATACAAGTCCTATTAATTGTGCAATACGATGGAAAGTTGTTGGCCTTATCCCTAAACCATTATGGCGTACAGTTGTGGTCCTTGGATGGGCCTCCAGTTGTCTCCTAACAGCCTCGATGTTTTCTGGGCATCTCCCACTCTTCCACCTGCCAGAATTGTCATTGTTTCTGTTAAGGCTTGTTCCTTATTGCTTGTATTTGATCACATTCGCATAGATAGCGTTGTCACCACAAAATAATGTCCTTTGCTCAATTAGAAGTCACGGTTGCACCATGATCAGATGTCATTTGTCGTCTCCTGTAACAGTTAAGACTGCGCTTGTCCCACTTTAATACATGCAACTAAGTGACGTGTACTTATAAGTGTACCCAAGGAGGTTTAAGAAATGGAGTAACAACAGTCTCATTCCCTTTCATCCTATGTTTCATGCCGCCACTCAGAAATATTTGAAGTATGTGCTAAACTGGAGCTGCCTCACAGGAAGACAATCAATTCATGTGGCATTACATCATGACTCGTCACTCTCAAAGGAAGATATGTCTTTATGATGGGAATTGCTTTTCGCCGTCCCTTGTTAGAAAACAAGCGGCACATTAATAGTACAGGCACGGGGATGTGCGAATAAAAAATTGTACAAAAATTGATGATATGGAAATCAAAATTACTCGTGTTTACATGGCTTTACACTAATCTAACATATAAATGAATGAAGAACTATACTCGAAAACTATACCATATCACCTTCATTTGTCGTAAGCGATTCGAAAGATGATAAAATCGGCTTTCTAGTGAGAGCACTGTTTCAAATATTTTCATGACATACAGCTCAGGTTTACATTTTTGCACATAATCTTGGATGGGATTTACTTTTGTTTAATATGCTTTATCATTAAGAGAGCATTCATTCTATTTGGCAAATAAACAAACAGAATATAGACGATAATGTTAGCGTTAAAAATGAATCTTCAGATTCTCAAAAAGACGGCGGCATGGAACCCTACTCATCAAAAGCACAAGTGCACCTGTGGAATTCTTTTGTGCATCAATAGAACAATTTCAGCTGTTTGAATAATCACAGCCATCTGGAACTCCATCTCTTAAACCTCCTTGATGTACCTTACCTTACTGCCAGAGCAATAGGCTGTTACATGAAATCGAAGCAAATCAATAACATTCTTTAAGAAGAATGTTATTCTGTGCTCTCCTGACAATGCAGCTGGAAATTTACCCCGTTACATGACAGTGAAACAATGTCAATAATTCAGAAGAATGCGGGGTTGTATAATATTCAGAGTTATTTTGTAACGATTTTTTCTTCTGTTTTTCTTCAGATTACTTGGGAACGCCCACAAAAAAAAAAATCCTACCAAACCAATATTCCTCAAATGACCTCATCTGTCAATCATTGCTAGGTAATGCAGTATAGGAATGCACCTTCCCCTCGACTCAGCATAACTTCCATGTTCCCTCGCCATGTATATATTTTGTTAGTCATACTTATATCACAGAAACATGAAAGTTATGCCGAGTCGAGGGGAAGATGCATTGCAATGTCTTTTGTTAAGCATTTCAGTACTTTAGCAATGGTTGACAGATGCGGTCATCTGCGGAATATTGGTTTGGAAGGATTTTTTTTTTTTTTTTTTTTTTTTTTTTGCGGGCGTTCCCAAGTAATCTGAAGAAAAATAGAAGAACAAAATTGTTAAATATATATGAAATGTTTCTACATATTCGTTTCACCGCAAAAGTGATGTTGAGGGTATCATAAATCAACACATATCAACATTGAGTTGAGTTGAGTTGAGTTGAGTTTATTAACAACATACATGTGAGTATGACAACATGATAACGTGAAATTACATAGGGTAAGATACAATAACATGAATATCTTTTATGAGAATACAATGATATACAAGGTTCTTACAGCTATGCAAGCATATATTTTACGAATTTATATTTATCTTACATAAGAATACATAGTGATAGAATTGATTTAATTTCATTTTGATACATTTATCACTGAAAAGGCAAAGAGAATGAATAAGTATGTAATATAGACATATATACAAAGAAAAAGGTTCTGAACAAAAAATAGAAAACAGAAGATAATGTTGTTAAAGGGGGAACCAAAAGTTAGCACAAGTGCTAGTCGAGAATGGTTCTCCCATTATAGCTACATGTATATTTAAGATGCTTATTGCAAGGTCTACACTTTGCATTTGAATTTCAGGGGCCATTTAAGTGCCGCATTAAATATACAAATCTTATTCGTTTTAGCTTGCCTTAAAGAGGATTGTGTGCTGATGTATGCAGATGTTTGATTCCTTTGGATTTTATATCAGTTGATGAGTATGGAAAGGAGCTCTTATAACCAGTCTATGGCCATGGCAGCCAACCATGCTTAACTTGTTTTTGTTTTTGTTTTTTTGTTTTTTCAGGTTTTAATCTGACGGTTAACGTCTAAGCATCTTGTGATTGTCTGAATAAATAAAATTAAATCAGTGATATTTTTTCCACTCCACACTTTGACCCCGCCCCTTGAAGGAGATGGCTCCACCTCCACTCTCTGGGACAACCAATGGCAAACGCTGTCTCCGACTCAGTTCAACGGTCCTGAGTACACCATTGCTGACGTCATGCGCGTGATTCAGCCGAATGCAAAGTTCATCGTCGTGCTGCGCGACCCCATAGCGAGGTATTAAAGTAGAAATTGTAATCTTTCAGAGGCCCTCACTCTTTCTTTTCATTTTGCTTATGCTATTTTTTTTTTTTTTAGCATCGCCAATCAAACTCTAGAAATGATCGAATGCTGAGCGCGCATGCGCTCTGTCTTTCCTGACGTTGGGGACAAATATCCGTCTCACCGTCCCTTTACATCCCTTTATCGTCGCTTTGCATGCAATTAGTGCAGCAAGAAGACCCTTCACAGTCTACTTGAAAGTCGTCAATTTTGTTTATTGCTCTGAATTCCACAGCAGTGGTAGGCTAATAGGGCTACGGAAATAGCTGTACTGTATACTAGTGAAAAAAAAAATAGTTGGTGCAGCATTTTTTTTTATGACAGTTATTATAACAGAGACAATGCTGAATTATCTCTCTCTCTCTCTCTCTATATATATATATATATATATATATACAACGAAGAATCAAGAAATAAACTAGTAATGCATTATTTCACCAATAAGAATGAGTTTATTGAACAACTATATATGTTTTATATATATACACATATATGAGAAAATGAACAGCAGATATAACAGCAGTCCTTTCTGTGAGCTACGAAAAGTGGTTCCAGTCGCCATGGTTTCAATCATAAATTGAAAGGGGTCTATCCTGGCTTTATTGTATTTAAATTCTGGAAATGTGTAAACATTATTATGAAATTCGTGGTTTTTGCTTATTCCTTTTGACGATATCGTCATCATCATATCACTTCCATACCAGTATATTCTAATTGTCACTAACAGCACCATCCAATTCTATAAATTCAAACTGCAATCATAAAGTACACACGAAAGGTGGTAACACAGTATGGTTAAAGGGGATGGCTAGTAACTGATCAGTAGGAATCGGTGGGAATGCTGGGAAATGATTGTTCCAATTCTTGTGTGATTCATTTAAGAGTGCATTATATATCTATTGTTGTGTGAAAATTACTTGCTTCAGAATGGTTTCATATTCAAGTAATGTGCAGTTTAATGGTTCAAGGCTAGCCTGCCTGTACAGTGGCGGGGCATGAAACTGCACTTTACTTGAATATGAGACCGTTCTGAAGCAACTAATTTTCACACAACAATAGATATATAATGTACTCTTAAATGAATCACACAAGAATCGGAACAACCATCCCCAAGCATTCCCACTGATTCCCAGTGATCAGTTACTAGCCATCCCCTTTAAGACGTAGATGTATCCCAAATATTAATTCCCTGTGTGCTTTGAGAGTCAAATGGTTCAGATAAATCCAAAGCGCAATACTAACTGTCAAAATATAATTGTATAAAGTCTCTTTATGCATAACAGGAATTAACATTTACATGTATGTTGACACTTTGTCACATACTGTTACAATGTATTGCAAATTAAACACAAAGATAAAACTGAACTTAACTGAATGGAAGAGTCCATGACACAGAAGGGTTAAGGTTATATTCGAGTACTTATCACTTCCACTTCCTGCAGAGTTTATTCAGATTACCTCTTCTTTGGAAACGAAAAGGATGATGTTGTCTCAAAAACGCGTTTCCATGACATCGTCAGCGAGGGCATACAGGTGTTCAGGCAGTGTCTGACGAATAACAGTGAACGAGCCTGCACCTACCTGCACGGGACGCAACATGCCGTACGTATCAATAACCCAACTTTCAATCATTAAGACCTTAATAATCCATAACTTTTGCATCAATTGTCCGATTTTCCTCAAACTTTCACTGATGTGTTCTACTGATGCTGCTTTCACTTAATCCACATTTCTCTTTGGACTTGGGGCTTCTTTTAAACAAAGTAAGCTCCTGGTATTGGTCAAACCGTAAATAATATCAATGGTAGTAAATATCATTCTCGTTCTTTTCATGCAGCGGCTTCTCCTGGGAAATTACGCAGTGTTTCTGCATGATTGGCTGAAAGTTGTTCCACGTGACCAACTTCTTGTCTTACGTCTGGAGGACTGGCAATCACGCTGCCCGTCCGTACTGCGTGAAATCTTCGCATTCCTCAACTTATGTAAGTATTGTTCCACATTGAAAGGAAAAAAGAAAGAAGAAGAAAAAAAAAACATCAAAAACATTAGTGAATCGTGGCGATAGACTGATTTGGCTCTCGGAATTTATGCTTACACAAAGGGGGGGGGGGGGCAATAATTTCAAATATAACTAGATCTGTCGTCTTTGGGACACGATACATACATGGTATAAGTTTGAACTTGATAGGCATAGCACTTTCTGAGCTAACCTCTGCACAACTTTTGGGGAGAAATAAAGAAAGAAGAAGAAGAAGAAGAAAGAATCCGTACAGATACAGAAGGTGATCCGAAAGGATACTCGGATCACCTAATTAACATGGCCCGTATTCTGATAAAAACTTGGACCGAGTTTAAACCCACGTCTGGGTCTAAAGCGGGTTTAAACCTGGGTTTAAAACACCAGTTTAAACCCATCTTTAGACCCAGGTTTAATTTGTATTCTACTAAGTCTAGCTGTGGTCTAAATCGTGTTTAAATTAAACCTACCCAGGAGGAGGTTTATTTCGAGTTTAATTCGAGTCTAACGATGACTCGATCTGGTAAGGCAGTGTATGTGGCTGGATGATACAGCAGCTAGCCAGCCACACACGTGTACACGAGATACGCAATTGTACACTAGACATAGACTAGAAATACTTCATAACCTGTACTACAGACGTATAACTTTAGTCTAGACCTTACGATGAAAATAACCCGAAGACTAGACCAAGAACTCAATGTAGGGGGTCTAGAGGGTAGAGCCTGAGGTCGATCTAGGCCTAGACTAGAGAACCTAGATCTTAGGACTTATTCGAATAGCTAGACTACACTTCTATAGTTCTAATGTTAGGACTCTACGTTAGGCCTAACAGTTAACGTTAGATCTAAAGTTAGGTTAGTGTGGTAGGTAGAATCTACTTCTAATATGGAGACAGCGTTGTTATATTTCTGAATCTTAGAATGATTTCCATTTTTTATTAAGTCACAATCTTTCGGGTGCTTAAGTGCACGCCTTCGAAGAAGAGTTTTTATTTAATGTCCTATCTCAAGGTCCTGGTTTGGTCAATCGTCAATCCATTCCGAATTCACGATTCAATCGACAGCCACACAGCAACCGTGCCGCCGGCCGGCGCGGCGCGATGGCTTTGCTGGCTACTGAGCATCCAAAGCTAGCTAGCCATGATTTAAAATAGCGCTACGCTTACCATGTATCCTGTGATGTGCGCCGCGCACGTTCACACAAACAAGGAGGTACAGTATACTAATGTACAGTGCTTTACCGAGTCGTCGCAGGCAAAAATACAGCATGCCCTTATCCAATATAAAAACCGGTAAAAACTATTCACAGTCCAATAAAGTCACACTCATGTGGCTGATACACTGCCAATAATAAATTCAAGTGGAGTTGTGGAGCGAAAAGTACTCGGAGAGAGAGTTTCTTCTTCCACTGAGGGCACCATGGTGGCTTGACCCAAGACTAATTCGGGTTTAATTTAAACCCGAAATAGACGTGGGTTTAACTAAACCTCGCTAGCAGAATACAAAATTAAACTTCAGGTCTAGCTAAACCATAGGTGAGTCTAAAATGTGTTTAAACCTTGGTCTACAGTAGAATACGGGCCCATGTGTTCAAACCTATGTCGAAGAGTTTCTCCCCCTGGGATTTTTACACAGCCTAGCGTTAATTTCCTGACCTTCACTTGATTAGGACTGTGCAGCAAACTTGTCATTACACATATCTTCTGAATCGGATCTTAGTTTGGAAATTTTGATACCTTCGTAATTTACTTCACTAACGCTCTGATCATCGATTGATGACGCTAATGATTTATGAAAGAATTATGTCAATATACATACACAAACAAAGATTGTTCACGTCTTTTTTTAATCTCTTCCTTTATGCAGCTCCGTTGACTGATTCTAGGCTAGTGTACATCTGCGCAGGAGAGAGAAAAAGAGTTAACGCGCAGATGAGGGAACACATTGGAGATATGCTAACAGAAACAAGGACGTTACTTAATGACTTTTATGGACCAATGAACAGGGAACTTGCGACTTTATTGAACGACGAAAGATATAATATGTGGTCCCAGGTGCTGTAACGGTAGCGTGAGTAAGATTTAGTCTCAGTTTGTAGACCTTTTGAAGAGTACTTAGCATTCTAGCTGCACGATAGAAAAGAAACAAGACGGGTAGTACTGTATCACTAACCAAATTTTTAGTATGACCGAGTGAGCCTGCACGTCAACATAAGTGTTTTGGCTTCCCACCTTGAGTTTAAGCATTTTGAGTCTGTAGTAAGCATTTAAAACTTGTGTGCTTATTATGTGAGTGGCATCTGAGACAGTTATACGAAGAATCACAATTTCAGCGAACTAACTAGGGCATGGCGAATGTTCTTCCAAACGTGGACACTTTGCTTCATGTTATCATTGCGGACTGAAACCCAGCAGCGGAGGACATGATTTATTTCCAGTCGATGTTTGACTGCAGTGGGCATAAGGAGTTGACATATTACATCTGCTTGACTGAATGGCTACTTCCCCTTGGAGAAGAAAGATGGATAATGCCTTGGAGTGAGGAGAAGGCAAACCAAACAGGATTTCAAAATGGCATATAGTCTGTGTATCATGTTTAAACTTTGTCAAAATGCATCGAATTATCCACAAATTGTGCTCACCATCAATCTTACAATGTACTTGACAATCTTGTCTCTAATATCTGCTATTTTCTTTGCTGAAAGACACACACGTACAATGTCGATTCATTTGAAGAAGGTAGATGTTATTTTCCGACGAAAATGTTCGCTCCGCTTGAGCGGCAGTGATTTCAGTTACAGGTAGGTTATTTGTCTTATGTGTACCTGTGAGGGCGCTATATAGTGTTTATTTTTATTAGTGAAAGCAATCTCCAGAGAAAGGGAATCTAAATTTGAAAGGGAAGATTCATATAGCTAATAAAAGCTATTCTTTTGACTTTGATAGCTTGCATGAAGACGTTTTTCAAGCGAAGTCCGCCATTTGTCCAGCCCTAACAAAACAATAAAAGAATGTTACAATATTGCGGTGCTGCCTCGACAGGTGTTGGATTTGTTTGACGTTATTGTAACTATTTCCGCAACAAGATGAAATTCACGGGATGTGAAACTAATGTCAAATATTTAGAGTACAATGTCTTTTAATTGTTCATGGATTAATTTCTTTGAAAACACATTCACACATTCTTTCGGGAATTCAATTATCCATTTGTCTCCTCATACATCTGCCTGTCAATTCATTTGCCAATTATGTTCGTCTACAGGTTATCAAAGTTGAATTCTTGGTCTTCTTTTTAACCGCCTTCTTTATTAGTGCCACGGACAGTGTGTACAACGCTACGGGGGTTTCCTGTGCAAAGCACACAAAATGTTAATCGATACATCAAGTAATAACACGACACGATCTTTTGTCCATATTTGCTTCGCTGTGTGTTCTGTGGGGAAGAAAAGCAAAGGCATTTGAGATGCGATATTGTCTGTGTGCCGGGGAGTAATATAATAATACATGACAAAAAAAAAAAAAACACGACAAAAACAAAAGCAGCAGCAGCACCAAAAACAACAACACTCTTTTCCAGGTCACTCTGGTTGCCCTTGTCTACAATACGGACTGAATAATTCACTTGAGGACGTGTGACGTATATGGCGAACAGGTCGGAGAGAAGATGGTGAATTCTCGAGAGAAAACCCAAACAATTTGGGTGAGGTAGATAAAACAGATGTATATTTCCGATTTTTTTTTATTTATCGCTGTTAATTGCATTGCTGTATTGATTGCGATCTTTATATGCAGGCGACTTTCAATCAAGCTCATGGCCAAAAGTTTACCGCCTAGCTCTACAAGTATTATCACACTATTGTGAATGCGGTAACCGAAATGGTGATAGTCAATTAAATTCAATTCAATTCAATTCAATTTATTTCACATCTTTCAAAAAAACCCACAAAAAATTGACATATACGTGTAATATGTGCAGAACATAATACAGAAATATACACAAAACAAAACACAAGCAGGACAAGGACAGTTACAGTAAAATATAGATACAGTAAAAACAGTAAGAACTGCAGCAGATGTGAGGAAATTACGATGACCATTGGCCTGTCAAAGGTCAAACCCTTGATGGACAGCATCTTACAAGTTTCCATTTTAAAAATTGTGTTTCTTCAGTTACAGAACATAAACGGAGACAAGGAGAAAGACAGTCAAGATAAAACGAAACACTGACAAGATTTACAGGTCATAAACTCAGAAGACTTAATACAAACAACTAGTGAGCTACAACAATAACAAACAATACATGAAAAAACAACAGGCAATCAATAAAACTTACATGTATATAAAGATACCTCACAATATAATATATTGCATGTTAGCATTTCTGTAGTAAATACAGTTTATCCTTACTTGGCTTTGTATTTCCTCTCGCTCTCTTTCTCTCCCCCTCTCTTTCCTGGTAGGCTAGCAGAATACAAAAAGTTCAGCTTCTCATAAGCAAAAAATGAGAATGAGATGAAAATCTCCTTGGTGGTATGGTTAATGATAACAATTAACTTTAGACTGATTTAAATTTATTTTTTTTTAATTGAATTAGATTAAATTCATGACCACCAGGAAGAACAGTACCTGTCTACTGATGGGGCCACCCTGTTGAAAGAAGACTGAATAAATAAATAAAATAAATAGATTTATTAGAGTTAGTTCCTTGTTTGAACACAGACAAGCAAACAACACAAACCGAGTAAGATGCATTGTGTAATAATGATCAGCTTAAAACCAATATCTAACATTCACAGATGAAAAAACAAACAGCTTTAGTGCTTAAAAATAGTTCTAAAATGTGAATTAGGTGCAGAAGCAACCAACTTGATAAAAGGTAAATCAGTGTAATCAATGCTAAGTATTGGTAAATATACAAAACGTGAAAACGGTTTATCAAAATCATTTCTAGATTAAACCGTCTACAGTAAAAATGTTGTGGTCTATCATTTTCATTGAGAAAATTAGTGATTTCTCCATTCAAATGTTGCTTTATTGCAAAATTTTATATGGTAGGATGTTTTGTGATACAACTGAACTTTATATATGTATCAAATGTGATTAGTCCGATTTTTTTTTTACATCACTGCTCCAATGGTAAACAGTGGCTTTAATCTAGATAGAGAAACCGATATGCAATGTACTCGGATCCTGTCGAAGTTGTGGCATTATGTGCAGTCTATAATAGCCTGTACTATGGTGGTTTCCCGTTGCGTTGCATGTTGTTTTTCGGATAAAATGAAACATTTTGTCCTACTCAGCCTTAGCGTTGAAAATGCTGCCTTACACTTCAAAAACGTGATGGAGACTGGGTTCATACAACTGCTTTTATTTAAAGGTATTGTGTACCATTGGGAGCAGTTATTTGAAAAAAAAAATGTTATCACATTAATTTGATGCGGAAGTGTAGGTCAGTTGTATCTCAAAACATCCTACCATATAAAAATTTCGCAATAAAGTCTAAAGGAGATATCATCTTTTTTTCCCTCAATAAACCATAACTGTAGACTGTTTATTCTGGAAACAACTTTATTCTCACCATTGCTCACATTTTGTATATATAAGAATCAATTATACTGATTATACTGATTAAGATTTTTACGTTCTTTGTTTCTATCCCTTACACACATTTTAGAACTATTATGTAGAATTAAAGCTGTACAAAGTTAGTGTTTACTCATAGACCATTTATGTATTATCGGTATCAAAATGAAGCTTTCCTGCTATCATATGCAGGAAGTGGTGGGGGAGGAAGAGAGAGAGAGAGAGAGAGAGAGAAAGAGAGAGAGAGAGAGGGGGGGGGAGGTGAGATGTCAGGGGAGAAAATTTAAGGTTGACCAAATTCGAGCTGCACATTATATTCTACAGATTTGCTGAGCTGGTGTTGTGTAACGGATCAAGCTAATAGGTTGACATACCGAAACCTGTTTGATATGCGAAATAATGCGAAATCAGCCCCCGAAACATTGATACAATTGTACAGGTATAAGCTCGTTATATGTGTAATATCAATATTCTAAATGCTGCTGCTATTGACACAGCTCTACGAAAAACGTCATAATGTAAGTGTTCTGTATCTGAGCCGTCGAGAATCGTGAGTATGTGAAAAGAATAAAAAGATTGCTTTCTCGTAGCAGATCACAAGCAAAACCATTAAAACTACACACAAGAATCATTGATGTCATGCCAGGAATGACAGCCAGCTAGTCTAGGTTGCAATGATGATTTCTTGCACTTCTGTAACATCACCGATTCAATGTCAAACCCGGCGATAACTTTAGCTTCAGTACTTGACACACAGTTCACAGTTATTCAATGAACTGCAATGATTTCAGTAGTGCATGATATACGAAGAGGACTGATTGTCAGCAAACAAGAAAGGTTAAACAGAAACTGTGCATTTTATTTTTGACAACTATCAAGACGAACCAAATATCACACACATTGAATAAATGAATGAATTAATTTGAACTTGACCTTGGCTGACTGTGACAATGATGTAAGAGTCGAAAGCACTCAGTAAATATCGTACGCTGTACAATAACCATTCAATTAACGAACGTGATGCAAACGACCATGGCACCGTCCATTGATCATGTGACTTCAATCAGAGAGAGAGAAAAAAAAAACCTTTCCAAAACGAAATGAAAGAAAGTTCAGAGAGTTATCATTTCCTTCATTGCCAAGATGTATATGCAGAGTTTTTTTTTTTGTTTCATAAAAATGCTAAATCCCATTGATTTTTTTTTTTTTTTTGGGGGGGGGGGACATAAATGTGATCATTAATTTTAAGTACGTGTAATCCCATACAGTAAACTCTTAAGAATATTGAAAACCTTGTGAGAAAAGGGATTAATTAGACAACGGAATTTAAATTCTATTCCAAAGGTACTAAATCCATGAAATTCCACCAAATGTTATAAGAAATGAGTGTAGACACAAAGATATGGTTTCCATTATGGGGTGCTATTATGGGACATAAAGTCAATGCATGCAAACCTTTAGAAGCATGTGATAAGAATCCAGGGGGGTGTTTCATCAACGTTTGTCAGCGCTGACAAGTTGTCATCGCTGACAATCACCATAGTAACAGTCAGTGACCAGAGCATCTCAGCCAGTCAAAACCAAGGATTTTGCTGAAATTGTCAGCGATGACAACTTGTCAGCGCTGACAAACGTTGATGAAACACCCCAGGTTTTTTTCTCCTTTCAATTATCTGAAGCAAATACGTGTACGGAAGGAAGCTATCCAATATCAATGAATACAATCATATCTGAACATACATAACCGTGGTGCCTTAAAAGACCATCTACCCTGTAAGACCCAAGTATGCTCTGCCGGAAACTACTGTGCTGCCTTTTTCGGGAAGGTTGAGGTGGCGATGGGTCGGGTCATCTGTAGTAGCCATAATGCCCTTACAAATCGAAGTGCTGGTCATATATGTTTATGTGTGTTCCATTACATGTAACGAGTTTGCCCGATTTAGTAACGAGGCACATTCTCAAAAGAAAAGTCGTGGACAGAGGATAAGACACGATCCGCTCACCCAAAATAGCGCCATCACACGAAAGCCGGTCAATAGTGTGCAAACCCTCCTCCGGGACTGCGTACACCATAAACAGAGAATTCGTTAGTGGGTCCACGGTACACTGGGGAAAATGCCTTTCTCCGTGTGGGATCACGGATTGAATGACACCAGTTTTGCCAATGATTGTGAAGTCGTAATTTGTTGTTGCTAGGACGCCCCCACAAGGCAGCGATTGCACCCGACCATCCATGAAATGGATCTTTTTATCCACGAGGCACAAGGTCCGTTCTACCTTCCCATAATCCGGATCGATTACAAAAATGCTCGATTCGTTGTTCATGCAAGCCAGTATCTTCCCGTCTCTGTCGACATCAAGATGGACATGTCGATCACATTCTAAGGGCCGTGCGGATAGTGGAATCCTTTTGCAACATTCTCGTTGATCGTCGTATACTTCAATGGCATCATCGTAGATGGCGACCTTTGTGCTCATTCGTCTACCCAGGCTGCGCCTAATCATTCTACCACATGCCAAGCGGTTACCAGTGAGTGGAGCGCAGGATGCAAAGGACTGACTGCCGGGAACAAGCTGCTCTGTTTGGCCACTTGCTAGACATGTTACATATAAGCGATCCTCGTGCCTTGATATCACTTCATTGTCACTCATCAATCCAACCATTCGCATTTGCTGGACATCCTTGGAAATGATGACGTCACTAAGCCATTGCCACTCTCCCCCTTCGATTCGACCATGAAGACCAACATCTTTCACAAACGACAGACGACGCACGCTTTCCAACAAATGACAGTGATCTTGAAAAATATGTTTAAGTATCATTTCTTTCGAGTCAGTTTCAGATTTTTTGTCCCTTTCTTCCGCTTTCTGATCAACACATTCGTCGACTAGTTCCCTGTACAAAATACCTGACCTCTTGCTGAGTTCTTCAATGCGATTTGACACTTTATGATTAATAGTTTTGATGTTTCTCATAACTTTCTCCCTTTGCGTGTGCAATGGTAGGACCCTCTGTTCACTTTCGAGACTTAACTGACGTAATCTATTTTCCAGCTCCTCTCTGATTCGTTTTATTTTTTCTTCGGCTTCATCGCTGATGTCAGCTGTTTCTCTCTCTGCTCGTCTGGATTCGCGAACCAACCTTTCATCGAAAAACGAGTTGACTCCGTCCTCGAGCTCTCTGAGGTGCTGAAGCACGCATTCTGCGTGCTCTTTACACTTTTTCTTGTGTAATGTAATGGCCTCTGTTGACAACAGCCCCCGCGCAAAAGCACAATCGTTACACAACGTTTCCTGTACCTGCTCGAAGAACCTCAGTTTGTTCCGTTGATGACACTCGACAGTCTGACATTTGCTCCCATTCTCTGCAAAGTTACTCGCCATTTCACCGCTTTAGAACTGACCCCGATATCCCTGATATGGTATATCATACAGATAGGTATCCAGTCCAACACAGAAATCACAGAATGGTGAATGCACTTCCTGAACGTGTACGCCGTCTTTCTTTCGATCTGCTACGTTTTCATGTCTAAGAACATTGCATGAAAGGGAAGATGCTGCTTCCGGTAATTGAAACAATTAAGCGGTTGGTCAGTCCACTTAGTTCATAGACTGTTGAGTTTTGATACTTGATCCGATACAGTGATGATGATGATGACGATACGTCAAGTTTCCGGATCAATCATAACTTGATATGTATTTTTTTCCCCCGAAGACGTTGTTGGTACATCATGTCTGATATACTCGGATATCTGATGAAGCAAAAAAGAAATGAATCGATGGTGGGGAAAAACTCTTTGATACTCGGTTAGATCATACGGTTCAAAGTCCTCACTAAATGTTTGGGGTTGTTTTCACGGAGAATGGAGGAATATTGTATTCAGCATTACATAGATGAATAATAATGGCACACATAGTGATAATAATGGTAGCACATATACGAATGATAATGGTTGAAGTGATAATAAAGATATTAATGACAAAACGATGGTGAGAGCAATAATTTATTCACGAGAACCATGACAGAGTCAGCACTGTCCCTTAACTCAGCACGGACTGTGTATAGACTATAGTGTCAGTTGCTTTTTAAGACGCGAGTTTAATAGGAGACTAAAAGATTCCCGCCATTCTTAGAGACTAGATAGTATTGACATAGACTGCGCGAAGTAGTGCAATATGTGTTAACAATGCGACCAGAGTTATACATAAATTGGGGAAAAGTGCAACTGTATGTCTTCTGCCGTATTCAGTCTGTCTCATGTAGTTCTTCTATTCTCATTGGGTGAATACAGAAAACTCACTTAAAGTTAGGAATACTTTCAACGCGTATTTATGCAACCGACAGATATTCTCCGGTTCCTTTCATGCGTGCAGATTTACGCTATATCAAGGCTTACTATAATAATCGACGTATTGATATAAGAAGAAGTCACGGAAATATTAGTTGGCTTATTGCATGACAACTGAAAATGGTCTCCAAATGGGAGAAAACATACACACTTACGATAAAGAGAGAGACATTAGAGAAATACGTACTTTATAAACAAAGAGAAAGCTAGCGAGAGAAGAAAGTAAGGGACCGATAAAATAATAACCAATTATAAGTAAAACAAGAATACAAAAGGAAAGATATATATATATATATATATATATATATATATATATATATACACACACATATATATATATATATATATATATATATATATATATATATATACACACACATATATATATATATATACATTTTATTGCAAGCTATACACAAGATAAAAATTGAACGAAAGCCGGAGGACATTGAGTATGAGAGAGAAATGCAATTACCTGTACGTTTAGAAAACAGAGAAAACCAGTTTAGCGTCGTCTAGTTCACGTACACAGTAGCTCCTACTCCAACTTCCCGAAAACAAGTCTCAACAGAGAGCAAAGTGCCGAGAATGCTGTATTGTCCATAAATCATACGATTTCTCACAGATATCAACAGTGTCTAAAGTTACTCCGACTTTGCAGAGTCATGTCTAAATCCGGGAGAGCAATCTAGTAGATTTTAAATGTCTTCTTTCTATTCTGAAAGCACATTCATTGTCAGTAAAACTAACATGAACGAAAGTTATTTATATTCATATGCAAAACATTAGCTTTTTGTTTTCCCTATTTTCTATTCTTGCCGGAGTTCGTAGTCTCTAATGTGTTTCCGTCTTCTTTCTTTGATTTTGATTGAGGCCTAAAGTGGGGGAAAAAAAAAACAGCGTGTGTCAAAATACAAAAGTGGTCTCAGTGGCAGCCTGAAATCCTTTTCTTTCGTGTCAGCTTTTTTTTTTTTTAGCACTGGAAGCGAAAGTGAAGAAATGAAAGGAAGCGGATAGTTGTACACCACTTTTAAACATTGACCGCATGGCATGGCTCCAATAATGATTTTCAAATAGAGGAGTGATGTTCTGCTAGCAAAAAAAAAAAACCACAAAACAAAACAAAACAAAACAAAACAACCGAACAAACAACCAACCAAACAAACAAAAAACAACAACGACCACCAACCAAAGAAGCAAAGAGAAAAACAAACATACAAACAAACAAAAACAAAACGATGAAATATTGATAGGAATAATTATGCTATTACATGTACTGATATTTGACAATAGCAGCAACAACTACTATTACTACTTCTACTACTACCACTACTACAACTATTACTATTAATGTTACTACTCCCAATAATACTACTAGTTCTACTACTGCTAATGCTGATGATTACATCATGAATCATTAAAATGATAATTATGTGACACGACTCTCAAATATGATATGTACGCTTGTTGGTCTGTAGAGGTGTAGAAGAAACGTGGGCGTAGTAATAGTGATAGTAATAGTGGTAGGTATAGTAGTGGTATAGTAGCACTGGCAGTAGTAGTACACGTGGTAATAGTAAGAGTAGTAGTTGTTACTGTTGTTGCCGCTGCGGCTGCTGTCAGATATCAGGCGTAGCATTACAATTATTACTATCAGTATTTGGTCTTGTTTTGTTCAGTTTTTGTTATTACATTGTTGTAGTGATTTCGTGATGTTATTTGTATACCCAAACATTTTATTTAATTCTCAATTTGTCGGAGATGAAATGAAACAACTTGAACTTGAACTTGAAGATTACAGACTGACTTGGAAAAATTATATGTGTCACCGAGGAAAGGCAGCCTCGTAGCCTTTAACGTCTCTTTTCGATTTTGAGAGCAAACGAAGCAATAAATAACACAATAGTAATGCTTACAATCACCAGTAGGAGTGATAATCAAGATGATGATAACACGATACAAATTATTATGTTAGCATATAATAACAATGAAATGACGACGACGACGACAATGATGATGATAATGATAATAACAATCCAAAAAAGTGATAATAATAATGAAAGCGCAGACAAACACACTAAGACATTACGGTTCAGAATTAAACCTCTGTATAGGGGTGATACAATAGCAGCACCCGTTATGCCTCAAAATTTGAACCCCTGTATAGGGTTCAACAAATATTTTGGAACCATATAAAGTGGTGCATTAATGAACCCTAGGTTCAAATCTGCACCTAAACGTGTTCAAAGGGGTTTATTTTTGCACCCTTGCGATAAAATGTTGTACTTTGAAAGTTCCATTTCAGCCCTGGCAGGTTCAAAATTGAACCCCTGAGGGCACATTCTTTGACCTGAAGGTTGTAACAAGGTTCATTTTCACTCAAAATGGTTAATTGCTCAACTGTTCAGATCAAACAAAAAAGGGGAACATTTTTAGGGTACATCTATGCTACCTTGCTTTTATTTCTTGTCCCTAATGGGTTTATATATGTGTATATATATGGTCAGTTTTACAGTAAAGGGTGTAACTTTGATGTGGCAAGGGTCAAAAATTAAAGTTATGTTTCCACATTTATCTTTGCTTTTATTTTATATAGGAATGTCTATATTTTCAATATTTTGTCTTTCCAGAGCTTAATTCTTAGGCTAAATATGAAATATTAAGTGACTAATATGGAATTTTAGATAAATTCAGGCAAAAACAACATGAATGTTTTGGTCACCCACAGCGACCAAATGAAGATAAATGGTGGATGCAATGCAACTTTTCATTTGCTGTGAACATATATTTGAAATATCAAAACACTTTTCCCCAGACAGATATTCGCTCTTGCAATTATTTGAATGTGAACTTCAAATTCCAAGGTAAAAATGGTACCTGACAAATTCTTTTTAAGTTAAAAGAATGTTCTAGAAGGAAGAGCCATTCTAAACATAGCCCCAAATTATCTCTTGGTAACAAACATTTATCAATCCAAATCCCAAAGAAATTCGATTATTTTTAACAAAGTTGAAATTTTCAGACTTGTGTGTTTCGGAGGCTTCAGTTAACAAACTAGTGTGTTTCGGAGGCTTCAAAACTGTTAACACAAAGTTCTAGTCCAGTATTCACTTAGAATAAGAAAACTACAGAAAGCAACTATAACAACATGCTAGAATAACAACAGGGTATCAATAAAATGTGAATAACAGTATACAGATGTACATTTTATGGCAGTGCATAATGTTTACTCTTCATACCTATTATTATTAGGAAATTGGCTTCCACAAAAGTGAATAACAAACTGTACACACTTTGAGCGATGCTCAGTTCAAATTTATGACATTACATGTGGCATTATGATTCTAAAGGAAACTGCAACAGTAGCAATAAAGGTACACTGATTAGGAACACCTATTTTGGCGGCTTAAAGTTGGCAGCAACACATGTTTCGGAGGCTTCATCATAAGTGTTAACATGCAAAAAATGTCCATTATAATGTGATATGAAGTACATTAATGCAGATGATTGTTTCCAATTAACTAACAATGTTGTAACATGTAAAATAGTATGTATTTGTATGCAGAAAAAAAAACTTTCCAACAAACTATGTTAAGAAACAAAGAAAAATATGATTTTAAATCTTTATGCTCATTTGTATATTTGCATGTGTATATCCATGACTTTGGCAATGCAGAACATGGGTAGGCTACACACATGTATAGCTGTCTGCATTCATCAAACTTTTCACCATAATGCAGAAAGGATTACTTTCAAGGAGTTCAACTGCAGCTCAGACTTAATGCAAAGATTATATTTGCTTGCTTTATTTGTATTTTGTAAGGGCAGTTTGTGGGATGTATATTGACAAACATTTAAACCACCCATCATAATTGTAGAGTATGTGAAATCAATTTCAGCTGTTGATGATGTTGATAGAAAATAGACTATGTGATGGCATGATGGTTAGATTACAACATAGCGTTGTAAAATATAAAAAGGGGAAAAAAGGCTTTTAAACATTCTTTTGCATATGGACCATGGCTGATATCCTCATAGAGCTCTATCAAATGCAATGATCATGGTTATAGAACAGCAATCTTAAACACCGATCAGCCATTCCATGTACAACATTGTAAGGGTTATCATCAAACTGAAAAAATGGAGTTGGAATAATCAATATATGGGTTATATTATCATGGAGATAGAAAATAAAATGGTCAAGATCCTATTTGTCTTTTTGAATCGCCTATTGAAAAGATACCCTACCCATGATTGTGTATGAATTTTGAATTAAAAAAATGTTGACCAAATGTATATTTCCCGATAATATGTGATACTTTGAATTTTGCTATCTTTTTCTGTGGTATAACAGTCACCTCTGTTTTATATCATTTTCTCTTTTATTTTTTTTTATGCTTCAAAGGCTTTTTTTTTGGTAGTTAAATAATTTTATAAAATTTCAGTTTGTGTGACTCCTGTGACAGCTAGGAGGCCCGTTTTTTAAAGTAACACATTGAGAAATTACTCACAGAACTTTTACTGTTTCTAAAAATGACAACCTTTTAGGAAAAGCAGATTAAAAAGCAGCAATTGTGTATATCTTAAGTTTGTTTTAGAATATAAACCCACAGACTACAGTTTAAACCCTTTGAATTTCAAAATACAGTAGAGGGTTGTAACTTTTTTTTTTCCAGAAAAGCCAGGACTAAACAAATTATAAAGATTTCAATCATTTCAATATTGTTCTTCATGAACATAACTTCTCCAGTCACCCCACCCACGTAAACTACATGTACCCACGGCAACAGGCTATTTAGAGGTCTATATGTCATTTATTAACAATCCTATCACAACCATTTCTATCCATACACTGTTTACTTCATTGGGAACTACATGTACATTCACAAACATGTCATAGAGTCTCACACATGTATCGTATTAGTTTGAGAAAAGATGTTTCGTAACATAAGCTACATTTTGTTTGCTCAAAAGTAGTCAAGTGGTTCTGCCAGCATGACAAAATATGGAAAAGTACAGTGATAGTATCAAGATTGTGTTGCACGTAGCATGCATCAGATATGACATACAGACTGACATAAAAACCTGTCTGAGAGAAGTAATCAAATGTCAAAATTCCAAAACAGTACTGTGTGATGCAAGTCACACCACAAAAATTATAATCTGCAAGATGTTAGCTATTTTCTATCCAATCACAAATTTATTGATTACTTTCCTCCAAATAAGTATTGGAGATGAAAGCCAAAGAACTTGTTAGGAAATGGAAAGCTGAAAAAGTCAGATTTTAGCATAGCAAAAACAAATGCCATGTGAGTAACAATGGAATGGATTTGTCAATGGGTTATAAATGAACATGTAAAAGATCATGTTTCGAACCTATTCACTCAGATCTATGGTAGTGAGTCAAAAGTGTAAAAATCCAAAAAGTAACTTATTTTCAGCCATTTGCTTTTGATCATGCAGTAAAAGTACAACCTTAAATTCAAAAGTAATATATTTGTTAGTTTTGTGTATGTTTCCCTCTTGAATATCCATCTATTAAAGTCCTTGAATCTCCAGCCCAGGAATAGTGTTCAGTTCAACAACAAATAAAAAAAAAAGAGAGAAAAGGAAATAGTGTATTTAACACTAAATAATCAAGTAATTATTTGGTCTTCATTTTTTAAGTCTGACCAGTCGAAAGAGTGATACAAAAATGGTAAACAACACATCAACTTCTCTCAAGAGTACAAAATGAGTTATAAAATCCAACTTAAGAACATTGATGTGTCCACAACTACTTGCTTTGTTGCACTACTGTTGCATGATGTGGGCATGTGCGCAAGCTGGAAGTCACTTTCATTACTCACAATATGTATAGCCTGTTATATTGTTTCAAAAGGAAACCTACAAAATAAATGCTTTTCACACATTTAAACAACTATCTACACCTTGCTTGATGAACCATCAAGTCTCATTCAGTCCAAACAGTTATTTAATAGACTTAGAATTACAAAATTGTAATGAAAACATTCCATTTTATGCTGTTAACATAAAATGAAGCCTCCGAAACATCTGGAAAATTAATTCGGTATGCCTTATGTTTTTATGAAAATTATGTATGTTATGTGGAAAGTGATGGGTAAATTGTGTCTTTTTTGGTTGATATACACTGTTTAAACATATTTGTGGGCCAACATCCTCATCTGCCAATATTTCATTGCCGAATGAAGAGGTGAGTAATGTATGACACGTCTGCACTGTTTAGGAAAAATAGGTAAATCGTATAGTAAATCTATATTGGTGAGTAAACAAAGCAGCCAAAAAATTGAATGTGATAAAATATCTTTGGATATGTCATAAATGATCATTGGGTGGGTGAACAATAAATCTAATTTGATTTTATTCAGAGAAAATCACAAAAATGCAGTGTTAACATCCTTTTGAAGCCTCCGAAACCACTTTTTCTCTATAAAGTGTACTGGCTCAAAAAATTATTGTAATATCAGATTTTTTTAATTATTTTTGTTGTCTGTCCATGTCTGTTGATGATTTCATGGCATAATTTGGGGCAAACACTCAAAGAATTAATCAGAAATGTCAAATTAGATGTTTTTGCTGTTTCGGAGGCTTCAATGTGTTTCGGAGGCTTCACGTGTTAACGGAAAATTTGTACTGTCTCCTATTTCCAGAGAGTTTGGCGGATCCTAACTATTTTTGGTTTATTTGGTTAGGGCCCTATATCCTACTTTTTGACATATAGATTGGGTCACTTCTCTTATCTATATTCATATTATTTGACTAAACATTTTGTTTCGGAGGCTTCAAAACTGTTAACGGAAATTTCACTCGATGAAGTAAAATCATCACAAAATTTCAAATAGCCGTAGAATCAAGTAAACTTTGATATAAGTCTAAAGTTTAGCTATACCTTACTATTTTCAGCATAAAAGAAAGTAACCAAAACACATCCTCTAATCATTACTGTCTATCAAAGTTTGCTAACAATTGTTAACGGAAAAAGAAGCCTCCGAAACCTCAAATTTGAAGACATAGTATTCTAAAATACAGGGCCAGCTACCAACCAAACTAATTTGGTCATTTCAATTGACCATACAACTATGCTTTTAACATAAAAAATTAGATCTCTGTAGTCGCTGTAGAAAATTAACATTTCAAAAATTGTACATAAATTTCAATGCAACAAAATGGTCATTTTTAGGGTACATATGTGACTGTCAAAACAAAACGCATCAATACCTGGACCTGACTATGCTACCCAAGGTGGCTACTCATGAGGTGACTCACATGTGAAAAAATCTTTGAGATATATAAATCTATGTGTTCAGGGTGGGCCAAAAGGCTACAAATTGAAAGTTACACCCTTTACCGTAAAACTGACCATATATATATATATATATATATATATATATATATATATATATATAAACAGTGTTACACGCCTGGACGTGGTGGCAAAGACAAGTTAAAAACTGTTTAGCCCTACAGAAGCAATCGAAAATTAATAAAATCACGATTTTTTTTTTTTTAACATTTACTCACCTTAAGCTTAAAGTATAAACCGTCAGTTTGTGCGACAAAAAGCCCGCTTCTATGTTTTTGCCCAAGAGCAGAAAAAAAGGTCATTAGTACCAACAGGCACGTTACTTTTTAAATTCAGTGGGATAAGCATCTGTGATGTTATGATTATTAGATTATTAGATGATTACTACAAAGCGCTTCGAGTGCCGTACGAGTGCCGATCGATTGGAGTTGCTCTGAGTCTGGTTGTATAAAGCTTCTCGAATGCAGTACGAGTTCATCTTGCATGCAGTCAGAAGGCTCCCGGAATGGCTACCAAATATGATTTGAATGTTTAAGAAATCAAACAGAATGCCATAATAAAGGAACTTGCATTTTAGTGTCTATCTTTATGTTTTTATCAACGTAATGCAATACAATACAGTAAAATGAAATAATCTGCTTGTTAGCTTGCTACAATGATATTATGATTTGATATCGAAACAATTAAATGTTTAATTGTTTAATTGTCCGGTACAAGCATCAACAAATCTCTCTCTCTCTCTCTCTCTCTCTCTATATATATATATATATATATATATATATATATATATATATATATATATATATATAATATATATATATATATATATATATACATAATATATATTTATGTAATATATTATATTATATAAGAGAATGAAACAATTCTGGAAGATGGAGGAGGAGAGAATCTTAAACACTTTAATGCATTTAACAATGATGCAAAAACAGAACATGAACTTACATTCTTAATTGAGTCGACGTGCTTATACGATATTAGTTCAGGAAGACATATCTTCAACGATTAAAGAAAACACAAATTCTGTAATAGTAAAGAGATTTGTCATTTTGATAGTAAATAAATGCTTTACCGACAATGTCTGAGTTCGACAGCTTTCTGCCGTCATTTCTGCGTTCTTGTTGACTTTAAAAAATTAGAGGTCAATCGCTTTTTAGGTATGTATAAGGTTTACTTGTTATCATCTATTTTTTGATAAAGAAAAAGGTTTCAAAAAAGTGTGAACACATTGAACGATAACATGCACTAATGCGCCATGGTGTCCTGTTGCGGACATGGTATACAAATATCGACTGCTACAGAGGAAGATGGTAAAAGTATTTGCACCGAGGTGATTTTTCAACAGTGCTAGTCGAGGGACATGGCAATGTTGAGAAATCACCGAGGGCAAATAGTTTTACCATGGCCCGAAAGAAAGCAGTCGATATTTGTTTTATATCCCTCTCGAGCATTTTACTAGAGTGATGACAAGGTTCCAATTTGGATAAATCTAACGTTAGGCCGTGACAGTGCAGCAGCAGTGCGTGCAGCGCGTAGCGAACGACACCGCTGCGCTGCATGTATACATATGCCAACGGCCGTGTATTTAACCGTTGTTGATTCCGAAAGATGGAGGAGGTCCAGGACTAGTTAGTAGGCCTAAAGCGGCTTCGTTACCCTGATCATCTTCAAAATCGGTTTTACTTTATTAGAATAATTTCTCAACCGTACCTGATATGTTGTACTTCGCTGTAATTTATGAAATTCCTCCGTTAGTTGAAGCAGTCATACACTTTGTCAATTGAGCTGAACTGCATATTGATCACACACGTACACACGTACGCCATCGCACCACATATTTCTGTAATGCCGTCGGCATTGGCACGCACCGGGCTAGGCGCTAGCTAGCTACCCACAGGACTGTCGCTATCTAAAGTATCGCTACTACGCGCACTGCGTACATTCTAAAATGAGAAATGTAGATATCGATCACACGATCACGATTGGGTGCAGATCGTGGATTCGCAAAAGTACTGTATCACGCTGGCTAGTAACTCTTTGCACCGCATCCAGCTGCTCGTAGCTAGCTAGTAAAACTACACTATTTTCGTGCTCTGTATAATCCTATGGCAAGAAGCTTTACATGAGGGATATAATACGGACTATTACTGGCCAAGCATCATGGCACCGTGTGTTTAAAGAGAGATTACAATTAATCACAACTCAAACGGTTTATTTGACAAGGACATTACTAATACCTAAGTAAATGAATACACTCGAACTATCAAACGTGCATGATTCATCAATAATCATTGACGCAGTGAGGTCAAACTGAAAAACATCAGCATGATCGTGTTTGCATAGTAGAACCAACTGCACACTTTTAATCAGAGCCAAACCACCACAGACCAACCTCTTATCGTTTTACTTGTACATTTGTGTTTCATTTGGATTTCTAGATACTGCACTATACGCAAGCAATTATACCTAACTTCACGTTTCAGGAAACACTGCTAAAGAAACACATACATGACCTAGCCATAGCTTATATCCATCATTTAAACTTACTTACGAATATTATCTGTCATTGCATCCATACGCAGTACAAATCAGTTCATGTCGAGCATTTGGCGTAATCAAATAATAATCATTATGAACTTCATAATCACAGTATCATGTAAATATATGTAGTGACGAGCATGCACCTTCCCATGCCACCACCGGTTATCGGAGGCTCAGTGGCATTGCAAGCATGCCTACCCACTCTCCACGGACTATCTTGCCACACTGAGATGCAAAGTATCGATGTGAGAAGTGCAGTGAAACCATGAGGTTGAACCAACCCTCTCAGGGCAACAGAAAGAAAGTACAATAATACACAGTTTAAAGCATGGCACAATACCCGGATATTTACTAGGAATGCACATACGAGTAGTTGCTTGAATGTGTGGATGTATACAAATTGACAAGATTAGTGGAGAAGTTTCTACTTGCAAAACTGTTGTTACATGCATATAAAAGGAAAGAGCTCACCCAATCCAGAATGTTCTTGGAAGTGCCTACATACTTAGACTAGGTGATACAATACACACACTGTACACAATACATGTTAACTTGTAGCCCAGTGTTTTAAGAGCTATTTTTACCATGCACATAATTAGACAGTGAGTCAGAGTACCTGAAAGGATCTCCAACTCACAGGTATGTAGCCCCGGGTTGGAGAATGGCAGAACATTCAAGAAAGGTCGGAGGTACCTATATAAGCCACTGATATTTTGAAGTAGGAAGAGAACCCAACACCTCTGCTCTGAGAGTTATGTCACTTTTGGGTCTAAAGCGACTTGTTATAGTCAGTCCTGTGTTACCTGCTGACCTATGTTTTATGGAGATAAGGCCTGGGAGACATAATATTATTGTCTGCGGATAATTATTAGTCTACATTGGAGACTAACTCCATTTTCATATCTATAGACATTGCTACGTCGAAGCAGTGACGGGCTGGATTCCTAGCGGGATATTATTTTGATACTGGATTATCATTTACGCATCGACTGCAGTCGCCATAACGTCTGGATTCTACACGTATCGCTGTGGATTTACACTTAGGATTACAGTGACCTGTGCAAAGTGATTTACGTCTGAGGGATTATTCATCGGTGCATCGAGAATCATTAAATCTGTGCCTCGAACATCATCTTTGAACATTTCAAGTGGAGTACATGGAACTTGTGATTTTTACTTTCGGCTGTAACACATATAAGTGATCTTATATCAATTACACTGATAGAACAGTGATTGTACCGGAAATATCACTGTTTAAATCGCCTGACGAACAATAATATTGGTTCTTTTGTGCGATCATTCTCAGTGTGATTTTGTTTGTAACATAGTAACAAGGGGTAGTTTGCAAAATATTCCTCCAACAATATTTTTTCTTTCATTTTTTGTGCTAATTAGTTTCCACTCGAAAACATTTTCTCACCTTGCTTGCTTTACCAACTGACACATTCGCAGATACTTATAAGCATACCCGTATTACACGGAGTCTTTTCTTGGATTTATATGCTGTTGTTCATTGTTACCGTATCGTGTAACTATGATCTTGTTTATTTAACAATACACAGAAGTAGAAAATGCCGGGTCATATCAAATCGGATTCATGTCTTCATAAAAGGTGGTTAAGGTGCTCTTGCCCATCCTAGCAGGCTGCCCTTAACACAGATTGTCTTGGCGAATACATTCTTCGGTTTTGCCATGTACTGCGGCGTATTTCCCACCACCTTCACTGCCAAGCTGGTGATCTGTCCACTTTTGAAATCCAAGCCTATATTGATAGATTGAGAGGAAAAAAAGAGGCAGTCTGAAAGAAACTCTATTAAAAGCAATGAAATTATCGCGTCTCTGCCTGTACGTTTTATCCCCTTTCTTTTTTATCGGTGTGTTTGCATACATGTATCTGCAGTGCGCGGTTGTCAGTATAGATTGACACATTATCTAAGATAATTCATCTTCCTCTACGATTGGTATGGACATCACACATTTGCTAAACTTGATGGCCTTGCATAGATGTTGGAAGGTTGCACTGTTTAGAATGGGAGAGGTAGAGAAGGAATTAATCACGCAAAGAATGTTTCACAGATGCCAAAAAGAAGTTTCAGGCAGATTACTTCTTTCCATAATAGTAGGCCATCCATTTATACCTGTTTGGTGGTTGTGCAGTCACCTATCGAAATATGTTATTTTTGATAATCACCACTCATGTGAAAGTGTTGTCTTATCGGAGGAATAGTGACACATAAGGGAGGCAAACCAGTCGCCAGAGTATATAGTTCTGTCAGTTTTCAAAAATATATTACATTTCTTTATTGTGTGTGTTATACTAGCCAGTGTTATTTCAAAAAAAGTCATTTCCCACTTTTGATCCTTAGTACACGTACTTTGAAAACTATATGTCAGATTACACTGTCATTGGTATGAGTAATAGCTGAATAGGGTACATTTTGGTTGAGAATGTGGATGAGAATGTGAAAGCTTAAATCATTTCATTAAATCCATCATTTATTTCAAAGTTAGGTTCTAAATTTTGGTCAAATTTTAACCCTCTATACAAAACGTTAACACTACACAGGAACTAATGGTGTGTATGTGAGGCTGTGCTTACGATTACCCAAAACAATGGACATGAATTCTGTTCATTAATGGACCATGACTTTGTGGTGTGCTATAGAGCCTATTGTCTAATTTCTTCGTGACAATTCTTGTTATTCTAATCATAGAACCTCTTCTGTTTTATTCTTGTGTCAGTGTCAATGCCACTGTAAAGCTATTCAGTTTATTACTCAAACCCTCTGACGATCAGTGACGATAGATCTCACATTTGGCCTACCACTGTAATACCATGACAATTGTCAAAAAAAAAAAAGGAAAAGGAAAGGTGTCAAGGTTTTTTGTTTGTTTTGTTTTGTTTTGTTTTTTCCAGCATTAATGTTGTTGACGAGTCCGGGGTCATGATCTCGGTAAGGACAGTCAAGTTGCCGCCTCGCTCGGCGCAGCAGAGCCTAGTTCTAAAATGTTTCAAGGAGGTTTGAATTGTTACCCCCCTGAATATGTCGTTAGATTGATGGTAGATCCTGTACTCATCCGTGTGTTTACACAATGCTTAGTTCTTCACGATGTCGTGCCGACCACAGAGCTCAGCTCAGAAAGCTTGCTGTGCAATTACGATTTGTACACGGGTACACACACACGCACACACACACACACACACACACACGTTTATTATACACAATACTATGACTCTTTGCAAGAGTTTTGCGTCCAGCGTAATGAATATTCACGAAGGGCTCGCACTTTTGGTGAGGAGAATGGTACATTTGCGGCTGCGCGTAATGAATAACCATGAGGTGGTCTCTAGCTTGGTTACGAAAAAAAAAAGGCAGACATGTTGTCAGTAATCATATTTTACTGATGAAATTATTATTATTATTACATATAAACAAAGAAGTGACTTTCAAGGCGTTCCTTATAAAGAGACAGATGCCTTCATATTGTTTATTGTCCATAGAGTCAAAAGACATACAATCATCACTATACAAGGCCAATGGAATATCGCAGAAAAAGAAAAGGTGTGCTCACATGATTGAGTTTCGATCTAATGTGCATTGCCGGGGCAGACATGATGTCATTAATCACATTTTTTTTTTGATTAAATTATTATTATTACAGATTGACAAAGAAGTAACTTTCAAGGCGTTCCTTATAAAGAGACAGATACCTTCATATTGTTTATCGTCCATAGAGTCGAGAGACATACAATCGCCACTACAAGGCCAATGGAATACCGCACACATATTATTGATTAACATGGCCTTGTTCAGTACACGTCAGTTCATAAAAGGGGAAAAGCCTTTCCATGCAGGAATAGACATAGAGTGTACTGTATGTATCAAAGCAAGTCGTTGTCAATGTTCTTTGTTTAGCTTTGCTTCAACTTTTTAGGGTTTTGGATACAGGCATATTGACTAAACCCTCTTTCAAATGGACTGACAAAAATGCGAAAAACCCAGGAAAATATCAGCGAATGATAACTGTCACATGTGTGAAATTTCCAACAGGCGCACACTCAGCACTGCGAACAAATTTTGGACAATTCACAATAATTATCTCTCACGTCTAAGCTCAAAACATTTTTATTCTGAGGAAATTCAGTAAAATAGTGTCGCAAAATACAAATGAAACTTAGAAAAAAAAATGTGTATCGAACGAGGCGAAGTTGCTACATACAGAATTGTTAACAGCCAATCAGCAAGTTTACTGTCCAACCAGCCTATATATCACGAAACTGAAGACCACACATACTGTATACTCACATACTGTATACTCGATTGGAACAACACGCGACGCTCCAACAAAATGAGTCATAAGTCGCATGGGGAGTTTTCCCGTAATGAGCCGAAAATGAAGGGGAAGCACTGCTCGGGTCAAAATTTTTTTTTTATGACGGATTTTGATTCCTTGATGTTTTATCTATTTGTACAGAAAATTTCAGCGTGTAAAAACGAGAACAAGTGTCCCAAATCACAGTTTTTCTGAGACCATTTTTTTCGGTTACATTTTTTTTTCGAACGGTCGTCTTTGCGTTGCGTTTCGCACCTATTGTTCTCGCCCGATCGAGACTCCGCCTCCGTTGCTAGGGCGTATGCTAATGAGCATTGCTCTTGACCCCATTGAAGACAAAACAAAGCATGGTGCGTGCGGCGGCGGCGAGGGCTTTAGAATTACGCAATAACAGTGAGCTGACCAAGGCTATCAATTGTATGACCAGCGAGTTGCGTTTGATACATGCACTACATTTCATGAAGTGGTGATTGATATGACTCACAAATGGCGCTGAAAATTTTTATTAATTTATAATACAATGAGCTAAAATGATCTTATATCGAACTTGAAACCTCTCTAGTGATGCGTGTGTGTACTTTTACAACGGTTATTGGCCTCATTAATGAATTCATTCAAATGATTATAACTTTCGTTCCCTGGTATGTGACTTGGTGTTTAAAGTTCATCTTTGGAGATATAGTAGGGCCTAAGTTGTCAATTATTCTCGTTTTTATAAAGTCGATAATTCGTGTGATAATTAGCCAAATGTATGTAATGCGTAATATTATTTCCCTGGTTAATAAAAATTATTGCCCTATTTACTTATGATGGTTTGGGCCATGACGGCATGGAGAGAAATCGGAAGACAAACATTATTATTATGCCCAAATAGCTCGTGTTCCCTTTGGAGCATATTCTGACTCTTGTCATCTGTGTATTTTTTAGAAGTAAGACCTATTTGAGAAAGTGACAGAAAGCTGTGTCGCTACTCAAAAGTGTGCTTCTTCATTTTTTTTTTTAATCAGAATGCTTGTAATGATAGCTGTTTGTCGTGTATTACGTGTAGCCGACATGTGAGAGGTCAAGTCTGCAAAGAATTTGGCTAACAGCTTTGCGAAGTAGCAGCGCTAATTGCCTATTGAATTGTGTATTGTGAGGAATTCGAATGAAAGAACTCGGGCGACACTGTTCACGCCTTTTATCCGAGTAAACCCCGCATCAACGAAGCGTTGAACAATGAAAGGTAAACTTTCTGCTATCAAGGGGTGGATAATCACGCAACCAGTATTCTTTCTTCGCCATTGATAGCAGAATCAGTGACATACTGTAATGGAGCAACAGTGTTGGAGGATCGGCATTATGTCTGCTAATTTGTAAAAGAATTTTTCAGTCCCCTTTTGTGTTCAGAACCACAGTCAGGGACGCTAACTTACTTTATCTCTTACAAGCTATTAGTCCATGAGCCAAGTCTGAAAAAGCCCTTATTTTTCGATTTGGTTGCACCCCCGGAGGGCCCAAGATTTCTTGTTTCCAAAAGATAGGTACAAGTCTGTAGTTCATGGAAATGACATTTTTTACCTTGAACTCTTGATCGTTACCATGGCAACGCAGTTGATATATCACAACCTTTGGTAGTGTGTGCAATTTCAGTGTCAAATCAAGAAATTGGGTTAAATAGTTCAAAGGTTATTTTTTCTGAACATATTCTTAGCATATAAGTAGTATTTTGTAAGAATGTAGGTTGAATAAATTTCTTGAAAAATGATTGGTTTAAATGAACATGAGTGTTGCATTATGGGTACTAATGCAGTTTGAATGTCATGTGACTCTTTTCATTGTAAGTCATATCAATGCATTGTCAAAATTTTAGTAAATGTTATTTTATGTTGGCATTATTCAATAAAATTGGACAAAATTCGTTATAACGGAGCATATTCATAAAGAATAGTGTCTAATGACTTCAATTTTCCCATATTGAGGCAGACTACCAATTTGTTACCATGGCAACTGAAGTCATGTAAAGAGCATGAAAACGTGATTCTGCCTACACAAAGCTCCAGTAAGGGCAATAATGTCTGTAAAGTGTACAGTCTTAAAACCAAAACTTCATTAAAAATTATTGACTGTCCCAATAAAGGACCAAAATGATTGACCTATGAACAATTAAATATTTTTGTCAGGTCCGTGTTCAGTGTCATTTCTAGGTCATTCTCAAGGTCATTCTCAAGGTCATGCTCAAGGTCATATGATACACTGACATCTTGCAGTTTTATAAAATGGTTATGTAATAAACACTGCAAAGAAAATAAAAAAATATATGATATACCAAGCAATGCTAAAGGAGCACCATGAAATCAAAAAATAAGTTTTCAGATCATTAAAAAAGCGCCCTCTTTTGTCCAAATATGAAATAATACTTCTACATCTGAAGAAGACAAAGATGGCGGAAATGGCGGAAATATTTCTTTGATGGCATGATCCAGGTGTAAGTTGTTTTTGTCATACTAAGGGAGAAAGCTAACCAGCTGATACACCACGAACAGAGAGCATTGATTACAATAGGTAAGTGTTTACAAAGTTTGTGTTAATCTTTGATCTCAATATTTAGAACTAGAAAACCGAGGTCTTGAAAGATTAGTCCCATATATTAATTTTCATGTAAGTTATATGAACTTTTATTAAAGGCTAAAGCGTAGTCTTCGTTAAATCTCAGTTTGTCCAAGCTATCAAAAAGAAAATCAGTTGTTCAGATTAGGAGCATTGGCATTGTGACAAATAGATAACAATAGTCAGATTAAAATCATTATATCTGTATATCATCAAGATTAAGTAAAGACTATGGACCAATGCAAGAATTAGGTTCAAAACTGTTTTTTTTTTATTTAGACCAAAATGTTAAACCAGGACCAGGATCACAATCACGTTATGAGCTGATGAATAAATATGTTATCAATACTACGATCATTGGTCTTTGCTAGTGAACAAAACCTTTTACCCTATCCTAATATTAAGATTTAGAATATGATTAAGAACATCATAAGGCTCAGGCACATATTAAATTAATATCAGGAATAAGACTTAGTGACTTAGACTGAGTCTAAGATGAAATATCAGGACCAAGATAATGGAAATGCCATGATCAAATTAAACAAAACAAAAGAAAAACCCAGTCAATGTTGGTCAAAATAAACGCTGAAGAAAGTGGGAAAGTACCGGAATTAAGATGATAAAATTTGATATAAAGAAAAAACATTCTCATATTTAAGAACAAAGTCAGTATGATTTAAACCAAAAGGAAGACCAGATCTAGGTCAAGGGCGCAATGGACATAGTGATCACTATTTAGTCCAAGCTACTCCTAGATTCCATGGCACAAGGTTTGCAAAGGGCCCATTGTGCCACCTCCGTGTATTTTCTTTCTTTTTCAAGCGATTGCTCTAAAATTTGGTGCAGATGTAAAACAAGTCGTGATCTAAATTTGGTTCCATAAGAAATTTTAATGGTATTATGGTGACCTTCAGATATTCATTATCTGAAGGTTGCCACGTGCGGGCGCTATTTCATAAAACGTGCCACAAAGTAGTGAAAATGTAGACCATTTGATTTACATTTTTTTTAAATTGTTTTAGCCCAAAAAATAAATAAATAACTGTCAGACAAAAATATACAGGATCTCCATTTCCATCGAAAACCTTTATTTCCACAAGCTCTTCCTTTAAATCACTTTCATAAAATCTCAGGGAATATTTCATTTAAAGTATTTTTTTTTATTTGCACTTTATGTCACATTTTATATCACTAGTAGATTTAATTATAAACTTGTTTGTGTATGAACTCTTTTTTTCAGATATGGATGCCTTTTCACTTAATGTATCCCACCAGCCGGTCAAGCGGTCAGTTGTGAGTGAGAGTACTTCTCCATCTATTCATGATGGACCACTACCTGAAAAGCAAACAACTAGAGCTAGCATTGCTCCAAGAGATCTCAGGAAATGTATCTTTTGCCAAGCAATGACCTATGTCAAGTCACACTCGGGTAGTAGGGTGGCAGAGACTCTTATAACTTGCCAATCTCAGGAGGTTGCCGAAAACATCCAAAGAGCCACAGAAGTCAGAGAAGATGAAGAACTCCTTCTAGCCATCAGAGATCTCACAGTCAAGCACATCAGATACCATAAGAGTTGTCACAAACGCTTCATGAAGCGCAAATCCTTGGAACGCTTGACTCAGAAGAACGATGCTCACATTACAAGCTCATATGATGCTGCATTTGATGCCTCAAAGGAATACATCAATGCTGAAATAATCAAGGATATGAAGGTAATGCAGATGGCTGATCTTCTTAGGAAGTTCAAAGAGCTCCTCTTTGATGCTGGCACTGAATCTGACTATCGATCAGAAAAACTTAACAGAAGAATACTGAGCCACTATGGAAATCAGTTGTCTTCTTGGAATCCAAAGAATCGTTCCCAGTCTGAGATGGTATTCCTTGAAGAGGTACCAAAGGGCCAAATTGCTGAGGCAGGTGTGCAGTCTGCATCTACTTCTGTGGAAGAAGAAGCATGGAGCAGCGACATCATCTCAAATGATGAAAGTGAGGGAAAAAGCTTGCAACATGTGGTAGTTATCGTACAACAGGCTCTACTTCAGGTGAATTCAGCGGTCTCCCAACCCATTAGGCCTGAAGATAAAGATGAGAACAATGTTCACATTCCGAATTCTGCGTGTATAACCTGCTGGCCTGCATTATTCACGGAAAATGCAAGTTTCGAGTAGATCAATGGGTTTCTGTACCAGCTACCATCCATCGTCAAGTCCTCTCTATCAGTCAAGATCTCATACATGCCATGAGTCGGGGACGAGTAAAAACTCCAAAGCATGTGGCACTTCCTTTCCTTGTAAGAACCCTAGGTGGATCTTCAGAAATGATAACTGTCTTTAACAGAATGGGTCATGGTTTGTCTCACACACAGGTAGAAGGGATGGAAACTTTGCTTGAAGAAAATGTCTCAAAGACTTACTCCAATTTGCCAAGCAACTGACAAAATGGTGTATTTGAGATATTTTGTTGGGATATAACAGTGACCTTCAAGAAGAGACGCTCTCTGGACGTGGAACTACACGCTGCACTAGTGGCATAGTACTACAAACTAGACGTCAAGAAACAGGGTTGTCACAGTCTTCCACCAATGCTCGAAACACAAAATCTGACGGCGCCGTCAACAATTGCAGGGCGTTCCATTAAGCCCGAGCCAAATGCAGTGATGCCATACCAATCAGTTCCAAGGAAAGGACCAGCTAGAGAAACTAGTAGTTGATCAAGATCTTCTGACAGCATCGTCTTCTGAAAATGCTGTAGCAAGGAAAAATGATTTTGCTTGGTTCTTGACTAGGTTGGCGCCTGAGGAAGTGATGTTCCAAGAATGTGATGACAAACATCAGAATTTCCCCAGCTGGACTGCTTTTAACAGGCTTATTCAGGCCGGAGAGCGTACCAACTCTGAGCACTATCAGCTATCGCCCGTCAATCGATGCAAGCCTGACGGTTATGTCTACTGTTTCACCTTGTTGAGTAGGGGGTGTGCGTGGCCGCATTGATGAAGAGGATTCATCCCCTATCACGTCGCAACCGGACAGTACCCCCATACCTGATTTCCCATGCCCATGACGTGAGGCCCCTTCCCACTTCCCACTTCCCTCCCCTTCCTGGCAACCGAGGAGAACTGTGCGAGACTTGGAGACTGGCTACTTGCATACTACCGGTCAAGCACTTTCAATGTGTGTGATCACCAGCCCCGACCGATGATGTCTGGTCCCCCTATGCGCCTACTCATGGAAACGGGAGCCAAACCAGTGGCTCACCATACCCCCACACCCATCCCCATCCGTTGGCAGGATGACGTGAAGAAGGGCCTTGATCAGGACGTCCGACTCGGGTAAGCCCAGGCATACGGTTGACTTCCAGGCACTCAATCGCCATGCTACCCGCGAGACCCACCATACACAATCCCCGTTCCACCAGGCCCGTGTGGTTCCATATAACATGCACAAAACTCTGTTTGATGCATGGAATGGATATCACAGCGTTCCCCTTGATGTGCGGGACCGCCATCTCACCGCCTTTATCACCCCGTGGGGTCGCTATTGGTACCTCGTGGCCCTACAGGGGTACATCGACTCGCCGCCGGGTTGATGACATCGTGGCAGACTTCCCAGCGAAGACGAAGTGTGTGGACGACACACTCATGTGGTTGGATAGCGTAGTATTCAGGATGCCTTCTTCCAGGTGGCTTGATGTATGTGGCCACAACGGCATCACCTTGAACTCATCCAAGTTCGTCTTTGCACAGCAGACCATCGAGTTTGCCAGATTCGAGATAACCCCAGCGACTGTCCGCCCCTGCCTGTGCTTCCTCCAGGCCATCCGCGATTTCCCCGCACCCGAGAACGTCACCGATGTCCGCAGCTGGTTCAGCCTGTAGAACAAGGTGTCCTACACCTTTGCCTCTGCAGACCAGATGCTTCCCTTCAGAAGACTCCTCAAGCCAGGCAGCCATTTTCAATGGACAGACATCCTGCAAGAGCTCTTTGATGAAGCGAAGTCCCTGATCATCGGGGAGATCCAGGAAGGTGTCACTATCTTTGACAAGGGAAGACCCACCTGCCTGGCCACGGATTGATCAAAGGACGGGATCGGTTTTTGGCTGCTACAGAGGCACTACCCGTGCCGGAGCACCAAGCCCTTCTGCTGCAAGTCTGGTTGGCGGGTCACCCTCGTCGGCATCCGGTTCACATCTGGGTTCTGGATGTTCTGGATGCCCTCGATAAGGCGCGTCATTTTGTCCTTGGGTGCTCTGACTTGACAGTCGCTGTGGATCACAAGCCTCTGTTGAAGATATGTGGTGATCGCTCTCTTGACACCAGCCCCAACCCCCATTTTCGCAACCTGAAGGAGAGGACCCTGCGATATTGGTTACGTGTGGTGCATATCCCGGGCCTTTGTCACACTGTTGCTGATGCTCTCTTATGCCATCCATTTAGTGATTCCCAGCCGCTACACCTCCCGGATGACATCGCCAACCTCCAGGGACCCACTAGTGAGTCTGGCCACATCGAACTCCCATGTGGCATCCTAGCTGCCACCCGTTGTTGTGTGGAGGGCATGACGGACACTCCATAGGTGTGCGCCCAGGGTACCCCCGATGACAATGCCATCGTTGAGTCGCTCACTTGGGATGACATCCTCTTAGCCACTTCCAGAGACCCCCCCCCCCCCTCTTACTCGACTTGGTGCAGAATAGCTTCCCAGACTGCCACGATGACTGACCTGTTGATCTTCGTCCCAGCCGCTACACCTCCCGGATGATATCGCCAACCTCCAGGGACCCATTAGTGAGTCTGGCCACGTCGAACTCACACGTGCCATCCTAGCTGCCACCCAGTGTTGTGTGGAGGGCATGGCGGACACTCCATAGGTGTGCGCCCAGGGTACCCCCGATGACAATGCCATCGTTGAGTCGCTCACTTGGGATGACATCCTCTTAGCCACTTCCAGAGACCCCCCCCCTCTTACTCGACTTGGTGGAGAATAGCTTCCCAGACTGCCACGATGACTTACCTGTTGATCTTCGTCCCAGCCGCTACACCTCCCGGATGATATCGCCAACCTCCAGGGACCCACTAGTGAGTCTGGCCACGTCGAACTCACACGTGCCATCCTAGCTGCCACCCAGTGTTGTGTGGAGGGCATGGCGGACACTGCACAGGTGTGCGCCCAGGGTACCCCCGATGACAATGCCATCGTTGAGTCGCTCACTTGGGATGACATCCTCTTAGCCACTTCCAGAGACCCCCCCCCCTCTTACTCGACTTGGTGGAGAATAGCTTCCCAGACTGCCACGATGACTTACCTGTTGATCTTCGTCCCAGCCGCTACACCTCCCGGATGATATCGCCAACCTCCAGGGACCCACTAGTGAGTCTGGCCACGTCGAACTCACACGTGCCATCCTAGCTGCCACCCAGTGTTGTGTGGAGGGCATGGCGGACACTCCACAGGTTTGCGCCCAGGGTACCCCCGATGACAATGCCATCGTTGAGTCAGTCACTTGGGATGACATCCTCTTAGCCACCTCCAGCGACCCCCCCCCCTTCCCCCTCTTACTCGACTTGATGGAGAATGGCTTCCCAGACTGCCGCGATGACTTACCTGTTGATCTTCGCCGGAATCACCAATTTCACGATGGTCTATCCAGTTTAGATGGGATGGTGCTCTACAACGACCGTATCGTGATTCCCTCCACTCTGCGAGAGAAGGCCCTTCGAGCCCTCCACTTAGGCAACCAAGGGGTTTCTCAAATGTGTTCCAGGGCTGAATTCTCCTTCTTCTGGCCTGGGATGTCATATGACATAACGGACCTGCAGGCACGATGTTCAACATGCAACTGCATGGCTCCCTCTCAGCCGTGCACTTTCCCCCCCCCCCCCCCCCACCCGTCAGCCCTGCATATCCATTCCAGTGCCTCGTGGCCGATTACTTCCACTATCATGGTCGGTCCTTCCTCATTGTGGTGGACAGATACAGCAATTGGCCGATCATGGAAGAGGCTGCCAACGGGGCCGCCGGGCTGCGATTACCGCATTTAGAAGCATATACATCACCTACGCTCACCTCTGACGGTGGGCCTGAGTTCACGTCCAACAAGACCAGGACATTTCTCCGGGCTTGGGGGTTCACCATCACATCTCCTCTGTCGCGTTTCCACACAGTAATTGCCGTGCAGAGGTCGGGGTCAAGACGGTCAAACGTCTCATCGCCGGGAACACCACTGCTGATATGACACTGATGAATTCCAGCATGCCATCCTGCAGTATCGGAACACTCCCGACCGTGACACTTGCCTATCCCCTGCTCAGTGTGCCTTCGGTCGGCCTATCCAGGATTTCATCCCCATCCACCCGGGCAAGTGTCGTCCCCACTCAACATGGCGGGACACTCTTTCATCGCGGGAGAAGGCCTTGCGGAATAGGCACATGCACGCTGCCGGACTTCTCTCCGCCCACACACGGGTACTCCCCCCACTTTCCGTTGGTGACCACATCCGCATCCAGAACCAAACAGGCCCCCACCTGACAAAGTGGGACAATTAGACTGGAATAGTGGTTGAAGCGCGCCAGTTCGACCAGTATGTCATCAGGGTGGACAGCTCAGGACGTGTCACACTCCATAACAGGAAGTTCCTCTGCATGTACCAGCCGGTTATCCCTTGGGCGACCCTCACTACATACCCAGGCCCCTCCACGGTCTCGCCTCCACCTCGTGCCATTCACCCCACCACGACGTGTGGGGTGACAGCCATAGTCAGCCCAAGTGATCAGCCCGTTTCCTCCAACTCACCAGACCACGCTCCTACCTCACAGTTGCCTGTGGGCCTGGAACCACGCTGCCGTCTGCCCTGCTCCGTCTGTGTTCTCTTTCCATTCAATGCCCCGGGACGTAAGGAGGAGCCTCTCCCTGCAGCACCAGACACTGACCCCTTCCCTCCCACGCTCCAACGCTCTACACGACGGAAGGCTCCATCCGGATCATCTCCATTACTGATCAGACTTGTCATTGTTCTTTCATCTCGTTAGATAGGTGTTATATGTTGGTTAACTTTTTTGCGCGTTGGACTTTAGCTGACTTTTACTTGTTGCTCAGTTCCTTGTTATTCAGTCTTTCTGGAATCCACGTTTTATTGCTCCAAAAGCCTTGAGCGGCATAGATAATTATTTTTATAACTTGATATATCTTTTTCCTTTTGCAGCCTCCATTGGACTTAGTGTGATTATTGCTTGATTTGAACAATCGGATATTGATAGCAAAGAGCAATACTCATCTATTGTTCTCCTCTATTTTCAAAAAATTTCATTCAAGAGGTATGTTATGTCTTTAATTGGAGTCATAGTTGTCAGTACTTTTTATAATTTTGCAGAACAAACCATATCCATCATCAGGGCAAGGAAACAAACAAAGTATATTTATCCTCTCAAGTTCATGTATATTAAAATCAAGCATGATAATACATTATATATTTTGTAAGATATCTATTATTTTTTGCCCCTCTATCTTCATTTTTAGGTACTGAGATAATTTAAAAACAGACTTTCACCTTACGGTAAAGAAACATCCTGCATTTCATCCTCATTGAATACATTGAATGGATTGAATGGACTATCCATATTGAATTAGACATGTATGTAGACTATCCAAGAAGAAGAATCCAAGGAACATTTGTTAATAACAGTATAGATATGCTATTCCATATTATTCTATTCTGTTCTAAGTGTTGTTGTCAGTTTGGTTAAAGGGCAAATGTTGCAGATCTGTGATGAATTAAAATGATGTTATTATACACCCATGTACTTGTACAGCCTTAGAGGAGGCAGTGGAAACTTTAAGTTTTCACATACAAAACAAGGAAAAGTAGAAATTACGCGGTGCGTAATATATGTCCCCGCCGGAAGTAGCATTTTGTAGCAAAATGTACAATAAAGGTCAAAAATCAAGGTCAAAGGTCAAAGAAGTCAAAGGTCAAAATTCTGTATAGAAGTTTTGAAGCCCTCACCTAGTGCCATCACATAAAGCAAACGGAATTGAAATCGGGTTAGAAATGGCGAAGGAGTAGCATTTTGTAGCAAAACGTACAATATACTGTAGGTCAAAAATCAAGGTCAAAATTCTGTGTAGAAGTTTCGAAGCCCTCACCTAGTGCCATCACATAAAGCAAACGGAATCGAAATCGGGTTAGAAATGGCGAAGGAGTAGCATTTTGTAGCAAAATGTACAATATAGGTCAAAGGTCAAGGTCAAAGGTCACAACTGAAATTCTGTGTTGAAGTTTCAAAGCTCCCATGTAGTGCTATCATATAAAGCAAACAGAATCAAAATTGGCTCATAAATGACAGAGAAGTAGCAAATTGAAGATATTGATCACACACGGACGCACACACGGACACACGGACACACACACGTACGGAGCCCATTTCATAGTCCCCTGCTCGAACTCGTTCGGCGGGGACAATTACAAGATAAAATGTTATAAACGTCATGACCTTGAAAATGACCTTGAGAATGACCTAGTGTACATGGTTATCCTTCATTGAAAGTCAATATGAAATGTGTGATACTGGTCTTTTCAGTTTTGGTTATAGATCATTTTTGCACATAAAGCACTTTACTGTCACATATATGTAGACTACTATAGGACCGGAAAGCTATCATTAATCATTTGCACTAAATACCGTTGTTGCCATGGTAACAAAAAGGAGCACTCTTTTCATTTATTTAGAAAAAAACAACAACACACTTTGTAGATTGTGAACTTTAATGATTTGATCATTAGGGATTCTCGCAAAGGAACTGACTTTTATTATATAAATTAAATGCTTCGACCTTGAGTATGACCTTGAGAGTGACCTTGAGAATGACCTTGAGAAGGATTTAGAGGGTAAACTAACCAGATGCCCTCTATTGAGAATACCTAAAATGCTTAATCACGATAAATAATGAGAAATGATAAGTTGAATGGTCATTATTTTACATTGTTACACATTTTAAACACAAATTTCTATCACGTGGGCCTGTTACAGAGCCAAAAGCTCTTCTTTGCACAAGAGACTCAACTTCCGTTTCCATGGTAATAACTTAGCAGACTGAGGTCATGTGGTAGAGTTAGAGTCAGCTTGCTTCCTAGTTTGTGTAGCAAACTCATAGTAGTATGTACAGTTCCTTGAAGGATTTGACAAAAACTCTATCACAAAAATTGGTGCTGAATTTGTATAAATTTTGTGATATTCAGTAATTTGACCTTGACATGACCTTCATATCCTCGAAGAATGAGCCATGTTCATATTTATTGCAAAAATCTTTAGTAAGTTACTTAAGCCTTTATTCCAAGACAAGATTATCCTACTAATTCGATTACTTACAGAAAATTTTTACCTTTAATATATTGTCTCATTCTCTAGAAATGACATTGAATCGGCACATGGTTTAAGAGGTTGTGATATATCAACTGCGTTGCCATGGTAACGATCAAGAGTTGGAACCTAAGATCATCATTTCCGAAAAGTAGAGACTTGTACCTATCCAACGGTACCAAGATATCTTGGGCCCCCTGGGGGTGCTACGAAAATGCAATTTTCAGGCCTTGGCTCATGGACTATATCGTTACTATCTTAAAACGTGAATTTTATGAAAGGTTAAAAGCGATCGCGGAATCAGTTCTTCTGCGTGACACCAGGCTTTTATAAAAGCATACCAAGCTTAAATCGTTTACCTGTATAGAAAGGGCGGGAATACACACTTATCGCAATAATCCGGATTTGAGAGTGATACACTCTACTATTTTTCTTCATCTTTACCCCGACAAAGACCATGGTAATTCAAAACAAACAAACAAACAAACAAACAAACAAACAAACAAACAAACAAGCAGTTGCATTATATCAGAACGTACAGAATTTTTGTGTTTCATGTATGTATAGGTCATCTCTTGATGTATAGTAGACATTTGTTGTGTTTTTTTTTATAGCGTTTCCTAATAAATGCCTTTAGCGAAAACCCAACACAACTTTTATCAAGGAGGGAAGGGAACTTAAATTTGAATATAACATAGTTTACAAAAATCAGACACGTAAATAAAGCAATCATATACATCCGCATGGCCGATTGTAATCTCTTACTTTGACTATTAAACATGATCGCCTGCATTTACATGCTTTTTCGAATTTCTTGAACTTGCCTAATTTTCTCTTTCTTTCTTTTTTTAACAATTGCTCGCAATATTTAAAAATCGTAACACAGTCTGCTATCCCAAAATATAATGTTCCATTTGATTCGGCACTTATTAATGGTCGGGTGACGCCAAATGTTGGAAACTCGAGCGATGATACATGGCATTTTGTTTGTTGGTTTTCGTCTCATCGCTCAAAAGAATTTTGACTACGATTACAGAAGGAATCATCTACAAGACTTAACTGATGGTTTACAGAAGTGATCATCAATTCAGTAAGGATAAGTCAACAAGTCATGAATTCACTTTACCCATCATGTCTAATCGCACTACGACATTGTTGAGGTAACCGCGCCTTTTTATTCTCATAGTTCAAACTAATTCTAAACATAATCAAAACAAATAGTTCTTTATATAATTTCTAAAAATACACTAAAGATGGCCTAAGTCAAAACTTTCTACAAAGATTGCATACGGCAATCTTTACTGGCCTAAACAAGTTTTCTAGAGCTATCAGTTCCCCCTATGACGATGACTTCGATTGCGTTTTGAACTTGTACCGAACTACTTTCAAAACGGCTATTACCTTTACAGTTCGATTAATGAACCAGTCTTTTGAATTCATAACCAACATTCGTAATCGTAACCATCACAGTAACATAATCCTGTCAAGAACAGTTGGAAAATGTAAATGCTATAATGATAGCGCAAAATAATTAAGTAACGATTATCTTCATACATTCTAATTCCTAAGTGATGTCGCTACGAAAATGACACATGGTTTGACTACTGCTTCAAGCAAATAAAAGTAAAAAGGAATGGGATATACTTCTAATGATAATACCACGCCGTACAATGCATTCCACTGTATTTGGTAACGTTTGATTACGTTTCTGTGCGCTTTACGTACAGAAAATAAAAGGCAGATTGATGCTATCAACGTGCTAACGCACAACGCATTAAAATACATCTTGCACAATGTAATGTTTTAGTATACGGTTTGAAACTTTGAATTTGCGAGTCCTTTATAAAGTTATAAGGGTTATTACATTATCAAGCAAAAATTAAAGTATTTAGGGTTTCGGATTTGCCCAGAAGACTAACAATGCTTCATACATGTATGACGATCGTTCGCAACAGAGACAATCCGCTTCAATAGATATACAATGTAATTCTGTTTTCATAAATTGAAAGAGAAACGTAAAGAAGTCAACTTTTTAACTTCATTTAGCTTTCTCACCAATTGAACTTGATTTGATCTGCCATGCATGATATCGCTGTGTACAGTGTGTTCTATTGATTCTATTAAATTATTTAATTGGCGTGCTTGTTTTTTATGCAGAATATTACAGGTAAGTATAAATTCATAATGTTTGTACATATGACATGTTCGTTGTTTTGTATTTTCATTTGTATAATATATCACGTGTCCATTATCTGATTCTGACCACGAAAATATGGCGACTGTTTAAATGCGGAGTACGTACTGGAAAACTAATGTCTCCTGCCAGTATAGACAAACTAATTTCTAGTCTATCCCCGCTTGAAATGGAAATAGAAAAAAAAAAACCAGAAGTTCGACTTTCAGCACATTTCAACCGTTTTGTATAGTGCCTGATACATGTAATGGACATAATTCTTTAGCGCATAAGCAATCACACAACTCTCGGGAACAAATGTATGTCTTAATGATTGTATCTCATGGAAGAAAACTCGTCTCCTTGCCTCAATTTTAGCTCCTTCCTTTTCAAGCTTGCGGGAAAGAAATAGTTGAACATCAATCGCAATCATAAAGAGAGGCACACCCTTAAAAATAAACACAGGAGTACTGAGACACACTACGAAATAAAAACGGGCCTTTTATCACTAGAAATAAAAACGGGCCTTTTATCACTATTGACAACGCATGGCATTGAAATGCTTTTTTTTTTTGGGGGGGGGGGGGTAATACAATTGATTGTTCTGAAGGTTCGTTAATCACACAAAGAAATATGGTTCGCTATTAGCTTAGGTTCGTTAACAAGAAAATCAAATGCGGTTCCTTTTCCGGTGGTTCCTTTACCCGAAAGTAATCAAGCAAACATTTTTATTTTAGTAAGGTTTGAGAATACAAAACGAAATGAGGAAGGCCTAAGTATTAATTTCGAATATTTGTCAGTATAATTATCTATCTCAAATGCAGAAAGATTGTAACTGTAAATGTGATGTAAAAAACAAGTTAATGGTTCTTTTTTTGCTGTGGTATTACAAAAGTGACCGAAAATAAGGAGTATATTTATGAAACAATCATAATATAAACCCAACGTGAAGCTGTCATGCCTACATCAATCTTTGCTTCTGATATGAATAGTATGTGCAGCATTGGCAAGTGCGATAAGCGATAATTACTGTGGACGCAACGTCTATAAAGGAATGCCTAATATGGCGGGAATTCAGAATGTTACGACTGTATACAGCTGCAGCAGAACAGACGCGAAAGCAGTCTTTGATGCTCTGCAACATTACGACCATGTGCATAATTTGAGAGTTTTTAGTACATGCAAAGAACACGATCTCAAAAGACGACTATCGTTAATTAACTTCATTGATTTTCTCTACCGATGCTGTCTTTTGAACTCCCGCCTACAATGGGTTCACAGGTTCTATTTAGCTATTGGTACTTGCTAAACGTTTCTATTGACAACAACATGGGAGGAGAATAGAAGCGATCAACGCCCTCACTAAAAGACGCTTCTCGTAATACGCATTGCGTGCCTTTTTTCTCTCTACTGTTTCCTATTGTTTGTGAGTTCAAAACTTGCGGCAAACTACACCTCAGCCGACACACAATGCGTACCGACTCATTCATGCGGCAGCAGCGGCACGGACACAAACGCACCGAAGTTTACATTCGGGCTGCCGTATTGGTCAGAATCGTTAATGATAGACATGTCCTGCGATTGGTTAATTATCTTACACACCCAAGCTATCGCCTTATATGGTAGGCGTGCGATGGAGCGTAAACGCCGTCGCTAAGCAGGACTGTTGTATTGTTTCGTCCCGTGAAAGAAAGAGGTCGTGAGCTTGAACATAGCCTGAACTTTGAGAGCGATTTTCTCCGTTATTTAGAAAATGGACTGACATCATAAGCGTAGTTAATATTCGTTTTTATGATCTATAGGGATGTCGAAATGAGTTGTATTATATATCAGTGTAAAGCTTAGAGTCTGTAGAATTCACATATAGGCGTAACTACGATTTCATTTTTTGCGACTTTTGACTCATTCCGACGGAGCGCATCACCTATATAGATACGGGAGGAGAGCAAAGAATAGTGGAGGTCAAAAGCTTTCAAAATACGTAATAGCTTATTCTGATTTAAAAAAAAAAAAAATCTCAGAACAGAGTATAAAACAAAATAAACAAGATACACACGACAAATGAAGAGCTTTTTCGCAAAAACCGATAAGTGCGTATTTGCCAAATGGAGATATTTGCGATTAAAGGTCATAAAGAGAATAATAAGATTTTTTTTTGTTTTTTCTACCATAACTTCAAAAATGTACCTTTATATTTAGTGACCAATATATCATCTAAAATGTATTATTTTGTACTTTATGGCGTACTTCAAAATCTCCAAAAATGGACTTATCGGCTTTTGCGAACAAACTCTTTAAATGTACCAACGGAGTAGCGACATATGGACTGCGGCACCAGCTTTGGAATTTGACCACGCGTCATCTGACATTGCGTATGAACGTGCGTAGAGGGGCTGCTTTATCCACAAATCAAACAAAGCTTTACTCAACTTATAGATGTTACTGATATCATAGCATATGCATTTGTGTAAACAAATAAACCTGATTCAAGAAATGTCATTGATGCAGAAGATGATATTACTTGTAGTATTTGAAGGAGAATCAAGATCCACAATCAATCAAAGTTCAATGAAAAAGCTTTGCGAAACATTACAAACATTTGTTGCATAATAAAGCAAAACAAATGTGCACTCAAAACTAACAATGTCTCCAATTGTTGTAACCACTATTTCTTACGTTTGTACGTGTTACACGATGACAGAAAGCTCCTGAGAACAAATTAGTATCGTTATCCACTCTATAGCAGCGTTATCCACTCTATGTATTTGTATTCTTGATCTGTTCGGTTATAATAAAGAAAACTGCCTTTCCCGAGGACTTCGTAATAAAGGGAGTCTACTGTAAACAGAGTGAAAATCTGCTCATGTCGAATATTGACATTTAGGAAATGAAATAACCTCTCAAACGGCTTCATGTGTGTAAAAGCATACCAGAATATACAGCTAGAGTTACTTGAGGTGAAATGTTCTTACAACTATTTTTAAAACTTCTTTCTCTCTACTTCTTGCTTTCATACTACATTTTTCATATTTTTTTTTTTTATGTTAGCAACAGCCTGTGCAGATATATTCTTCAAGATTGACAACGTGAAATCAATGTCAATAGATTCAAATAAGTGGTTTCAAGCTTTGTAAAGCACTCGTCTCACTCACCTCATTCTCTCTACATATACATGTAATATCTACACATTTTTTGTTGTCGCAATGTGATGGCAGAATGACTCTTTTTTTTCTTTTCTTTTGTCTTCGAGAAGTATGCATGATGTATGTTTTTGAACATTTTCTTTTTTCCTTTCTCTTGTCGTATCTTCAAGCTGCATGTTCATTTGACGACAGTCTTGTTATTGTTGTTGTTGTTGTTCATTTTCCATCTGTGAAGATGGCTGGATAGCCCATATTCAGTTACACTAAGCTGGTCTTCTATGGGGTCCAGTTGGATGTGGGGTGGGACCACTTCACCGGGTTAGACACCCTGCTCTTTGCGATGAATGAATGAAGCGGGATCTTTTACGTGCATGAGCTGTGACTCTCTCATACACGGGACATCCATTTTATGTCCTATCCGAGGGACAGAGTGTTTTTCCTCTTACTAGAGGGGACGGTATGTTTACACACAACATTGCTCAGTCCAGACTCGGGTTCGAACCCGGGCCGCGTGATCGTGAGGCAGACGCGCTACAACTGTGTTCTGCATTTACACTCCCAATACATGTACATACATAGTTCGGTCAGATCATTTGATTCACTATATCCCGAGGGGTTCCCAATTGACGTGCTCTCTTATTCTTTTTCTTCAATCTGTACACGTATATCTCATTTATGTTCGGATGTAGGCCTACACACTGTATGTCTAATTGTCTTGAAAATAAAAAGAAATAATTGTTGTTCATTTGCAATATAAATTCGATGCCGAAAATTTCCAATAACTTCATTAGAAATGAATTGAAAAAAAAAATCGAAGCTGCTCTTCTTATTGCTCGGCAAAGATCGTAAGATCCCGAACACAGTGGTAAAACGGGGAAATGTCTAAACATTACTGTATTGTATTGAGCACTATCTGGACTTAAAAAAAGTAGGGTTTTGTTTTCACTGTAGAAGCCTTTATATTGATGTTATTCGTTGAGCAACTCTACAGAAGTCCACAAGGTCACGCCATATCAGAATAAGGGTGCTGGTCCCCCGGCAGGTTGCGACTAGGTGAACTCCTCCCTACGGTAGCTGGTTGCCCTGGACGCAGACGGTCATAACGTATTGTGGGGTCGTTATGCTGATGTATTGTGGTATACTGCCCGCCAACATCACTGCCATATCAGATCTCCCATTGTGCAGCATTGTTGCTATATGTTGAGAGGGGAAAGCGAGTTTAAAGGAAAACTTTGTTAAAGCCCATAAAATCACCACTTTCTTCCGCTTACAGTTGCTATGTGTGTGTATAAACCATTGTGCAGACAAAGTTATTTGTTCTAAAGAACTGTTTACATGTATATAACAAAAATGCCATTACATTGCTTTTTATGTTAGAAAAGTGCCACCAATATCATAAAATTTCCAGGAAAAGGATACCATGTTTACCTTTACTTTTTCTTTTCCTTTCGGTTGACTAAAAACTATGGAGGATGTTTTCATATCAAATTATAGGTTCCTAACATAATACTAAAGCCAACAGTGAATGGACAAAGTACACATTTTAGTGTTTTGTTAGATTTCTCTTGAGTTGTTTCGCGTAAAATCATATAAGACCGATTTTGGTGCTTTTCCTCTATATTTGTTGATGTTTTCTGTGTTTTTGGATTACTTACTGCGCTTTGAGTTTTAAGATTTCGTTATGCAACGACGGATGAAGAAGTCGCATCACGAATTATAAACTCTTTTTTTTTTATAATTCATGTCCCCTTCCCAATGCTCTCTTTTTCTTTTTCCTCACAGGTAAGAGTTGTATGGAGCGAAGTTTAAAGCACGTTTAAGGCTTTACGAAAAAGGATTACAAATCTCGAACAAATTTTGTTTCTGTCCGTTATACCCTTCCTCTTCCAGTATAATCATGAAATAGAAACATACATATGGCATATTTGTCAATTTTTGTAGGTAAAGAAAGACGGAGAAGGAGAGAGTGGAGTTGCAAGAGTTGAGACTAATGGAGAAATAAATGATAGAATATCTCGTCGCGTACTGAGATCAGGCGGGTTGTACAGGTTGGCGAGAGCGACGCTGTTACCGTCGGGTGGGTATGGGCATCTCCACTCTCCCGTCTCGCCTCGGTCTCCAGCTTCCCAAGATGACTGGGTTGGCGGCCAGCAGCATGAGCAATCGAACCACGACCAGGAGTGTATCCCGCACCGTTCATTAACGGCAGTCGCGAGGGCAAGCACGTAGCTACCGTTGTAGGGCACAGGCACGTAGGCGTCACGTTGTTTGCAGTTTGCACGTGCGTCTTGCACGTTCGAGTCACTACAAATGATATCTGGCGACGAAATTATGTCTACAAATGAAATTATGGAATAATTTTATTCATTTACAAATCACCAAAAAGCGTTGGAAAATGACTGAAAAGCGTAATTAACAATTAACGCACCAATTGAAGTCATTAGTAAGACAACATGTCATTGTAATTTCTCTTTTCCAATTGGGTGAAATACAGTAGAGGATACTAGTACTTATTACGTAAGACGTGAGGGCAACACAGTTTTTACTTTTTCTGAAAACGTAGCCATGCTCACAATGTGATTTCCTGTTAAAGAACAAAAAAAAAAAACCACTGTCAAGGGATCAATGATTCATAATCATCATAAAAGTCTACGATCCTTGATAACCAGTCTAGAGCAGTGTATAGTGAAGTCCAAAATTTCCACGATTAATTAGTGCTTTACAGTCCAGACACAACCTTTATGAGATATCATTTAGAGCAGTCTGATGCCAAAAACGTTAATAGGTACAGTAAAACCTGAAATATCAATAGTCGTAGTCTCCAATACATCACACAGAGGTCGATGATTATATCATACATATTTTCTATCAGCTTGTTATGATTTAGAAAAATAACTTAATACCTATTTCAGTCACAGCAGGCGTTGTCAAAGGTGAAGTGGTAGGTAAAGTCGTGGAAACTGAAAAGGAATTAAAAAAAAAACATGGCGCAATAAACTCTATGTTTTTACTCTATGTTTACTCTTCATACCTATTATTATTAGGAAATTGGCTTCCACAAAAGTGAATAACAAACTGTACACACTTTGAGCGATGCTCAGTTCAAATTTATGACATTACATGTGGCATTATGATTCTAAAGGAAACTGCAACAGTAGCAATAAAGGTACACTGATTAGGAACACCTATTTTGGCGGCTTAAAGTTGGCAGCAACACATGTTTCGGAGGCTTCATCATAAGTGTTAACATGCAAAAAATGTCCATTATAATGTGATATGAAGTACATTAATGCAGATGATTGTTTCCAATTAACTAACAATGTTGTAACATGTAAAATAGTATGTATTTGTATGCAGAAAAAAAAACTTTCCAACAAACTATGTTAAGAAACAAAGAAAAATATGATTTTAAATCTTTATGCTCATTTGTATATTTGCATGTGTATATCCATGACTTTGGCAATGCAGAACATGGGTAGGCTACACACATGTATAGCTGTCTGCATTCATCAAACTTTTCACCATAATGCAGAAAGGATTACTTTCAAGGAGTTCAACTGCAGCTCAGACTTAATGCAAAGATTATATTTGCTTGCTTTATTTGTATTTTGTAAGGGCAGTTTGTGGGATGTATATTGACAAACATTTAAACCACCCATCATAATTGTAGAGTATGTGAAATCAATTTCAGCTGTTGATGATGTTGATAGAAAATAGACTATGTGATGGCATGATGGTTAGATTACAACATAGCGTTGTAAAATATAAAAAGGGGAAAAAAGGCTTTTAAACATTCTTTTGCATATGGACCATGGCTGATATCCTCATAGAGCTCTATCAAATGCAATGATCATGGTTATAGAACAGCAATCTTAAACACCGATCAGCCATTCCATGTACAACATTGTAAGGGTTATCATCAAACTGAAAAAATGGAGTTGGAATAATCAATATATGGGTTATATTATCATGGAGATAGAAAATAAAATGGTCAAGATCCTATTTGTCTTTTTGAATCGCCTATTGAAAAGATACCCTACCCATGATTGTGTATGAATTTTGAATTAAAAAAATGTTGACCAAATGTATATTTCCCGATAATATGTGATACTTTGAATTTTGCTATCTTTTTCTGTGGTATAACAGTCACCTCTGTTTTATATCATTTTCTCTTTTATTTTTTTTTATGCTTCAAAGGCTTTTTTTTTGGTAGTTAAATAATTTTATAAAATTTCAGTTTGTGTGACTCCTGTGACAGCTAGGAGGCCCGTTTTTTAAAGTAACACATTGAGAAATTACTCACAGAACTTTTACTGTTTCTAAAAATGACAACCTTTTAGGAAAAGCAGATTAAAAAGCAGCAATTGTGTATATCTTAAGTTTGTTTTAGAATATAAACCCACAGACTACAGTTTAAACCCTTTGAATTTCAAAATACAGTAGAGGGTTGTAACTTTTTTTTTCCAGAAAAGCCAGGACTAAACAAATTATAAAGATTTCAATCATTTCAATATTGTTCTTCATGAACATAACTTCTCCAGTCACCCCACCCACGTAAACTACATGTACCCACGGCAACAGGCTATTTAGAGGTCTATATGTCATTTATTAACAATCCTATCACAACCATTTCTATCCATACACTGTTTACTTCATTGGGAACTACATGTACATTCACAAACATGTCATAGAGTCTCACACATGTATCGTATTAGTTTGAGAAAAGATGTTTCGTAACATAAGCTACATTTTGTTTGCTCAAAAGTAGTCAAGTGGTTCTGCCAGCATGACAAAATATGGAAAAGTACAGTGATAGTATCAAGATTGTGTTGCACGTAGCATGCATCAGATATGACATACAGACTGACATAAAAACCTGTCTGAGAGAAGTAATCAAATGTCAAAATTCCAAAACAGTACTGTGTGATGCAAGTCACACCACAAAAATTATAATCTGCAAGATGTTAGCTATTTTCTATCCAATCACAAATTTATTGATTACTTTCCTCCAAATAAGTATTGGAGATGAAAGCCAAAGAACTTGTTAGGAAATGGAAAGCTGAAAAAGTCAGATTTTAGCATAGCAAAAACAAATGCCATGTGAGTAACAATGGAATGGATTTGTCAATGGGTTATAAATGAACATGTAAAAGATCATGTTTCGAACCTATTCACTCAGATCTATGGTAGTGAGTCAAAAGTGTAAAAATCCAAAAAGTAACTTATTTTCAGCCATTTGCTTTTGATCATGCAGTAAAAGTACAACCTTAAATTCAAAAGTAATATATTTGTTAGTTTTGTGTATGTTTCCCTCTTGAATATCCATCTATTAAAGTCCTTGAATCTCCAGCCCAGGAATAGTGTTCAGTTCAACAACAAATAAAAAAAAAAGAGAGAAAAGGAAATAGTGTATTTAACACTAAATAATCAAGTAATTATTTGGTCTTCATTTTTTAAGTCTGACCAGTCGAAAGAGTGATACAAAAATGGTAAACAACACATCAACTTCTCTCAAGAGTACAAAATGAGTTATAAAATCCAACTTAAGAACATTGATGTGTCCACAACTACTTGCTTTGTTGCACTACTGTTGCATGATGTGGGCATGTGCGCAAGCTGGAAGTCACTTTCATTACTCACAATATGTATAGCCTGTTATATTGTTTCAAAAGGAAACCTACAAAATAAATGCTTTTCACACATTTAAACAACTATCTACACCTTGCTTGATGAACCATCAAGTCTCATTCAGTCCAAACAGTTATTTAATAGACTTAGAATTACAAAATTGTAATGAAAACATTCCATTTTATGCTGTTAACATAAAATGAAGCCTCCGAAACATCTGGAAAATTAATTCGGTATGCCTTATGTTTTTATGAAAATTATGTATGTTATGTGGAAAGTGATGGGTAAATTGTGTCTTTTTTGGTTGATATACACTGTTTAAACATATTTGTGGGCCAACATCCTCATCTGCCAATATTTCATTGCCGAATGAAGAGGTGAGTAATGTATGACACGTCTGCACTGTTTAGGAAAAATAGGTAAATCGTATAGTAAATCTATATTGGTGAGTAAACAAAGCAGCCAAAAAATTGAATGTGATAAAATATCTTTGGATATGTCATAAATGATCATTGGGTGGGTGAACAATAAATCTAATTTGATTTTATTCAGAGAAAATCACAAAAATGCAGTGTTAACATCCTTTTGAAGCCTCCGAAACCACTTTTTCTCTATAAAGTGTACTGGCTCAAAAAATTATTGTAATATCAGATTTTTTTAATTATTTTTGTTGTCTGTCCATGTCTGTTGATGATTTCATGGCATAATTTGGGGCAAACACTCAAAGAATTAATCAGAAATGTCAAATTAGATGTTTTTGCTGTTTCGGAGGCTTCAATGTGTTTCGGAGGCTTCACGTGTTAACGGAAAATTTGTACTGTCTCCTATTTCCAGAGAGTTTGGCGGATCCTAACTATTTTTGGTTTATTTGGTTAGGGCCCTATATCCTACTTTTTGACATATAGATTGGGTCACTTCTCTTATCTATATTCATATTATTTGACTAAACATTTTGTTTCGGAGGCTTCAAAACTGTTAACGGAAATTTCACTCGATGAAGTAAAATCATCACAAAATTTCAAATAGCCGTAGAATCAAGTAAACTTTGATATAAGTCTAAAGTTTAGCTATACCTTACTATTTTCAGCATAAAAGAAAGTAACCAAAACACATCCTCTAATCATTACTGTCTATCAAAGTTTGCTAACAATTGTTAACGGAAAAAGAAGCCTCCGAAACCTCAAATTTGAAGACATAGTATTCTAAAATACAGGGCCAGCTACCAACCAAACTAATTTGGTCATTTCAATTGACCATACAACTATGCTTTTAACATAAAAAATTAGATCTCTGTAGTCGCTGTAGAAAATTAACATTTCAAAAATTGTACATAAATTTCAATGCAACAAAATGGTCATTTTTAGGGTACATATGTGACTGTCAAAACAAAACGCATCAATACCTGGACCTGACTATGCTACCCAAGGTGGCTACTCATGAGGTGACTCACATGTGAAAAAATCTTTGAGATATATAAATCTATGTGTTCAGGGTGGGCCAAAAGGCTACAAATTGAAAGTTACACCCTTTACCGTAAAACTGACCATATATATATATATATATATATATATATATATATATATATATATATATATATAAACAGTGTTACACGCCTGGACGTGGTGGCAAAGACAAGTTAAAAACTGTTTAGCCCTACAGAAGCAATCGAAAATTAATAAAATCACGATTTTTTTTTGTTAACATTTACTCACCTTAAGCTTAAAGTATAAACCGTCAGTTTGTGCGACAAAAAGCCCGCTTCTATGTTTTTGCCCAAGAGCAGAAAAAAAGGTCATTAGTACCAACAGGCACGTTACTTTTTAAATTCAGTGGGATAAGCATCTGTGATGTTATGATTATTAGATTATTAGATGATTACTACAAAGCGCTTCGAGTGCCGTACGAGTGCCGATCGATTGGAGTTGCTCTGAGTCTGGTTGTATAAAGCTTCTCGAATGCAGTACGAGTTCATCTTGCATGCAGTCAGAAGGCTCCCGGAATGGCTACCAAATATGATTTGAATGTTTAAGAAATCAAACAGAATGCCATAATAAAGGAACTTGCATTTTAGTGTCTATCTTTATGTTTTTATCAACGTAATGCAATACAATACAGTAAAATGAAATAATCTGCTTGTTAGCTTGCTACAATGATATTATGATTTGATATCGAAACAATTAAATGTTTAATTGTTTAATTGTCCGGTACAAGCATCAACAAATCTCTCTCTCTCTCTCTCTCTCTCTCTCTCTCTCTCTCTATATATATATATATATATATATATATATATACATAATATATATTTATGTAATATATTATATTATATAAGAGAATGAAACAATTCTGGAAGATGGAGGAGGAGAGAATCTTAAACACTTTAATGCATTTAACAATGATGCAAAAACAGAACATGAACTTACATTCTTAATTGAGTCGACGTGCTTATACGATATTAGTTCAGGAAGACATATCTTCAACGATTAAAGAAAACACAAATTCTGTAATAGTAAAGAGATTTGTCATTTTGATAGTAAATAAATGCTTTACCGACAATGTCTGAGTTCGACAGCTTTCTGCCGTCATTTCTGCGTTCTTGTTGACTTTAAAAAATTAGAGGTCAATCGCTTTTTAGGTATGTATAAGGTTTACTTGTTATCATCTATTTTTTGATAAAGAAAAAGGTTTCAAAAAAGTGTGAACACATTGAACGATAACATGCACTAATGCGCCATGGTGTCCTGTTGCGGACATGGTATACAAATATCGACTGCTACAGAGGAAGATGGTAAAAGTATTTGCACCGAGGTGATTTTTCAACAGTGCTAGTCGAGGGACATGGCAATGTTGAGAAATCACCGAGGGCAAATAGTTTTACCATGGCCCGAAAGAAAGCAGTCGATATTTGTTTTATATCCCTCTCGAGCATTTTACTAGAGTGATGACAAGGTTCCAATTTGGATAAATCTAACGTTAGGCCGTGACAGTGCAGCAGCAGTGCGTGCAGCGCGTAGCGAACGACACCGCTGCGCTGCATGTATACATATGCCAACGGCCGTGTATTTAACCGTTGTTGATTCCGAAAGATGGAGGAGGTCCAGGACTAGTTAGTAGGCCTAAAGCGGCTTCGTTACCCTGATCATCTTCAAAATCGGTTTTACTTTATTAGAATAATTTCTCAACCGTACCTGATATGTTGTACTTCGCTGTAATTTATGAAATTCCTCCGTTAGTTGAAGCAGTCATACACTTTGTCAATTGAGCTGAACTGCATATTGATCACACACGTACACACGTACGCCATCGCACCACATATTTCTGTAATGCCGTCGGCATTGGCACGCACCGGGCTAGGCGCTAGCTAGCTACCCACAGGACTGTCGCTATCTAAAGTATCGCTACTACGCGCACTGCGTACATTCTAAAATGAGAAATGTAGATATCGATCACACGATCACGATTGGGTGCAGATCGTGGATTCGCAAAAGTACTGTATCACGCTGGCTAGTAACTCTTTGCACCGCATCCAGCTGCTCGTAGCTAGCTAGTAAAACTACACTATTTTCGTGCTCTGTATAATCCTATGGCAAGAAGCTTTACATGAGGGATATAATACGGACTATTACTGGCCAAGCATCATGGCACCGTGTGTTTAAAGAGAGATTACAATTAATCACAACTCAAACGGTTTATTTGACAAGGACATTACTAATACCTAAGTAAATGAATACACTCGAACTATCAAACGTGCATGATTCATCAATAATCATTGACGCAGTGAGGTCAAACTGAAAAACATCAGCATGATCGTGTTTGCATAGTAGAACCAACTGCACACTTTTAATCAGAGCCAAACCACCACAGACCAACCTCTTATCGTTTTACTTGTACATTTGTGTTTCATTTGGATTTCTAGATACTGCACTATACGCAAGCAATTATACCTAACTTCACGTTTCAGGAAACACTGCTAAAGAAACACATACATGACCTAGCCATAGCTTATATCCATCATTTAAACTTACTTACGAATATTATCTGTCATTGCATCCATACGCAGTACAAATCAGTTCATGTCGAGCATTTGGCGTAATCAAATAATAATCATTATGAACTTCATAATCACAGTATCATGTAAATATATGTAGTGACGAGCATGCACCTTCCCATGCCACCACCGGTTATCGGAGGCTCAGTGGCATTGCAAGCATGCCTACCCACTCTCCACGGACTATCTTGCCACACTGAGATGCAAAGTATCGATGTGAGAAGTGCAGTGAAACCATGAGGTTGAACCAACCCTCTCAGGGCAACAGAAAGAAAGTACAATAATACACAGTTTAAAGCATGGCACAATACCCGGATATTTACTAGGAATGCACATACGAGTAGTTGCTTGAATGTGTGGATGTATACAAATTGACAAGATTAGTGGAGAAGTTTCTACTTGCAAAACTGTTGTTACATGCATATAAAAGGAAAGAGCTCACCCAATCCAGAATGTTCTTGGAAGTGCCTACATACTTAGACTAGGTGATACAATACACACACTGTACACAATACATGTTAACTTGTAGCCCAGTGTTTTAAGAGCTATTTTTACCATGCACATAATTAGACAGTGAGTCAGAGTACCTGAAAGGATCTCCAACTCACAGGTATGTAGCCCCGGGTTGGAGAATGGCAGAACATTCAAGAAAGGTCGGAGGTACCTATATAAGCCACTGATATTTTGAAGTAGGAAGAGAACCCAACACCTCTGCTCTGAGAGTTATGTCACTTTTGGGTCTAAAGCGACTTGTTATAGTCAGTCCTGTGTTACCTGCTGACCTATGTTTTATGGAGATAAGGCCTGGGAGACATAATATTATTGTCTGCGGATAATTATTAGTCTACATTGGAGACTAACTCCATTTTCATATCTATAGACATTGCTACGTCGAAGCAGTGACGGGCTGGATTCCTAGCGGGATATTATTTTGATACTGGATTATCATTTACGCATCGACTGCAGTCGCCATAACGTCTGGATTCTACACGTATCGCTGTGGATTTACACTTAGGATTACAGTGACCTGTGCAAAGTGATTTACGTCTGAGGGATTATTCATCGGTGCATCGAGAATCATTAAATCTGTGCCTCGAACATCATCTTTGAACATTTCAAGTGGAGTACATGGAACTTGTGATTTTTACTTTCGGCTGTAACACATATAAGTGATCTTATATCAATTACACTGATAGAACAGTGATTGTACCGGAAATATCACTGTTTAAATCGCCTGACGAACAATAATATTGGTTCTTTTGTGCGATCATTCTCAGTGTGATTTTGTTTGTAACATAGTAACAAGGGGTAGTTTGCAAAATATTCCTCCAACAATATTTTTTCTTTCATTTTTTGTGCTAATTAGTTTCCACTCGAAAACATTTTCTCACCTTGCTTGCTTTACCAACTGACACATTCGCAGATACTTATAAGCATACCCGTATTACACGGAGTCTTTTCTTGGATTTATATGCTGTTGTTCATTGTTACCGTATCGTGTAACTATGATCTTGTTTATTTAACAATACACAGAAGTAGAAAATGCCGGGTCATATCAAATCGGATTCATGTCTTCATAAAAGGTGGTTAAGGTGCTCTTGCCCATCCTAGCAGGCTGCCCTTAACACAGATTGTCTTGGCGAATACATTCTTCGGTTTTGCCATGTACTGCGGCGTATTTCCCACCACCTTCACTGCCAAGCTGGTGATCTGTCCACTTTTGAAATCCAAGCCTATATTGATAGATTGAGAGGAAAAAAAGAGGCAGTCTGAAAGAAACTCTATTAAAAGCAATGAAATTATCGCGTCTCTGCCTGTACGTTTTATCCCCTTTCTTTTTTATCGGTGTGTTTGCATACATGTATCTGCAGTGCGCGGTTGTCAGTATAGATTGACACATTATCTAAGATAATTCATCTTCCTCTACGATTGGTATGGACATCACACATTTGCTAAACTTGATGGCCTTGCATAGATGTTGGAAGGTTGCACTGTTTAGAATGGGAGAGGTAGAGAAGGAATTAATCACGCAAAGAATGTTTCACAGATGCCAAAAAGAAGTTTCAGGCAGATTACTTCTTTCCATAATAGTAGGCCATCCATTTATACCTGTTTGGTGGTTGTGCAGTCACCTATCGAAATATGTTATTTTTGATAATCACCACTCATGTGAAAGTGTTGTCTTATCGGAGGAATAGTGAGACATAAGGGAGGCAAACCAGTCGCCAGAGTATATAGTTCTGTCAGTTTTCAAAAATATATTACATTTCTTTATTGTGTGTGTTATACTAGCCAGTGTTATTTCAAAAAAAGTCATTTCCCACTTTTGATCCTTAGTACACGTACTTTGAAAACTATATGTCAGATTACACTGTCATTGGTATGAGTAATAGCTGAATAGGGTACATTTTGGTTGAGAATGTGGATGAGAATGTGAAAGCTTAAATCATTTCATTAAATCCATCATTTATTTCAAAGTTAGGTTCTAAATTTTGGTCAAATTTTAACCCTCTATACAAAACGTTAACACTACACAGGAACTAATGGTGTGTATGTGAGGCTGTGCTTACGATTACCCAAAACAATGGACATGAATTCTGTTCATTAATGGACCATGACTTTGTGGTGTGCTATAGAGCCTATTGTCTAATTTCTTCGTGACAATTCTTGTTATTCTAATCATAGAACCTCTTCTGTTTTATTCTTGTGTCAGTGTCAATGCCACTGTAAAGCTATTCAGTTTATTACTCAAACCCTCTGACGATCAGTGACGATAGATCTCACATTTGGCCTACCACTGTAATACCATGACAATTGTCAAAAAAAAAAAAGGAAAAGGAAAGGTGTCAAGGTTTTTTGTTTGTTTTGTTTTGTTTTGTTTTTTCCAGCATTAATGTTGTTGACGAGTCCGGGGTCATGATCTCGGTAAGGACAGTCAAGTTGCCGCCTCGCTCGGCGCAGCAGAGCCTAGTTCTAAAATGTTTCAAGGAGGTTTGAATTGTTACCCCCCTGAATATGTCGTTAGATTGATGGTAGATCCTGTACTCATCCGTGTGTTTACACAATGCTTAGTTCTTCACGATGTCGTGCCGACCACAGAGCTCAGCTCAGAAAGCTTGCTGTGCAATTACGATTTGTACACGGGTACACACACACGCACACACACACACACACACACACACACACGTTTATTATACACAATACTATGACTCTTTGCAAGAGTTTTGCGTCCAGCGTAATGAATATTCACGAAGGGCTCGCACTTTTGGTGAGGAGAATGGTACATTTGCGGCTGCGCGTAATGAATAACCATGAGGTGGTCTCTAGCTTGGTTACGAAAAAAAAAAGGCAGACATGTTGTCAGTAATCATATTTTACTGATGAAATTATTATTATTATTACATATAAACAAAGAAGTGACTTTCAAGGCGTTCCTTATAAAGAGACAGATGCCTTCATATTGTTTATTGTCCATAGAGTCAAAAGACATACAATCATCACTATACAAGGCCAATGGAATATCGCAGAAAAAGAAAAGGTGTGCTCACATGATTGAGTTTCGATCTAATGTGCATTGCCGGGGCAGACATGATGTCATTAATCACATTTTTTTTTTTGATTAAATTATTATTATTACAGATTGACAAAGAAGTAACTTTCAAGGCGTTCCTTATAAAGAGACAGATACCTTCATATTGTTTATCGTCCATAGAGTCGAGAGACATACAATCGCCACTACAAGGCCAATGGAATACCGCACACATATTATTGATTAACATGGCCTTGTTCAGTACACGTCAGTTCATAAAAGGGGAAAAGCCTTTCCATGCAGGAATAGACATAGAGTGTACTGTATGTATCAAAGCAAGTCGTTGTCAATGTTCTTTGTTTAGCTTTGCTTCAACTTTTTAGGGTTTTGGATACAGGCATATTGACTAAACCCTCTTTCAAATGGACTGACAAAAATGCGAAAAACCCAGGAAAATATCAGCGAATGATAACTGTCACATGTGTGAAATTTCCAACAGGCGCACACTCAGCACTGCGAACAAATTTTGGACAATTCACAATAATTATCTCTCACGTCTAAGCTCAAAACATTTTTATTCTGAGGAAATTCAGTAAAATAGTGTCGCAAAATACAAATGAAACTTAGAAAAAAAAAATGTGTATCGAACGAGGCGAAGTTGCTACATACAGAATTGTTAACAGCCAATCAGCAAGTTTACTGTCCAACCAGCCTATATATCACGAAACTGAAGACCACACATACTGTATACTCACATACTGTATACTCGATTGGAACAACACGCGACGCTCCAACAAAATGAGTCGTAAGTCGCATGGGGAGTTTTCCCGTAATGAGCCGAAAATGAAGGGGAAGCACTGCTCGGGTCAAATTTTTTTTTTTATGACGGATTTTGATTCCTTGATGTTTTATCTATTTGTACAGAAAATTTCAGCGTGTAAAAACGAGAACAAGTGTCCCAAATCACAGTTTTCTGAGACCATTTTTTTCGGTTACATTTTTTTTTCGAACGGTCGTCTTTGCGTTGCGTTTCGCACCTATTGTTCTCGCCCGATCGAGACTCCGCCTCCGTTGCTAGGGCGTATGCTAATGAGCATTGCTCTTGACCCCATTGAAGACAAAACAAAGCATGGTGCGTGCGGCGGCGGCGAGGGCTTTAGAATTACGCAATAACAGTGAGCTGACCAAGGCTATCAATTGTATGACCAGCGAGTTGCGTTTGATACATGCACTACATTTCATGAAGTGGTGATTGATATGACTCACAAATGGCGCTGAAAATTTTTATTAATTTATAATACAATGAGCTAAAATGATCTTATATCGAACTTGAAACCTCTCTAGTGATGCGTGTGTGTACTTTTACAACGGTTATTGGCCTCATTAATGAATTCATTCAAATGATTATAACTTTCGTTCCCTGGTATGTGACTTGGTGTTTAAAGTTCATCTTTGGAGATATAGTAGGGCCTAAGTTGTCAATTATTCTCGTTTTTATAAAGTCGATAATTCGTGTGATAATTAGCCAAATGTATGTAATGCGTAATATTATTTCCCTGGTTAATAAAAATTATTGCCCTATTTACTTATGATGGTTTGGGCCATGACGGCATGGAGAGAAATCGGAAGACAAACATTATTATTATGCCCAAATAGCTCGTGTTCCCTTTGGAGCATATTCTGACTCTTGTCATCTGTGTATTTTTTAGAAGTAAGACCTATTTGAGAAAGTGACAGAAAGCTGTGTCGCTACTCAAAAGTGTGCTTCTTCATTTTTTTTTTAATCAGAATGCTTGTAATGATAGCTGTTTGTCGTGTATTACGTGTAGCCGACATGTGAGAGGTCAAGTCTGCAAAGAATTTGGCTAACAGCTTTGCGAAGTAGCAGCGCTAATTGCCTATTGAATTGTGTATTGTGAGGAATTCGAATGAAAGAACTCGGGCGACACTGTTCACGCCTTTTATCCGAGTAAACCCCGCATCAACGAAGCGTTGAACAATGAAAGGTAAACTTTCTGCTATCAAGGGGTGGATAATCACGCAACCAGTATTCTTTCTTCGCCATTGATAGCAGAATCAGTGACATACTGTAATGGAGCAACAGTGTTGGAGGATCGGCATTATGTCTGCTAATTTGTAAAAGAATTTTTCAGTCCCCTTTTGTGTTCAGAACCACAGTCAGGGACGCTAACTTACTTTATCTCTTACAAGCTATCGTTACTATCTTAAAACGTGAATTTTATGAAAGGTTAAAAGCGATCGCGGAATCAGTTCTTCTGCGTGACACCAGGCTTTTATAAAAGCATACCAAGCTTAAATCGTTTACCTGTATAGAAAGGGCGGGAATACACACTTATCGCAATAATCCGGATTTGAGAGTGATACACTCTACTATTTTTCTTCATCTTTACCCCGACAAAGACCATGGTAATTCAAAACAAACAAACAAACAAACAAACAAACAAACAAACAAACAAACAAGCAGTTGCATTATATCAGAACGTACATAATTTTTGTGTTTCATGTATGTATAGGTCATCTCTTGATGTATAGTAGACATTTGTTGTGTTTTTTTTTATAGCGTTTCCTAATAAATGCCTTTAGCGAAAACCCAACACAACTTTTATCAAGGAGGGAAGGGAACTTAAATTTGAATATAACATAGTTTACAAAAATCAGACACGTAAATAAAGCAATCATATACATCCGCATGGCCGATTGTAATCTCTTACTTTGACTATTAAACATGATCGCCTGCATTTACATGCTTTTTCGAATTTCTTGAACTTGCCTAATTTTCTCTTTCTTTCTTTTTTTAACAATTGCTCGCAATATTTAAAAATCGTAACACAGTCTGCTATCCCAAAATATAATGTTCCATTTGATTCGGCACTTATTAATGGTCGGGTGACGCCAAATGTTGGAAACTCGAGCGATGATACATGGCATTTTGTTTGTTGGTTTTCGTCTCATCGCTCAAAAGAATTTTGACTACGATTACAGAAGGAATCATCTACAAGACTTAACTGATGGTTTACAGAAGTGATCATCAATTCAGTAAGGATAAGTCAACAAGTCATGAATTCACTTTACCCATCATGTCTAATCGCACTACGACATTGTTGAGGTAACCGCGCCTTTTTATTCTCATAGTTCAAACTAATTCTAAACATAATCAAAACAAATAGTTCTTTATATAATTTCTAAAAATACACTAAAGATGGCCTAAGTCAAAACTTTCTACAAAGATTGCATACGGCAATCTTTACTGGCCTAAACAAGTTTTCTAGAGCTATCAGTTCCCCCTATGACGATGACTTCGATTGCGTTTTGAACTTGTACCGAACTACTTTCAAAACGGCTATTACCTTTACAGTTCGATTAATGAACCAGTCTTTTGAATTCATAACCAACATTCGTAATCGTAACCATCACAGTAACATAATCCTGTCAAGAACAGTTGGAAAATGTAAATGCTATAATGATAGCGCAAAATAATTAAGTAACGATTATCTTCATACATTCTAATTCCTAAGTGATGTCGCTACGAAAATGACACATGGTTTGACTACTGCTTCAAGCAAATAAAAGTAAAAAGGAATGGGATATACTTCTAATGATAATACCACGCCGTACAATGCATTCCACTGTATTTGGTAACGTTTGATTACGTTTCTGTGCGCTTTACGTACAGAAAATAAAAGGCAGATTGATGCTATCAACGTGCTAACGCACAACGCATTAAAATACATCTTGCACAATGTAATGTTTTAGTATACGGTTTGAAACTTTGAATTTGCGAGTCCTTTATAAAGTTATAAGGGTTATTACATTATCAAGCAAAAATTAAAGTATTTAGGGTTTCGGATTTGCCCAGAAGACTAACAATGCTTCATACATGTATGACGATCGTTCGCAACAGAGACAATCCGCTTCAATAGATATACAATGTAATTCTGTTTTCATAAATTGAAAGAGAAACGTAAAGAAGTCAACTTTTTAACTTCATTTAGCTTTCTCACCAATTGAACTTGATTTGATCTGCCATGCATGATATCGCTGTGTACAGTGTGTTCTATTGATTCTATTAAATTATTTAATTGGCGTGCTTGTTTTTTATGCAGAATATTACAGGTAAGTATAAATTCATAATGTTTGTACATATGACATGTTCGTTGTTTTGTATTTTCATTTGTATAATATATCACGTGTCCATTATCTGATTCTGACCACGAAAATATGGCGACTGTTTAAATGCGGAGTACGTACTGGAAAACTAATGTCTCCTGCCAGTATAGACAAACTAATTTCTAGTCTATCCCCGCTTGAAATGGAAATAGAAAAAAAAAAACCAGAAGTTCGACTTTCAGCACATTTCAACCGTTTTGTATAGTGCCTGATACATGTAATGGACATAATTCTTTAGCGCATAAGCAATCACACAACTCTCGGGAACAAATGTATGTCTTAATGATTGTATCTCATGGAAGAAAACTCGTCTCCTTGCCTCAATTTTAGCTCCTTCCTTTTCAAGCTTGCGGGAAAGAAATAGTTGAACATCAATCGCAATCATAAAGAGAGGCACACCCTTAAAAATAAACACAGGAGTACTGAGACACACTACGAAATAAAAACGGGCCTTTTATCACTAGAAATAAAAACGGGCCTTTTATCACTATTGACAACGCATGGCATTGAAATGCTTTTTTTTTTTGGGGGGGGGGGGGGTAATACAATTGATTGTTCTGAAGGTTCGTTAATCACACAAAGAAATATGGTTCGCTATTAGCTTAGGTTCGTTAACAAGAAAATCAAATGCGGTTCCTTTTCCGGTGGTTCCTTTACCCGAAAGTAATCAAGCAAACATTTTTATTTTAGTAAGGTTTGAGAATACAAAACGAAATGAGGAAGGCCTAAGTATTAATTTCGAATATTTGTCAGTATAATTATCTATCTCAAATGCAGAAAGATTGTAACTGTAAATGTGATGTAAAAAACAAGTTAATGGTTCTTTTTTTGCTGTGGTATTACAAAAGTGACCGAAAATAAGGAGTATATTTATGAAACAATCATAATATAAACCCAACGTGAAGCTGTCATGCCTACATCAATCTTTGCTTCTGATATGAATAGTATGTGCAGCATTGGCAAGTGCGATAAGCGATAATTACTGTGGACGCAACGTCTATAAAGGAATGCCTAATATGGCGGGAATTCAGAATGTTACGACTGTATACAGCTGCAGCAGAACAGACGCGAAAGCAGTCTTTGATGCTCTGCAACATTACGACCATGTGCATAATTTGAGAGTTTTTAGTACATGCAAAGAACACGATCTCAAAAGACGACTATCGTTAATTAACTTCATTGATTTTCTCTACCGATGCTGTCTTTTGAACTCCCGCCTACAATGGGTTCACAGGTTCTATTTAGCTATTGGTACTTGCTAAACGTTTCTATTGACAACAACATGGGAGGAGAATAGAAGCGATCAACGCCCTCACTAAAAGACGCTTCTCGTAATACGCATTGCGTGCCTTTTTTCTCTCTACTGTTTCCTATTGTTTGTGAGTTCAAAACTTGCGGCAAACTACACCTCAGCCGACACACAATGCGTACCGACTCATTCATGCGGCAGCAGCGGCACGGACACAAACGCACCGAAGTTTACATTCGGGCTGCCGTATTGGTCAGAATCGTTAATGATAGACATGTCCTGCGATTGGTTAATTATCTTACACACCCAAGCTATCGCCTTATATGGTAGGCGTGCGATGGAGCGTAAACGCCGTCGCTAAGCAGGACTGTTGTATTGTTTCGTCCCGTGAAAGAAAGAGGTCGTGAGCTTGAACATAGCCTGAACTTTGAGAGCGATTTTCTCCGTTATTTAGAAAATGGACTGACATCATAAGCGTAGTTAATATTCGTTTTTATGATCTATAGGGATGTCGAAATGAGTTGTATTATATATCAGTGTAAAGCTTAGAGTCTGTAGAATTCACATATAGGCGTAACTACGATTTCATTTTTTGCGACTTTTGACTCATTCCGACGGAGCGCATCACCTATATAGATACGGGAGGAGAGCAAAGAATAGTGGAGGTCAAAAGCTTTCAAAATACGTAATAGCTTATTCTGATTTAAAAAAAAAAAAAATCTCAGAACAGAGTATAAAACAAAATAAACAAGATACACACGACAAATGAAGAGCTTTTTCGCAAAAACCGATAAGTGCGTATTTGCCAAATGGAGATATTTGCGATTAAAGGTCATAAAGAGAATAATAAGATTTTTTTTTGTTTTTTCTACCATAACTTCAAAAATGTACCTTTATATTTAGTGACCAATATATCATCTAAAATGTATTATTTTGTACTTTATGGCGTACTTCAAAATCTCCAAAAATGGACTTATCGGCTTTTGCGAACAAACTCTTTAAATGTACCAACGGAGTAGCGACATATGGACTGCGGCACCAGCTTTGGAATTTGACCACGCGTCATCTGACATTGCGTATGAACGTGCGTAGAGGGGCTGCTTTATCCACAAATCAAACAAAGCTTTACTCAACTTATAGATGTTACTGATATCATAGCATATGCATTTGTGTAAACAAATAAACCTGATTCAAGAAATGTCATTGATGCAGAAGATGATATTACTTGTAGTATTTGAAGGAGAATCAAGATCCACAATCAATCAAAGTTCAATGAAAAAGCTTTGCGAAACATTACAAACATTTGTTGCATAATAAAGCAAAACAAATGTGCACTCAAAACTAACAATGTCTCCAATTGTTGTAACCACTATTTCTTACGTTTGTACGTGTTACACGATGACAGAAAGCTCCTGAGAACAAATTAGTATCGTTATCCACTCTATAGCAGCGTTATCCACTCTATGTATTTGTATTCTTGATCTGTTCGGTTATAATAAAGAAAACTGCCTTTCCCGAGGACTTCGTAATAAAGGGAGTCTACTGTAAACAGAGTGAAAATCTGCTCATGTCGAATATTGACATTTAGGAAATGAAATAACCTCTCAAACGGCTTCATGTGTGTAAAAGCATACCAGAATATACAGCTAGAGTTACTTGAGGTGAAATGTTCTTACAACTATTTTTAAAACTTCTTTCTCTCTACTTCTTGCTTTCATACTACATTTTTCATATTTTTTTTTTTTATGTTAGCAACAGCCTGTGCAGATATATTCTTCAAGATTGACAACGTGAAATCAATGTCAATAGATTCAAATAAGTGGTTTCAAGCTTTGTAAAGCACTCGTCTCACTCACCTCATTCTCTCTACATATACATGTAATATCTACACATTTTTTGTTGTCGCAATGTGATGGCAGAATGACTCTTTTTTTTCTTTTCTTTTGTCTTCGAGAAGTATGCATGATGTATGTTTTTGAACATTTTCTTTTTTCCTTTCTCTTGTCGTATCTTCAAGCTGCATGTTCATTTGACGACAGTCTTGTTATTGTTGTTGTTGTTGTTCATTTTCCATCTGTGAAGATGGCTGGATAGCCCATATTCAGTTACACTAAGCTGGTCTTCTATGGGGTCCAGTTGGATGTGGGGTGGGACCACTTCACCGGGTTAGACACCCTGCTCTTTGCGATGAATGAATGAAGCGGGATCTTTTACGTGCATGAGCTGTGACTCTCTCATACACGGGACATCCATTTTATGTCCTATCCGAGGGACAGAGTGTTTTTCCTCTTACTAGAGGGGACGGTATGTTTACACACAACATTGCTCAGTCCAGACTCGGGTTCGAACCCGGGCCGCGTGATCGTGAGGCAGACGCGCTACAACTGTGTTCTGCATTTACACTCCCAATACATGTACATACATAGTTCGGTCAGATCATTTGATTCACTATATCCCGAGGGGTTCCCAATTGACGTGCTCTCTTATTCTTTTTCTTCAATCTGTACACGTATATCTCATTTATGTTCGGATGTAGGCCTACACACTGTATGTCTAATTGTCTTGAAAATAAAAAGAAATAATTGTTGTTCATTTGCAATATAAATTCGATGCCGAAAATTTCCAATAACTTCATTAGAAATGAATTGAAAAAAAAAATCGAAGCTGCTCTTCTTATTGCTCGGCAAAGATCGTAAGATCCCGAACACAGTGGTAAAACGGGGAAATGTCTAAACATTACTGTATTGTATTGAGCACTATCTGGACTTAAAAAAAGTAGGGTTTTGTTTTCACTGTAGAAGCCTTTATATTGATGTTATTCGTTGAGCAACTCTACAGAAGTCCACAAGGTCACGCCATATCAGAATAAGGGTGCTGGTCCCCCGGCAGGTTGCGACTAGGTGAACTCCTCCCTACGGTAGCTGGTTGCCCTGGACGCAGACGGTCATAACGTATTGTGGGGTCGTTATGCTGATGTATTGTGGTATACTGCCCGCCAACATCACTGCCATATCAGATCTCCCATTGTGCAGCATTGTTGCTATATGTTGAGAGGGGAAAGCGAGTTTAAAGGAAAACTTTGTTAAAGCCCATAAAATCACCACTTTCTTCCGCTTACAGTTGCTATGTGTGTGTATAAACCATTGTGCAGACAAAGTTATTTGTTCTAAAGAACTGTTTACATGTATATAACAAAAATGCCATTACATTGCTTTTTATGTTAGAAAAGTGCCACCAATATCATAAAATTTCCAGGAAAAGGATACCATGTTTACCTTTACTTTTTCTTTTCCTTTCGGTTGACTAAAAACTATGGAGGATGTTTTCATATCAAATTATAGGTTCCTAACATAATACTAAAGCCAACAGTGAATGGACAAAGTACACATTTTAGTGTTTTGTTAGATTTCTCTTGAGTTGTTTCGCGTAAAATCATATAAGACCGATTTTGGTGCTTTTCCTCTATATTTGTTGATGTTTTCTGTGTTTTTGGATTACTTACTGCGCTTTGAGTTTTAAGATTTCGTTATGCAACGACGGATGAAGAAGTCGCATCACGAATTATAAACTCTTTTTTTTTTATAATTCATGTCCCCTTCCCAATGCTCTCTTTTTCTTTTTCCTCACAGGTAAGAGTTGTATGGAGCGAAGTTTAAAGCACGTTTAAGGCTTTACGAAAAAGGATTACAAATCTCGAACAAATTTTGTTTCTGTCCGTTATACCCTTCCTCTTCCAGTATAATCATGAAATAGAAACATACATATGGCATATTTGTCAATTTTTGTAGGTAAAGAAAGACGGAGAAGGAGAGAGTGGAGTTGCAAGAGTTGAGACTAATGGAGAAATAAATGATAGAATATCTCGTCGCGTACTGAGATCAGGCGGGTTGTACAGGTTGGCGAGAGCGACGCTGTTACCGTCGGGTGGGTATGGGCATCTCCACTCTCCCGTCTCGCCTCGGTCTCCAGCTTCCCAAGATGACTGGGTTGGCGGCCAGCAGCATGAGCAATCGAACCACGACCAGGAGTGTATCCCGCACCGTTCATTAACGGCAGTCGCGAGGGCAAGCACGTAGCTACCGTTGTAGGGCACAGGCACGTAGGCGTCACGTTGTTTGCAGTTTGCACGTGCGTCTTGCACGTTCGAGTCACTACAAATGATATCTGGCGACGAAATTATGTCTACAAATGAAATTATGGAATAATTTTATTCATTTACAAATCACCAAAAAGCGTTGGAAAATGACTGAAAAGCGTAATTAACAATTAACGCACCAATTGAAGTCATTAGTAAGACAACATGTCATTGTAATTTCTCTTTTCCAATTGGGTGAAATACAGTAGAGGATACTAGTACTTATTACGTAAGACGTGAGGGCAACACAGTTTTTACTTTTTCTGAAAACGTAGCCATGCTCACAATGTGATTTCCTGTTAAAGAACAAAAAAAAAAAAACCACTGTCAAGGGATCAATGATTCATAATCATCATAAAAGTCTACGATCCTTGATAACCAGTCTAGAGCAGTGTATAGTGAAGTCCAAAATTTCCACGATTAATTAGTGCTTTACAGTCCAGACACTACCTTTATGAGATATCATTTAGAGCAGTCTGATGCCAAAAACGTTAATAGGTACAGTAAAACCTGAAATATCAATAGTCGTAGTCTCCAATACATCACACAGAGGTCGATGATTATATCATACATATTTTCTATCAGCTTGTTATGATTTAGAAAAATAACTTAATACCTATTTCAGTCACAGCAGGCGTTGTCAAAGGTGAAGTGGTAGGTAAAGTCGTGGAAACTGAAAAGGAATTAAAAAAAAAAACATGGCGCAATAAACTCTATAGGGGCTATCGAAAAAACAAACCCCGAACAAACAAGACGGTAGTCCATATTTAGAACTTTTTTTCATAATTGTTAATTATGGAGAGCGTCATGCTGGTTGTGAGGAAAGGAAAAATCTTCTTCTTTTCACCGATATCTAATTCTGTTGAGAAATGACTGAGCACTTCGATTTTGAAAGCAACAATGACAAGTTACACTTTTTCAAGTTGGAGTGTCATCATGAAAGAACGTTGAAAATCTTACTGAAATAAATGAGATCTGTCAATGAAAGTTGTCACATTTACAAGCCATCCTGTATAACTGCAGGTTTGTGTTCAGGGTTTCTTCCTATTTTTTTTTTTTTTATGATTCGTCACCTTCAATATTCTATGGGCACCTGTTCAGGTAATCCCACAAATCCACTGTTCTCTGTTCATAATCAAACATAGCTCGATGTGTTGACCACAAGGCCATGTCTTGAATATGAACAAAGAAAATGGATTGTGTTGGGCTTGTCTTTCAGGGAGTGAAGGTTATCGGACAGAAGGCCACGTTGATGGTTATGATCCATTAATGGAAAGAGGAATCCAAAAACACAAACCTGCAATCAAATACGTTCTAAGAACAATACAGACTGTAGCATAATAATGCACAGCAAACAGATACGTCATTTCAACAGGTTATCCCCTCCCAGACAAGAGAGACGTTGCATTTTCAGAATTGAAATTCAGCAATCTCGTGCACACTTTGGGTGAAATATTTGGACAGTTGTCTATCACAAAAAAAGCAAGAAAATCTTCTCATCTCAAGTGATATGCTTGCCCCTTCCCCTTCCGATCGACACCCCTGATATATACAGTGTCTCTGTGAGGTTGGTATATGAATTATCATCTTGCAATTTCAACTTATGCAGTGGAATGAAATATTACCAACATTACTCTGTACCTGTTTTTTGACGGGGTAAGCATGCGAAATGTCTACCGATACCCCTCAAAATAACTGCCGGTTCGACCTCGATGGCCGCAAACTCCATTCCAATTGGTGAGATGATCTCGCTACATGGTCGTTCCGGCATGCACAACTTCGGATCTTTTGATGTATCTACAGGGAACGCTGTGTGGGATGTGTGAGGAGGGCAGGACGCCACACAACAAACTTTTGCTACGCATTGTGAGAAAAGGCAGAGAATTGGTCATTCAAAACAAGACGGACGCACCAATCAATCATCGTATAAATATTTAATTATTACCATAGGCTATACATATACCACTAGGCCAGTTAGAGGAACAAAAATAATTAAGGCCAGTGCAAGGCCAGTGTTTCATCCTGTCCCTCAATCGTTCTTTCTAATTATAGCTTATTAAATTTATGCATGTACTGTAATTATGAAAGGGTTAAAGGGTGTGTAGAGTTCTGGTTGAAGTGAGGATTAAGCTTTAAAGATTTTGCGAGATATTCCAAAACTACTCTATGAGATGTTAAAGAGCATGCAATTCTAAGGGGTATCAAACGTTTATTTGATGAAAATCAGTTTTTAAATGGCTGAGATATCCAAAAACAAGGTGAAACAAAGACATCCTAATAAAAGGCGTGGCCTGTCGCCTTTTATTATTATCACCTTTTTTGTTGATATCTCAGCCATTTGAAAACCAATTTTCATCAAATAAACGTTGAATCCTTTTTGAAATAACATGCTCTTTCATAAGTCATAACAGGTTTCTCATTACCTCACTTAGGAATCTTCAAAACATGAATCCCCACCTCAACCAGTACTGTACAGTCCCTTTAACATTTTATGATAGAATTGAAGAAATTGAAAGACAGAGGCAGTGATCTTACCTAAGAGACTTATGACACAGAGAACGAACCATATGCGGTTTCCAGAATGTCCTGGGCGAATTTTGACCTGAAATGATAAGAAATCAAATATTGAATTGTAAATGTAAAATTCAGTTTGTTTCGAAGGAAAACCTTTATATTGCTAGACCCATAGGTCGCGCCAGGGATTCTCTTCTTGTTTTTTTCAAGTCCGTGTGGGATATATACTCAAAATTTACCCCCTCCGCCGCCACGGCTTAAGCGTGTCAAGTTATCTACTCATAGTCGCTTGTGTTCATCTTTTCCTTGCAATATGCAACCAGACTTACTTCTCCATGGTTCCTCGTCCTCGATCCCCGTCCCCTTCGGTCCTCCATATCGGCTCCTTTGTTTGTCCTTGCAAAGGTTTAGCATTAAGTACCCAAAACATGGAACACAAGTTAAGTCCAGGAGAGTATCATTAGTGCATGTTGCACATCCACAACCGCATACTTGCTCCGTCCTGTTTAGGAATTTCCTACAAAGGGCAAAGGTCAAAAGCTCGTTGAAAAACAGAAACCTTGGTGGAGCGCAATCTCTTTTGTAAAGACGAGGTGGATATGATATCGTCAATTAAATTTTACTGCTGTGATTACCATCATTACCAAGATTACAGACGAATTAGAAAAGTGGCCTTCACGTCTTCAAAGCGCAGAGACAATATTTCATTATCGTAATGGAGTCAGCGGACGTTCAATTATCACCCGGCATTGAGACAAATTGGCTTATATCAAAGTAATATGACACACTTTCGTTGCGTTCAAGTACGTCAGCAAGAATAGAAAGGCCTTTCAAAAATGTCGATATACAAATAATAAATGAATACGAAATTCTAAAAAGTCGTAGTCAATGAGTTTTTCTTTGTTTCCATTGCATGTTTTTATATCTCTTGTGTATTTTCTGATTAAAAAAGAAAAAAACACGTTCTGCTGGAGTTGTCTACCTTGACTTTGATTTAGATAGCATAAAGTCAACGGTAATTGAAAACAATTGCAGAAGTTTGTTGAGCTGAAATAATAAACTTATAGGATTCTTCAGTTTCACCTGTTTCGTCTCAAGCGTGATGTTTTGAACTTTCCCGCTTTCTGTTTGTTTAATTTAAAGGGTGTGTGTTGCGACACGGATTGTCGCCCCTACACGGATTGTCGCCTCCTGCTCGTGCACATGATAATTTAGTGTCAGTTTGTGCGTGTGTGTGTGTGTGTGTGATGGAAGAATGTGTTTATTATGTCAGTTTTTTGCGTATGTGTTTTTTAGCTGCGCGTGGGGAGGGATACCTAGTAAGCTGTTGCTGGCATAAACGTTGATATTGATTTTATCAGCAGCTTTGAATTTGATGAGTTTGTTTGGCAGATTTGTATAATTATGAATTCGGAGTGGAGCTTGCGTGCGAGCAGATGCTGCTTTTCTGCATACGGTCCATTATGTCTTATTTATCAACATTGGGAAATCGTTTCATCAGGCTCATTCGTCCGAAGGCTCATTATTCCGAAGGTTCGTTATTCCGAATTTCATTTTTGGATCAACGAACCTCTAGGTATAGGGAATTGTGTGTTTCGGATAAATGAAGCCTCGGAAAAAAACGAAACTTCGGAATAACGGAACCTTCGTGTGTGTGTGTGTGTGTGCCTGTGTGTGTGTGTGTGTGTGTGTATGTATTTGGGTTGGTGAATGTGGGTGTGGGATGATTTAGGTTTTGTTTAATCAGGGGTTGGTTGGTTGGGGATTGGATTTGAAGAAGGATAGTTATAAATGGTATGACAGATGTTGGTAGGATTTAATATTTAGGATAGATGTAGGCCCTAGATTTGTTTCGGATGGGGAGGGGAGGGGGTGGTCGGGTTTTTTATGACTGCTTTCATTCTAGATTCGTGTATTGTATTTGTGTTTTTTTTTATGTATATGCCCTTGTAAGTAAGAAGGTGTTACATGATCCAAACCAATGTATTCAAGGAATATAGGTTTGGTAGGGCCCTACATGTCAAAACTTTCTCGTGAAGAAATAGTTAGTAGGGTTGGTCTATAATCGAGTTATCTATGTTGAAGTGAGATTATTTGTGGTATAAATTGACAAATGGATTTGTTTCTGTTTCGAATTGCCATTTGTAACTTTTTTTTTTCATGTTACACCCAGAATGAGTCGATTTATGAATGATTTGAATGAAATCAATGAATATCAAGGAAAAAAGTGTTGAGTTGGTTTATTTGCATTATGAGGATTTGTTTGAGTGTTTGTTGGTGTTTGTTTGTATTACGTATGTATTAGCGGTGTGCAATGACAGTTCGTTTGTGCTAAAATCAAGTAACGATTGACAAATTTTTTACGGCGTGTGGAAATTATTCGCTCATGCATAAAGCATGCCAAACCTATTCTGGGACAAAGAATAGTGGTATGGACGTTCTAGTTTATAAGACTGATGGAAGAAAATGACTGCAGTGAAAAATGAACAAAGACAGGTAACATTTGGGGAGGGTACCTCCCTCGTATGTATTTTCTCTCGGTCTCTCCCTCGCCTAGCCCGCCTCACCGCTGATATTGGTTCACACACCCATACTATTTTTAGATCAACGCTGGTGTGAATTTTTTAAACACGTGCTCATACACTCTGAAGGGGTTTGTATTGCCACAGTCGCGCCACTATATTCCACATACACAGGTAAGCATACAGGCACACGTATACACACAGACAAACAAACCA